>CM042314.1:25709905-26089905 GCA_023566125.1 Zingel zingel
GATTAATACAAAAAACCCTGTGAGCAAATTCACACTGATGTATGTATCTCATACACCCGCTTTAGTGATGTACACACACATTTAAAAATGTAGCTATCAGGGAAAGTGGACATTTTTGGGGAGGTATCTACTTTTTAATGTAATTGATGTATGTCTGTAAAGAATAATGCATCTATTATGTAGCATTTAAACCAAAATGTTAAATTTATTGAGATATTAAAGATTACAATTGTGAACGTTTATTTTATCTCAGAAATTAAATAAATTAAATATATATATAATATATATATATATATATATATATATATATATATATATATATATATATATATATATATATATATATATATATATATATGATAAATTAATGTAATATTTTTTTAAAGGAAAAAAAAGCCTCACAATTACACAATATATAGCCCACATAGTAGACACATCCATGCTCAAATACACACATACACTCCAGCTCTTTGGCAAGAAAAAGAGAACAGTGCCAACAGACTTATACATTACTCTGCAGCACACTATCCATGCATCCATTTCACCCAAATGGCCAGGCTATTTGGAAAGGTGAGGACATTGCACATTGATATAAAGGGGAATTTGGAGGACTTGCTGGAGCTTCGTGAAGGATTGGACTTTCAACAGAATGGCTGCACTTTAACATCACTCCATCTGCCCTTCTCTGCATTTCACTCAAAGCTACGGTGCTCAGAATGATATGTGTTTTTCACTCCCCGGTGATTTAAATCCTGGCAGCCATTCACAAATGAACACCGAAGTTACTTTGTTTTCTAAATAAAACATTTCCATCTAAACTCACTGAGGGAACAAACCTGAAACACTTTTGCACTGCTTGTCTTCAAGGTAAAGTTAAATGTATCATTAAATTACACTCAATTCTCACTGGTCCGACTGTGGAGGAAGAAGTTGTATGCATATAGCAAACCAAGGACAGTTGGATTTGCCATAAAGAGCATGCCATTTTTGCTCCCCCTGGAGCCATGGCTTTGATTGAATCCTGAAATGAGTTGAAATGTCACAAATCCCTACCAATATGCTAGAAATGAAAATTGGCCTTGGGGTTTTAAGGTTCCCATTAAGGGCATGCTTAACACAGTCTAAGTGTGGTTGGATTGCATCAAAAATACAACATCATTACGTGTCTCTGCGCACTCAAGCAAAATGTCCCTAAAATTCCTCGATGCTGAGGAAGTCTCTCTGAGGAAGTGCAATAGAGCTCAGGATCAGGCCTCCACAGGACTGAAGCCAGAGAAAAGCCAAGGGGCAGCTGGGTCCGAATTAAACCTGCCAATATTTGAGCAAAACAGGAGCAATTATGATGTCAAACTGGCACCAAAAAAAAAAAATGCTAGGTAAATTTCCCTGCAGAATGTTTGTGATATGAAGAAAAAAAATGAAATCACGTTCAAACTGGAGTGCAGAAGCACTGATGTCTGAACACTAATATGTAAAACTGGCTTTTTATCACAATCTTCCTTTATATAATACCGCAGTACATCTGGCTACTTTTATGTCAAATTATATATGAGACCATCTGCAATGTCTTGTTTTATTAGAAATAATAAACTCTTCCTCTACATCAGGATCTGCTTTCAGGCTGGTAATGCCTGTCTTGCTCTGAATACTCTGATTTGATACAACCATCCTCCTTCCTCTCTATCCCTCATCGCTCAGGTAGCTGTGTTTTCAGGAAACAGGAAAATGACTCTCCTCGCTGTTTAGTATTCGCGTCACGTAAAGTGGGTCTGTGTTCCTCATTTAGTTCTGTACTGTACAGCTGGGGAGCTGTCCGGCGTGCGGCGGCAGTATGCAAATGACTCTGGATTTGAATGGAGATGGAGGTAGACACAAAGCTCAATTAGAGACAGAGAGGGAGAGAGAGATGGTGGGGGAGCTTTGAGTGTCTGGAGGGGAGGGGGATGGGGAGGGAGAGGGGGAAAAAAACATTGGCTGCTTAATGCCAACCTGAGGAAACCAATGTACGGACACATTCAAACACAAAGGCACACACACGGATGTGAATGCACTTAAATAGCCAGGCAGATTTGTACATTCTTCAGACAGGCAGCTGACGGGCTCTGACGGGCTCAGACAGCTCAGCTCTGTCATGTGTTTCGGTCACACCAATCACACTGAGAATATCCCACATTGTCCATATCACACATGTCATCAAAACAAAAAAGGTATCAGGCAAACACAGGTGCACCTCCTCTTTTGTTTAAAGCCCATGCGGCAAAAAGTAGGTATAAAGGGGATGGTGGCCATTTTGTTCTTGGGTGTTAGCAGATGCCCAGTAGCAGTACATATCACCTGACCCAGCGCCTGCATGACTGTCCTTGGAAGAGTCTCTGACATCAGCACTGCCACTCCTGGTTGCCACGGCAACTGCAGCGCAATGGGGGGGTAGGGCGTTGGTGCTGGATAGAGGGCAGAATAATTAATATGCACATATAGGGAGTTTGAATCAGGATTTAATTGTATTTGTTGGTGTGTGAAGCTGAAATGGATTGAACGCTACAGCAAAAACGGGGAGCATCAGAGAAGGGGAAAAAGAGATTAAGCAAGCTCACTGGTCAGATAAATCAGTTGCATCGTTGTCAAGGTTATTTTCAAATTATTTCCTTTCATACAAGAAAGTAACTTCAGAGATGAGACGGTGGGGAGGTGGGCTACTGGGTGGGGATTATCTTCCTCCACAACATTATCATCATCATGAATAGTTTACAAAGCCAAGGCGATGCTTTGCACAGCATAAATCCGTCAGTCAACGGCTGACTTTGTGTCCATGAATTGCAATAATTTCAGCATGCCTGGAAAGGTTTTCATATGCAGCTGAGAAATAACAGACAGGAGTGCAGACTTGACTCTGGGTGGATGAGACTAACTTGATCAGGGAGGCTCAAAGATCATTCAGCTGATCTGGCGATGCCACCAAATCACCCAAGTCTGATTTTCCATTAAACACTGCCTGTCAGATTATATAAGCACAACCTTTTGTCACAGACATACACACTCACGCCTGACCTAACATGTTGTCTCTCTCTTCCAAACCATCTCTCACACACACTCATAGCGATACACTCAGAGAGTTTTACTCGCTGCCTCAGTTTCAATAGCATCCAAGCATTTCTTCTGTAAATAAAGAGACTGCAAGCTGCATTGATTACTGCCAAAACTTTGAAAAAAATTCAACATCAATGTAACAAAATACATATGTTTTAAGATATTCTAACACAAGGTAAAAAAAAGACAAAAATGTGTCATCTACACCACCACACTGCAGAATTATGCGAAATAGCAGAAGGAAAAGTGTTTGGTTATACTGACAAAACAGACATATATGCACAAAGTCACTCACGCACACATGCAAGCATATACACACGGGCGCACATACAGCACACGTTGCAATGGTCTCATCAATAATGCATCGGCACTTCATGTTTATGCAATTGACAGGGCAAGACCGAGCGATGGATACCTTAGATGTAAACCTGGCGCACATTGAACGTAGGCTATAGCGTTTTACATCCTATCACAGACAGAGCTCAGATATTAAAGTTCAAATCTGTTCCGCCTGTAGAGAAAGAGATTAAGATAATAAAACAGTCCTCAGCACATACCTGATAAAGCATTATTTCTTTGATTCTGGTTTATGCAGGCTTGAAGGGCTTCATGATAACACCGCACTAAGGAAATAAAACTGTAGCTGTGGTGATATGCAAATTAACGGCTCCCGCTGAATGCAAGGGCATTTATTATTCATAAATTACTCATGTTTATGCAAATTACGGTATAAGGAAACACAGGTGGGGGTTGAGTGGCTCCACCTAAACATACTGTGATTCAATTTCTGTTAGGCTATCCTCTTCATCTAAAATGATCCAAATCCAGGAATTTGACCAACATGGTCATGAAGCAACTATTCTGAAGTTTCCAGGTAGTGTGTGAGGAAGTGGAGGGAACTGTGCAAATCAAAGCAGGCTTCCTGATAACTGGTTGGCTATTGTATGGACAAATAGTCGTACACACCATGTAAGGATAGGGCCTTGTGGATAAACCTAATTTATTTATCGATTTTATTTTATTTTTCAAGAGCAGGTTGGTTGTCTAACATTTCTCAAGATGTGGGACACCCAGATGGGGTCCTTTGCATAAGTGGTGTATTTTTGTCAAAATGCAAAGTTACATAAATAGATAGCCTAGTTTAAGCCACATGTAGTATTAAGTCGGAATTTGTGACATTTAGATTAGCTTTGCATTTAAAAAAATAAAAATGAATGTAATCCCAAGCCTACTTAAATTAGTGTGTGTGTGTGTGTGTGTGTGTGTGTGTGTGTGTGAGAGAGAGAGAGAGAGAGAGAGAGAGAGAGAGAGAGAGAGAGAGAGAGAGAGAGAGAGAGAGAGAGAGAGAGAGAGAGAGAGAGAGAGAGAGAGAGAAGCCTACTGATAAACACATTTTTTGTGCGTTCTGTATCCTAATTTACGGTACTAGCGCGTCATCAAAACGGGACAACGTTGACGCAAGAGAGTGGCGACGCGCATCAGTTTTATTATTGCTAGTGTACGTTTTCGTATTTTGTTGATTTTAAGTTCCACGAGGAGTTATAGAGGCGGTTTTGTACACAGCTGCCTACTCCTTCATTACACCATTGTCGTCGTCAACGGTATCCGGGTTTGTTGGACTAGCGTATATTTTAGACACACGTAAAGTGAATTAATGCTAGTGCAAAGTTGTTAGCTACACTGTGAGCAACAACTCTAAGCGTTACTCTCGCTGTTGTTGTGTCCTCGCCGTGCAGCCATGTTCCACAACAGTTCACAGGGAAAATACTGGATCTTTAAAAGTGACAACGAAGTTGAGCAGAAGCGATACAAGGCCAACCAGAAATTCCGTAACAAGATACTAGAAAGTGGGAAGGTAAGTAACGTTACGTTACACAAAAACAACAGCAAGCAAGAACAAAAGTCCAATGTGTGACCGTTTCCTTCACATCTCTGTCTGAATCAGCCTGGGCTGAGTGAGTCCAAGTACTTGGAGCGTCATGAGGAAGACGTTTTATTCCGACACTATGAGAAGAGGATGCTGGACTTCTGCAATGCTTTCAAGCCTGCAATGCCCAAGTCTGTTGTGGTATGTGTGTGCTTTCTTTACAGCTGTATGGGAACAGTATATTTATATAATAATAATAATATATATTATTGCCGGAAGATATCTGACCTGTGTGTGTCTCACCTGTGCAGGGAACAGCTATAATGTACTTCAGAAGATTCTACCTGAACAACTCCATTATGGAGTACCACCCTAGGATTATCATGTGAGTACACATATGTTTGAGGGGGAGTCAAATAAGCAAGCATTTCCAAATTTGACCCGTTTTCAAAAAGTTTCTATATCAGAAATGTGGGTTTCCTTCAACCAAATTGTCAAAAGAAATAACGTGGATGGTTCCGTACAACGCTCTTCACAAGTATTTAATATATATATATTATGAATTAAAATGATCAGCTCACTACTTTCATTGAATTTGGGTGTTTTTAGTCAATTTTGTAGCATTTGAGGAAAAAAAAAAAATGATAAAAGAACCTCAGAAAAAGCAACGAAAAAATTGACAAAAACATCAGAAAAAGTGACAAAACTTAGAAAAAAAGTGACTAAAACGTCAAAACATCGGGAAAAGTGTCAAAAAAGATAACCAAAGCAATGAAAAAAGTTACAATTTTTACACAGAAAATAGGGGTGCAAGATATATCGACTCAGTATCGTTATCGCAATATCACGTTGCGCATTATTATATCTAATGGTGCAAGATATATTGACTCAATATTGTTATCGCAATATTATATCGAAAGTGTCGCAATAAGTATGCGATATTTAGTTTATTTTGTGTAGCGCTGCGTCCCGTCTGTTGGCTCTGTGACTTAGTGGCGTTTGATTTAGAGCGCCCTTGAAACGCTATAATGATCATGTTTCATTGGCCAGTTACCGTGCCACTTGCACGTTAGTACACGTCAGCACACGGGTCCACTACGTCACAACCCCTCTGGAGCGTACCACGTGACGTGTGTGCATATTTCAACAGAGTGAAGAAATAGCAACAACAAAATGGAACGAATCAGAGAAGCAAAAGAAAAGTTGTCTTGTTCTCTTTATTTATTTTATACTGTACAACCAGCAAAACATGTCCTGTTCTGTAGACATGGTCATTTATTCATGTTGGACCAGTCCTATATGACTGTCAGTTGAAATAAACCTTGCGTTGTAAGAAAACTTGTTTAATTTGTTAAGAATCTATTTTGATACGTTTTCCCGTACATTTGTTTAAAAATATCAAAATTAATATCTATCACATTTTGTCACTATCGTTCAACCCTAACAGAAAAGCGAAGGTGCACTGTCGACGGGAAGACAACACAAGGGTTAAAAGAACAATTAGTCCTAGCTCTAGATAATAGTGGTCGGATCCAATTATTAAATCAATAAATTAACTTCAGTTATGTGTTCCAAAATGCTGGAAGCAGTATTATTTGGAGCAGATACATATTACCAACATATCTCTGCTTTGTTATTAGCTGTAGTTTTAAAATGGTGCGTACATGTGATCCTCTCAGCTGTAGCCTGGTTTCTGGACATCTAAATGGGCCGCCCACATCTGCAATTTGATTCAAAACACAATGGCAGTGGCATCTAATTAACTGGCAACTAGGGCTGAGGGGGAAGAAAAGTACTGATCTACAGTATGTGGTCTATGCAACCCATTTCAAACTCCCCTTCCTGTTTCAGGCTGACATGTGCATACCTGTCCTGTAAAGTGGATGAGTTCAACGTGTCCAGCACCCAGTTTGTGGGCAACCTTGTGCAGGAGACCCCGGCAGGGCAGGAAAGGGTTCTGGAGCAGATCCTGGAGTATGAGCTGCTGCTGATCCAACAACTCAATTTTCACCTGGTGGTGCACAACCCCTACAGACCGATGGAGGGCCTGCTCATCGACCTCAAGGTAGGGGGATTTCTGGAGAGCTTCAAATATCTTTTCTTTTTTTTTTTTTTTTTTTAAACAAGGATATTCCTTAATATTTTCTGTTTATACGGTACCTCCGACGGCGACTACATCATATCCGTTTCCAGCAAAACAGAGCGACTGCAGAAAATCCATGTTATGTACTTCTTTACAAAATGAAATAAATGTCAGACTGACTGACCTGTCATGAGTAGAAATGCCTCATGATATATTGTCTCTAGAAGTGTGTTATTCAACTTTTGTTTGAATAACAGGAAAAGGTAATCCCAATACTATCGAATTGCACTACTTCTAGAATCACGAGGAATGAAAATACGCAATACAAATCGAATAGGCACCCATTTATTGTGAAAGAATCGAATCGGGACATAAGCATGTTATCCCATCCCTACTAAATAGTTGACATTTTTTGTCCTGTCTCAATGAACTATGTCCTTCTTTACTTTTATTTTGTATACATTTCATCTCTCAGACAAGATACCCCACACTGGAGAACCCTGAGTCACTGAGGAAGAGTGCTGATGACTTTCTGACACAGGCAACCATGACAGACGCAGGACTGCTGTTCCCCCCCTCTCAGATCGCTCTAACAGCTATACTGAACAGCGCCTCGAGAGCCGGCCTCAGCATGGAGAGGTGGGTCTCTAGACGTGCTCAGGTTAAAACAAGGAACACTAAGTGTGAATTTTGATAAGTGGATTTTGATTTAGTGATGATAAACTGCATGTCATTTCCTTTAATAATCAGCTGACCATCATTAACTCATTTGTTTGTATTGCCATTAAAGGGAAACAGAATTAAAAAAAAAAGAAGAATTGTTAAGTGTGCAAATGGACACTGATGCTTTTGTTGGGTTGTTTCAAATGCCTAGCTACCTGACTGAATGTTTGGGACTGAAAGAGGACAAAGAGACTCTGTCAAAGATGTATGACTCAATGAGACGTAAGTAAACTGCACCTCCAACGTGACGCCACGAGATGGTGATATTGAGCCAATGTTATCAAGATGCAAAGGGCGAGTCTTCTCTGACATTTTAAGTAAGTGTGTTCTCTGTTCATCCAGGGATGAAAACCCTCTTAAAGAAGTATGAACTTCCCAAACCAGAGGAGGTGAATGCTTGCAAAAAGAAGTTGGAGAGGATTCATGCTGAATTTGCCAGTTCAAACAAGTAAGGAGATTAAGTCCGTTACCACAATATGCTGTCACACTACCATGATAAAAGTCAGAATTTGTGACTTTACTGTGAAGAAAATGAAATGTCTTATCTAGTCCTTATATTTAGCCAGAACTAGTTTAGTGTAATTTTGGGCACATTTTTAGTTTCAGCAGTTAATAATGTTACAATACCAAATGTTCTGAGGAGTCATGCATTGGTGCTGGTGTATGCTTTTGTAATCGCCAGTGTAATTTCTATCGCCCACGCCCCCAAGTAATCGACTCAAGTTTTCCGTTGTCATACATAGTAACAGTTTTATTTTTAGCCAGGTTGTCGTATCTAAGATGCAAAAGTTTCAGTATAAGGTAGAAAAATAAAAAGGAACACATCCATCAGTTGTATGAAATACAGAAAGCAAGTACAACAGCACGCCACATTCCTCCCTACATCACCCATACCATGTAGCACAGCTGATATTGGTATCGCTGATGAGGAGACGTTTAGGCTCATTCGACATCATTTGTCCGTCGCCAGCGGCCTGTTAACACTTGGTGAGGTCGGTGAGGTCCGTGGTATCTTTTAAGTGCAACTACAGTAAACAGTTTGGTAAACTCTTGAGCTATGACAGGCACAGATTCAGACTCTACAGCTGCTCGAATCATCAGGAGGCCGACCCCTTATGACTTTGAAGTTGATAAATCTGTGCGTGGCATGACTTCTCAGGATGAATCTATATGAAAATAGTCGGTGCAGAGGTGTACTGAAACGCCACCTGTGATGGCAGGACAGCAAGAGAGACTGCAAATGCATGAAAGCTTTTGTTCACACCCCCAAGGCTCATGGGGGGGGGGGGTGATGTTGGTTAGAGCAGCATATATGTAGGCCCACACACATTCAGGGTTAACACATGCACAGGACAGGTTACAGAGATCTACAAACTCTTAGACTATCTTCCAGCTCTGTTCAGCTAGATCATACACAAACACCTTTTACTTCTATACAAGCCTAAGTATATAATATCAACAAACAAAGCATTATATAAAAATGTAACAAGTGGTTCCATTGCTGCGTGGTAGTTTATACACAGACGGTGGAAGTCATTAGTGGTGTAAAGGAAGAGCTTGTAATAAAACCAGGTGAAGTGGCCGCGCGGACGGTGTGTAGAAAGGGGAGTTAAGGCTTGTGTCATCTTGGAGAGAGGTGCTGTGTTTAAAGTTCCCTGATGACGGCAGAAAAACGCTACTTCATGACTTTGGATTGCCTCCCCTGTAATCCTCGCAAGTGTTTGTCCAAGGAAAGGAGTGGCTGATCAGGGTGCCACATTTGTCTGGTTGTCATGTCAATCACCAATAGTAACCAGTCAAACTGAGGGAGTGGCAGGCATACCAGGATAAAAGAGTCAGACGTGTCTGCGGTAGACTGTATCTCAGGTCCATCTTCATAGAAATCATCTCTTCAAGGTCTTATGCGACAAGGCTTCTTATCAAATTTTTATCAGTTCAACACACTGTCTGCGTCTGAAGTATTTTGGGGCATTGGAAGGACAGTTTTCAGATATGCAGCATGTGGTTTTTCATGGAGAACAGCCATATTGTGTTTGAACTGTCAGGAATCTAGGCCACATGCTTATAAATACAAACTGACTCAAGTCTTCGGTTGGGCACCTCATGAGATGAGGCCTCACTTTGGCTGGCTGGCTGTGCGGTCTGACTACCACACTTTGATTCTTGGGTAGGGGGGGGGGGGGGGGGTGATCTGTAAAACTCACATTACCTGGATGGCAGCAGCCAGTGACATGATGGTGCACTCTGTCCTGTAAGATAAAGTGGACATGTTTGTAAAAGGCACATGCTTGGAGAATCACTTAACTTACTATGTCAGTATATAATGTATATAGTCACACATGGCGTGAACTAGTCTAAATGAAGTTGCATGACGACTGAAAATGAAAAGACGTGGGGAAACTACAACTACTATTGGTGATCGTGAAGGTGTAGTATAAAACTAGATGCTACATTATCTATATACTACCTTAATGAGTGTTAAATGGACTTGAAGGGGTTGAACAGAATGAACAATGTTCACCAACAGTTACGGCTTGCAAAGATAAGCTCCGATTCGGAGTTATTCTAAACTTGCAGTTTTGTTACGCATTGACTTAACTGCTCTTAGTAAAATTACTTTTGTATTGCAGCAAACGAAAGCGAGGATATGAAGAAGACGGTCATGTAGCAAAAGAACCACGTTTAACAGAAGAGGTGAGACAGGATTTTGCATTACAGGCTGACATTCTGACAGACTTCGTTAAGCTACATCATTCTTGTAAAATCCTTCTGAAATTAACTTTTCTTTGTCATTGCAGGAATGGACTGATGAAGACCTGGCATGAGCATTTACCCTAAAATGGTTTTGGATTTAAAGTTAATATACTAGTTAATTTCAATATTAAACTGTCAAGGTTGGATGACCAAGCCCTTTTGTAAAGCAGTGGAGTGTCATAGACAGTTATATAGTTGCATATGTGTACATGTTATATTTACTTTCTACGGGATATTGTAGAAACTTGAGTTTGCTTTTGTCCTGCAGTAAGAATAAATATATTTTTCTACATTGTCGTACTGTTTCCGCAGTTAATAAATGTAACAAAGCCACATGATACTGTGTGCATACATTTCTCCACCTTTGTCAGGGGACAATGAATGACTCAATCTACTTTACAAAAACTGTTTAATAAGTGCATGCATGTCTGATACAGTCCGTACTATTGAAAATTTTTTTACTGCTGTAAACAATTGCATTTTACTTGGTTTCTCTGATTATGTGTCTTGTCTGGCATTGAGAAGTTTCAAAAAAGACTTAACCAAATAATCAAAATAGCTGATACAATCAAAACAAAAAAAATGCAGCTCATCTCACTTATATACTCATGATTCCAGCAAGAGAATTTATTCTTAATATAAAATAACCATACTTTTCTGAAAGACTTTGTTCCAATCTAGAAAACAAAGAAAAAAAAAAAAAAATGCTAGTTTTAGCACTTTGCAGATATTGTCACAACCTTAAAATAAATCAGTCAATTACAGTATAAAAAGCATTATCGCTCATAATCCAGTTACAAGAAAAGGTCACTGAGAGAACTAGCTTTTTCTGGTCAGTTTCCTCATATTGAATAGGAGGGGGAAGGCGGGGGGGATACACTTTGGCAACCTGTGCTATCAAAACACAGTGAGTACAAAGAAACTCTTGAAATCTTAATATTTGGCCCTCATGATGAAGGGAATGAAAGGTACCCAAGTCAGAATTTGTGAACACAGTTTATAAGGGGAAAATAGGTTTCCTGTGCATACAGCTGGCAGTCACTGGTGCAAGTTGTTTTTGTAGTTGTGTTTTTAAGTACTGTGTTGGTTGTTGTACTCAGCAGCGGTTGTTGCATAGCTCTCTGGTGGTGAAAGGGACAAGATGGTGGGTGGGTGGGGATGGGCGGGACTACTGGAGGAAGACGTGATGAAGGGGTTGCCATGGTGATGAGGGTAGAGCATGCTAGGTCTCCTCTGCGCTGCACTCCGGTGGAGGATGGGAAGATGGGAGGAGAGAAGGAGTGCGGTACTACCTGTTGCTGTTGGACATGGCATACTGAGCCTGCTTCTGCTGGAGCAGCTCTGTGATGGCCAGCAGCTTTTTCAACACATGCTGCAGAGAGGAAACAGGAATTAGATAAATCCTCTGAAACAGGACGGCATAAATTGTCCTGTGCGTGCACAGCAGTGCATCTCGTCAGTCTCTGACCTGCTGTGCTCCCCTCTCGTTGCTCAGCGTCCGGAGCTCGTCTGAGTGTGTGGCACAGACCTCATGCAGCGCAGCCAGGTCCCGGGACAGGTCCGTCCTAAAGTGCTCTGTGGCTTCAGGGAGGTCAGGGACATTCTACAAACACAGTGGACATTTTTCTAAGCTTGTGAAGTTTAGTCGGCAGTCAGGGTCGACAAGGAAGAATAGGAGACTTCTGATGATTTGATCGGAAGGCAAAGAATGTTACTCACCCCCAACTCATCCAGAAACATGATCATCCTGTGTTTGTTGTTTTTGATGAAAGGGTTCACACCCTCCATATAGGGCTCCTGTTTGAGGATAGAACAACCCTTTGTAGAACGAGTCTATCATAACTTACAGGAGATGTAACAAATACCATTGCAAATGACTCCACTGATGTATAGCCACTGTCAAAACCAATATTTCTAGTACATAATCCTCACCTTAGCACCGAATTCAACCAGGTTGGCCAGGTTCTGGACAGACTTAGCCACCAGTGTGAGGGTTCTGCCTGCTGCTGAAGATGGAGGGTCTGCAAGAAGAGAGGGTAGTATAAAACACACATAACATTGTCACATGGCAAATAGGGGGATTTTGTGTGTTTTTCAACAGACACTTACCAGCAATGATGTTAAACAACCTGGGGTTGAGGATGGCAGGACAGATGAGTCTTAGAAAGACGAAGCCACTGGAAGAAGAACGGATGAAGTAAGTTGGACTGAATAAGAACTAACGCTACACGACATGCTAATTCTAATGGGCAGTTAACACAGACAAAAAGGTGTGTTGACAGCTTTTCAACTCTCAAAAGAAGTGTGTCCAACATTGAGTATTTGTGTTTCTTTACCTTACAACTCTGGTTCGCATGGTGGTGTTGGTGGGCCATTTCTGCTGCACAGACTTCTGCAGACAGCCATAGATGAACCGCAATGTCCTGGATGGGTCATCATCACAGAGAGACAATGACATATTATTTGGGTTTATTAGACACCTTTGGCTTTGTATTTCTGCATGAACAGCCAGTTTTGAGTGATCTACCCAGAACACCACCGTGTGTGAGTGTATGTGGGTTTGTTCTTACGGAGGTAGGATCTCAGCAGCCATGAAGATCTTCTCCACCAGCTCAGACAGGATGTTGAGGAGATGAGCAAGGTTCAGGTTCACATCCTCATTCTTTTCCAGTTTGGAAGGGTTCAGCTTAAAAGCGAAGACAGAGAGAGAGACAGAAGCATTTCATTCAAATTCACAATACATGATCGTGAACCATGAACTAAAATAATTAATTCATCCCATTCTACAGTAAAAGCAACATTAATACGTTGGATGTAACGTTGATAAGTTGTGTGCGTTGGGTAGATGTGGAACAGCCACTGGTAAATGTATTTCTGAGATGTTCTTATTTTGAACACAAGAGAAGTAAAGAAAAACACAAAAGCTTATGCACTGACTAAAAATGCATATCAACGGGTGTATGAGCTCTCTAAAAGGCGCTGACACACCAACCCGATTATCGGCCGTCGGTCAGTCTGGCGAGGTCGGTGACTCGAGTCTGTTCGGTGTGTTCCGTGCCATCGTCAGTCGGAGGAGCCGACAGCGTTCATTTTGGCCAATTTTACTTGGTTAATCGGCCAGTGGGCAGTCGGACTCAATGACCAATCTGATTGGTGGAGTGCTAGCCCTTGGCTAGCAAATCAGTGCACGAGAAAACCGGAGCTGACAACGCCAGTATCTCCTTATTGCTAGCCATTGTATTTTCTTGCGTTCAGCGAGTAATGACAACAATGATCCTTCTTGACTACTATCAACACTCTCTGATGAAAACAATGACTGGCGACAGCGTGCTCTGCGTTCACTAGGTCTAGAGAGGTGTTCCGTCACTTCCGGTTTTAATTTTTTTGGGCGACAATACAGATTAGCGCCGCCTGCTGTTATGGAGACGTATTACGTCTCGCACACACGCAGACCTTCCCCTCAGTCGGCGAGGGAAGATGTTCCGAGGCACTTTTTTGACCTCGGGGAGCCAACTGATATGATATATAAATGCCATGTGCTTTTTAACCGTGTACCAAAGATACATGCAGGGGAAAGTAGGTCAGAGACTTGTATTGCTGTGTGTAAGAGAGAAAAACCCTGTGTAGGTCTTTACCTCGCAGGACTGTTTGCTCTCCATGATCCTGAGGATGGTGTCTTTGAGAGCATGGTGGACAAACGGTGTGGCTGTGGCCTTCATGTACTGCTCCATCAGCGTGCTGGCCAGCGTGGTCGCTCTGAACAATGTTGTGGCTTCGTCTGGTAGCAGTGCACAAGCAGAGAAGGTTATGCAAGTGTACGCGCACATGGTTGTACATGTTTCTGGCTGAAGCGTCTCCACGAACAACCAAAACATTAAAGCTGAACCCTGTAAAACACTGCAGACTGAGGTGTTGCGATGAAAAAGGATTAAAAGGTTTTAGCCCCAATTTACATTACATTTCATTCAACATTAATATACTGTGGGTTCCTTGGGTAAAATGTATGCAGATCCATTATTTATTATCTATATTGCTTGTTTTTACATCACGTTTTTTGGTATTATTGCTTGCTTCCTCACCCTCCATGTTAATCTCTCTGTCATTGAGTGTCCTGAGTAGAGGGGCTTCAGCCTTCTCGTGCCTGAAGATCCGCAGAAGAAGGCTTGCCAATAAGGTGCGGTCCTGACCACACACATTGGCCAGACCGTAGATGACGTGGAACTCTTTCTGCAAGATCATCTGCAGAGGACACACGACAATGATATCATTGTCATTTTAAGTGAGAAACAGAGCAGCAGACAGTTAATGGACATTGCAATCAAAAAACCCTTTACGGTCGATCAGACCTCTTTGAACTCGCTGTACTCCTCTTCGGGCATGATCTTCTCCATGGAGTAGCGGGCACGTACACGTAAAGAGCCCGGCTCGATGCCCTTCAGAGGCACGTGGGAGCTGAGAGGGAACCACTCATCAATCATCTGGCCCTTCTGCAGACGATTCAGCTGGCAACGCATGAACACTGAGAGGGAGAGAGATTGAGGCGTGAAAAGGTGGGAGAGATGTCAGTTGTGAAATGAAACAAAAGGAGATAAGGTGAATGCAGAGACCTACAGAGATTACATTTGTTTTAAAATGTGCAAATGTACTTACAGATGTCACTTTCTTTGCTCTTTTTTGTTTTGTTGCTCAGGCTGATTTCAAATCTGTTGATTTCACTCGACAAGTCACTGAAACAACAGATAAATATATTCTATAATTCTGTAAACCAGTAGAGAAAAATGTTAGCAATTCAAAGAAAATGGGTTGCTGGAAAAGTGAGTTGGATAACATATAGAGGGAGAAAGAGCAGTGGAAGAATCCAAGGGAGGAAAATATTCACATTCAAATATGTGACAGACTCACTCAAAGATAAACTCCTCTGTGAAGACAGGGTTCTGCCCCTCCCTAGGGTGTGTTTTAGCCACCTGGACACTGTTCAGGTAGATGTTACAGTAGGGGTTGGTGAAATACTTCACTGGCAGCTTGTGGGCCTCCTCCACATACAGCACCAGGCTGCTCACCTGAGAGAAAGAAAGGATTAAGCATGCAAAACGTCCGCAGCAGATAACATACATACATATGGATGGGTTGTAATCGTTGCTGAGCATATTCAATAATATTCTAAAACTAAAAATGTATATAATACATCGAAAACAGTTAATGAACACAAAAGATTTTGAGTGTGAAATCTTAATGACAGCAAGAGACCGTTTTCAATCTGCACTTGCTTTCATTTACAGCCATTACCACCCACTCCTGATGATCCACACCACCTCTAGAGAATCTGATCTTTCCCGTTCACAATCTTGTCTCTCTGTCTAACAGTCTTGTCTCACAGAGAAAATAAAACATGCATAGCCCTTACAGATTTTTTTTTTTGCCTAAGAATTGCTAATAGTTACTCATTTGTTAAATAAGACAGCTATAGATGAAATTAACCTTATTGTCTTTAAAAGTAAAACAAACATTTTGACATGCCATTTGGGAGTGTGAACTTGTTTACCCATTTTTGGAAAAAGTACTAGAATACAAAGGCAAGTGGTTAGGTTCGACGGTACCTCTTTATCACCAAGATTATGTCTATTTGGGGACCAAACAGAAACGCCCAATATTTCAAAGTATGACTTCACAGTGATAAAGGTTGGGGTGGTCACAGCTGGCCGAATTATTCTCAGATTATGGAAAAGTAGATCACCCCGGGATATTAAAAAGTAAATGGAATTCATGTTTGAAACCGTATCATATGAACACGTTAGCTTGGGTCAATAATGATGATGGGAATTTTAAGATGGCATGGGACAGTGTTTTTGCTTATAGCCCCTCTGAGACAAGCTAATGCCTTGGTTGTACAGTTCTAACTGGTAGATGATTATTTTGGAATTTCTAAATATGTTCATGTATCATAGGCCTTTGTACATCTGGTAACCAAATGTAAGGATGCTGTCGGTTTATTGTATGTATACGTAAGTAAATAAAAACTTTAATGACAAAAGAAGAAGTAAAAAACATATTTAAGGGATTGCTAGGCATGAAGCCTTCAAAAAATTGAGTTGAGCCAAGTCGTGTGGGAAAGGTGTAATTATGCAGTAAAAGGATTGACTTGTCTTACAACGGCAGTACAATTAACTTGCTCAATGTGTGACAAGCCAGCCATGATAAGTCAGGTATTTTTAATAAATGAATTTAGTCAGACCTTTCAAACTATTTAAAAGCTTTCTAATCATGTGGCATCCATATCTCAGTAATGCTTTGATTCATTCTGAACTTCAAATGTTACAATTACTAATTGCTGGTGGTCTTACGCCTGAGCGATAAAAACATTTTTACTGGCTTGCTGGATATGATCCATCTACTGCTTTACTTTGTCTACATGAACACACGCTGATGGAATACGTACCTGTCTAAGCCTTTTGTTGGAGGTCGGCTGAGTGGTTTTCCTTAAGTTACTGCAGAAAGTTTGAAGGCATTTCATCCAATCCTGCAAATACAGACACTGTCAAAACACTTGTAAAACATGGTTGTCATGGGCTCTGTCTCCTTAAGAACTCACAACACTGTAAACTGTTCACACCATTTGAACTTGTTTGTTTTATGAAGAAAAAAATGACTCCTCGTCATATACAAAGGTCCTGATAACCACTGTAACTAACTATCCAATAGTCCTCTGTATCTGATAAGAACCAGTTTGGGCTGGAAATGCATTTCTTTTTTTAAACAACAGGAGCAGTTCACAGTGTTGAGAGTCATCTTCAAGACAGAACACATACAGTAGTTAGTTTTTTGGAGCATCTTGACAAAATAGGTGCTGAACCTCTTATTACCTGTGCCTGCTCTGGAGCCTCCCCCGCAAAGTAGAATATGTACTGTTCCTCACTAAAGTGCTGGACCACAATCTGGAAACAGTGTGGCCTGAAAAAGTAAAATAGAAAAGAATAAGTCAAATTACTTTGTACTGTGTGATACATCATTTTAAAGAAATTGCCTTCATGTGGTGTCTGGGTGACTGATCATTCAGAGCTGAGTGACAGTACTTCCTGCCAACTTTACTGAATTAGACCAAGGGCAATATTCCGACATCTCACCTGCCAAACAGGCTGTCATGCACACCATACACGGAGCACACGCTTAGGTCGATCAGCCCTTTGGGTTTGGTGGCTCTCTTCTCGCTCTCAAAGTAGATGAGCTGGGCATCGTTACCCTCCAGGATGAAGTAAAGGTTCTTCCATCGTTTGCCTTTGCCTAAAGGTGAGAGGAACCACAGCAGAGTTTATTGTAATGGTAGATCCTGACTAACATGACAACAAGACAAGACAGACTTAGTATTATTCATGGTATTACATGGGGCTACTGCATGTCCTTATAAAAATGATATACAATGCAGATGTTACATATATACACCTTTGTTGAACTGGAGGTAGCCTTTCTTGACAATGTTTTTGTAGAAAGCGTCTTTTGTTTTCCGTCTGATAGTGTTATAAATTTCTCTCCCGTCCACTGTGTCAGTAAGAACTTGTTCCTGGTGCTGTAGTGAATATAAAAACAAAATCAATCATTGACACAACCATCAAATCAACTCCATTCGAAGGGCCAGCTTACATTAAATTATTTTTTTTTTTTAATTAAGTGCTACATCTATTGCCCCAGAGAGATGTTCTGATAGTCTCTTCAGAATTCAGCATTTACTCTTTGTCCAAAGTGGTATGTGCTGACATCAATATTTGGATATTTTGCATAGCAGTAAGAGTATATTCAATGTGAGTATTTAAATATTATCCAACCCCATAAATGGTTAAATGCCATCCCATTAAGGCTCAATAATGCTAATATACATTTGTACGTACCTGCACTGAAACTGGCTCTTTCAGGTTGTAGCCCTCGACAATCTGCTCTTTCTTGTAATGGTCGATAATGTCATCAACACTGCCAGTGAGAGAGTGAGAGCAAACAAAATGCAGCACGTTAACTGCCAGTCCAAATACACAGTACACGCTGGCTACGACTTCAAAAATGCTACAATTAGCATTTAATTTATCTTGATATTATTCTTTTATAACGACCGCCGATGGCAGGAACATTGCAAGACATACCTGTTGTAGTACCTCCCCCCCATCATGTACTGATTTGTGGGGGTGGGGGAGATCTTGAACCTTTGGATGTTTTCATTGGTGCGAAAAAAGAGGGAGTAGTCCCCAGGTGTGTTGTCTGATGGCCGGACTAGAAAACCGCACACCTGGCCAACTATGACATAAGAGGCAGCAAAACAATCAGAGCGAGGGAGAAAGACAGAGGTTTTAGTGCATGCTCAGCATTGTATTTTGATAAATGGAGTTCACAACTCATTTCTGACAAATACAATGCACAATAACGTCACAAGTGATTAATAATGGTCGCCTAATGAAAGGCAAAGAGGAATGGTACCTGTCATCAGCAGGTTGTAGGCCTCTTGCTTGGTGATCTTTCCGTGATACCAGCTGTTCAGGAGATCGAACAAGAGAACATGAGAAAGAGACACGGGCAATCAAATTAGCTCAATCATCAAAATGCAGGTGTTCAGTAGAACCTACTGCAACCACATCTCTAAACAATACTCATCTGAATAAAATGACTATCAAATGTTTACAAAATGAATTTCTAGATTCTACAAACATATCACATGTGCCCTTTTATTATCTATGTATTGTCCAAAGAAACACTTAGGTGTTCAACATTTAGATGATTAACATCTAGCATACTAAAGGTTGTTTTTTAGGTAGAGTCACTAACAGTCAAAATTAAAGACTTGCCAAAGCTGAAGGACATGTTAGGTGAGGAGACAATAATAACTAATACTGTGTACAATGTGCTGTCATGCTATTCACAAGGACAAAGGAAACAAGGTTGTTTGAATAGAGGCAAACAAAGAGGCAGAAATAACAGGGTAGATATTATTCTGTAATGATATTTCGTCTAAAAGTATAAACAAAGCAACCACTATTACAAAATAAAGTTGACTAATAAGTCGCTGCATCATAGAGAATCGAATCTAATGGGAAACG
The DNA here is from genome assembly GCA_023566125.1 of Zingel zingel. NCBI lineage: Eukaryota > Metazoa > Chordata > Actinopteri > Perciformes > Percidae > Zingel > Zingel zingel. The sequence goes on from CM042314.1 coordinate 25,729,494, forward strand.
TATGCATGTAAACCTTTACATCCTGCTTTGGAATTTTACAAAATGATCAGATATTGGACAATAAGACAAGTGAGTTCAGTGCAACATAACTTACGCTTTTCCCTCATGTGGATCCTCCTCCCGCCCCTGAAAAATATCAGAAACAGAAATCTGTTAAGAGACCAATGCTAATGGACCAATGACTGAAGTCTGTGTGACGTCTATGGACTGCTATGCTGTATATTCATGTCAAATCACTGCCCTGGGTGCTATGCTAATGCCACTTTGGTATGATATATTGTAGTCACATCACATTGGTTTCTTTTGATGCCACTATTAATTTCGTCTTTAATTGTCTTTGAAGTTTTGAAACACATCTTCTAAAAAACAGATATAGCCTTCACATCTTGTGCTGTACGTACCACCTCCTCCACCAGATCCTCCACAATGAGGCCCTGCTCCTCTGTGCGTACATTGGTCACCCACATCCAGCCATCATCCAGTTCATTGTGAACAATAAACATGTCCCCTTTCAGGAAGCTGAAGATACAAGTCAAAAAGGGCATAAGGAGAAAGCCACAACAGTGTGACATTGTGAATATTTGATGAAAAAAGGTTAAAAAAAACAACAACAAAAAAAACGTGTGAAACCCACTGTAAACTACTATACATATGGCACCATATTTCTCTATAGCACTTTTGCTATGTCAAAGCATTCTCATCTGGATGATGTAAAACAAACCGTCTATTTATTTAGTGACTATTGTAATACCAGAGCATTACCAGCAGGTGTCTCCCCTGACTCATAACATTTTAGGTAAACATTGCATGTCTATCCACTCCGTTAAGCCAGTGGCTCCCTGGCAGACTCGGGGCTGAGGTCAACTTCAGACAGATGTTTATCAGATTTAGGAAATCAGGGATAGCTGGGATCATCAAGACAGTTTTTCATTAACAAGTGAGATGATGTGCTTTCCAGGCTGCTGCGAGGGGAAGAGCAGGCCTGTGAAATGCCCCAAAATCAAAGGGAGCCATATAATCAAATACTATGTTTTTAAGCCCAGGAAATCATCAGGGCTTGTCTGGGTCTCAAAGATTACGGATCATATTTATGACAGTAGAAAGCGGCTGGTTGGATAGTAAAATGGTATAACACAAGGAAAGTCTCTTTTGTACAGTTACACACAGATACGTACCTGATCTCATCAGTATCTGGCACTTTGGTGTATGGAAGTATGGCCCTGACTCTCCTCCTGTCTTCTACAGGCTGTGGAAACATGCACACGAAATATAAAACATAAAATATATTTTTTAGCCTTGACCTTCCAAAACCACATCCATGTTAAATCTCCTAATTATTGCACAAAATCAAGTATTCTCTTACAACTCCCTCTGGGAGATATCACACTCTGCTACAAAAGCTAATTAGCATTAGTTTAAACTTAGCCTAAAACAGTTCTGAATACTGCCTGAAGGCAAAAAAAAAAAAAAAAGAAGAAGGGAAAAGGAAGACGTATTAAAATACGCCCTTGTATATTGAGCAAGTGGCTGAATAAAGGAATCAAGGTTGACTTCAAGTTAACTTGACAAGGTAGATTTTTCCCTCTCATCTTTAACCCTCAAACGTTAAATCAGGTAATTTTACTGGTCAACATTTTAGGACATTAGGTTTCATTTTGCATACCTTACTGTTGATTCTCACCGTTTTTGCATGCATTTGACATGATTAAAAAGTTTAGTTTTGCTAGATCTCTGGGGGAAATTATTTCCTTTTCTATTACAAACAGCATAAGAGACGAATTCACTAAGTCAGGGTGATCCATTTCTGAAAACAAGAAGCTGCCAATTACATTTAGATCAAAATGCTACTATAAAGCTATAAAAATGTCTATTTTCAAAGATGCAAACCACAGTAATGGTTCATCCAACAGAAAAAAAACAAGAGGCCCCGCCCTTACATTATGTATAGTCTTTAAAATGAGACCAAAAGAGAATTTTTTATATTGCACAATTTCAGCTCAAATATGATACCCTTAACCTACTGCGAGTACCTTATCTTATTTAGACAAGGTGCATTTTGCAATATTTATTTAAAAAAACTACTACAAGGGGAAAAAAGCAAATCAAGGAATGTCATGTCCCACAAGAAATTGAATGAGTTTAGAATTGCATAAATTGCAGGAGAGCGCTGCAAAATTTCAAATATGCTAGAATTTAAAATGTAGTATCTACTTTTTACTCCCAGCCATAAAGCCAGTCTTACCTCTGGGGGTGCCACTGGTGATAGCAGTTTCTCTCCTTTTAGCAGGCAAGACACATAGCTGTAGTAACCAATCAGGTCTGATAGAGAAGAGAACCGCCGCCCACCAATGTAATAGTCTCCACACATGGCGATTATCCTGTTGAGAGAAAACACAACAATGGTAAAAGACAGCACAGTTAATTTTAAATACAGTCTAATTGCTGGGCAGTGAAGGAAAAAGAAAACGTTCAACTTTGATTCATTTGACAATGAAATGATCTATCTGGACAACATTGTTTTTCATCAGTGCTTCAACACTGCAGATGACACACAGCACATATAAACTAAGATATAAAATAAGACTAAGCAGCTCTGCCACAATCCTTAAATGCCAGACAATAGTAAATGCATATCTAAAGAGGATTTCAGACAGTGAGAGAAAGAGCTATTTGCATTTTGGGACTGAAAATCACTACAGGGAATGAATACAATGGTATGATAAAAGTACTGCTCCAAACCATATCCCATTGCAGAGCCACTAATCCCAATTATCTGCTCATCAGTTGAGTGGATCTCTGATGACTGTTTATAATAAATGCACTTGTGCGATTACTTATTTGCTCTGTGCACAATCTAAGGACATCAACTGAATCAATTGAAGTGTAGGTGTCACGCAATTAACCTTATGTCCATGATTCCCTTACAAAAGGGCTCCTTCCTTCCAGCATCAATGACATCATGGGTCTAAACCAATGTGAGTGAAGGAGATGATGTCATTGTTACTTAATTAGAGAAATGCATTTTCTGGAGAGAGAAAAAAATGTCCACGATTTCTCAGAGAACAAACCTTTTTGCTTTCTGCATTAGAGTAGTAGCGGAAAATACTATAACATTTAAATAAATTACAGTTCACTTATAGGTGCATTAAAAAAAGCTTTAGAAAGAGAAGAGAGTAAATATTTGAGAGAAATATGCGTTTATGCATTGAGAGGCAGTATAATGAAAAGAGGTGTTTCAATGACCACAATTGGCGCGATGGCCTGGACAGATATGCACTGAGATGGACTTTCACCACACGCCCACATTATGTCTTCAAGTATTTACAGTTAGTATTAATACACAACAGGGAATGCAGAAACCTGGGTGCCACCTGGAAATGCAAAATGTTATTCTCAGTAGCCTGCTTATTGGTCATTAATAACTACTTCCACTTCATCACATCCCATCTTCAAGTGAGCCACTCTAAATTAGCCAAAAAAAAAACTAAGTAGAAGATGTCACATTGTCTGCCCTTAATCAGAAAGAGCATATCTTTACCCGTATGCGTGAGCTGCAGGATAAATGTACCCTCATACTGATGATAACATATCCATTGAAGGGGAGGACATATTGTAAGGCCTAATCTGTTTTGTTTTATTGACTATAAGGTTGGTAAATACCCCAAGGTATTGTTGCTAGACGGTGTGGTATCTTTGTTCTTTTACTTCAGGTCCACCCACACACACAGGTTTTCTGCGTCACACAAACACACGCATACACTCAAAGTCATTGGTTTCACCAGACATCCGTGAAGTTGATACGCATTATGTCTGCATGCTGTTTGTTTGAATGATTTTAACACAAATAGGCTGATGTGGTCTACAATGGCATGGCATAGCACCGGAAACCACTTGTCCAACCTAAATATTCTCCTTTCAGTATCGGCTCATATCTTAGGTTGATCTTTCACTGCAGTGTCTGTGGCTCTCTGCCCTTTTGGTAAGCGGGTAATGAATAACTTCTGTAGTTCCCCTATTCTTATCTGCTACTTTAGGGTGGCGTGCTGCCTGCTTATTGTGAGATGCCATGTTTTGTTCTATTTCACCTACTAAAAGGGCTCTATAGACAATAGAGGTGCAACAGTTCATATGCGGAGATGGCTGGGGGGGGCAGGAGGAGCACTGCCCCCCTGGTGGCTCAAACTGGTAATTGCATTGTTTAAAAAAATGAGTGGAATAATTACGTCTGGCATGACCAGATATTTCATAAATATCTTAAATAACACAAAACAACTAAATGGTGGTAGGGAATACATCATATTTCATATTTAGTATATTTAGCTTTAGTATATTTAGCTTTAGTAAAAAATATATTAAAATATATACGCAAAAAACGAAAGTTACTGTTGCACTAGTCTGGACATCTCACCGTGCCAACCTTGCAATAAAGGTTTCCTAAATGCCATGTATATACATGGGATGTCAACTTACTAATTGATTGCGGGTTTTGTGTAGATTTGGACTTGTATACGTTTATTCCACTTTGTTTAAACGGCGAAGTGGAGAGGTGTCGTTCACCTGTTTGGAGCTGGCTGGTGAATGTGACGCTCGTATCGGCCTTGCTGGATACACCGTGACTGTTTGTGGATCTACTGATCGCTGTGGATTACTTTTTTTCGTGTCATTGGATTAGGGCAAAATACGGATCTTTTTTCTTAACGTGTCTTAACGTTTTATGGTGTGACTGCCCTTCGTTTCTGAGTTTGGAGAGGCATCTCAACAGAACGTAGGTCCAACACTGATTGTTCACCGTTACATTTGGTTGAATTTGAAGTGTTGCCATTCCGCCACCGTCTGTCTATTGCGTTCCAAGACAGCCGTGCCGCAATTGGATTTCATAAGGACGAAATGTTAAATTGTTACAATGTAATTTAAAATCTGCTTTAAAAATAAACGTGTTTTGGAATATAATGTTCAGCTTCGGCACCTTTACTTATGTGCTAAAATATACAATGACTGAGGAAGCCTAATGACGAGTCCATAGCAACCAGTGTTGAATTTTCCCAGTGTCCTTTGCTGAATGGTCTCAATGTTTTATTGTTTTATTTCATGTGAATACTAGTTTACTAGAGGAGTAACTTAGTATTTGAAGTAATGCGGGAATGCAGGAAGTGTGCATTTAGTTTCCATGCTTATTGTGTTTCCACAACAATGTTAGTGAGTAAATCTACTGAAATGGCCACCACACCATAACAGAGGAGTGGGATGTGTAAGATGAGAATGCAGAGGTTAACTCGTGTATGTCACGGCTGTAAAAAAATAATAAATCAAATGGCATCTGTACTTCTTTGTTAAGTGCAAACTTGCACGCAAGGGGAGGGTCATGCCTCTTTTTAAAATCATTTTGGAGGGTCATAGGAAAATTATTGCTGAGGAGGGGAAGGTCGAGTCTTTTTAGCTTAGAGGCCACAAAACTCCTCCGGTGGCCCCTTAAATAAATAGCGAACAGTCCCTAAGGTTACATCTCTTAAAATAGCTACTTCAAACATGCTAAATAATTTGCAATGGCACCACCTGAATGTGTCAATACAAAAACCTACTTCTCTCTAAGGCATTTAAGTAGGCTCTTGTTGTAGATTCAGACTGGGCCTATCACTGAGATCAAGTTATTTCTGCCTGTCGCATGTACTCTGTCTTACCTGAAATGGTTGACCACGTTGGTCACACTGAGGAAAGACAGGACAAAGGAACCGGGCCGGCGGTCACTCTCCCTGATGAGGTAGCTGCCAGGGTTCCGGGCCTGACGCAGCCGCTCCTCAGCAATGGTTCGGTCTAGCTTGCCATGGTACCACCTGAGACAGACAAATAGAAATAATTTGATTATTATTGAGATGCAACTGATTACACATTTCTGTTAGGCAGTAAATACACCATAAATTCAACTGCTTGATTGGTTGAATTTAGTGGCAGGTAGTGCTGGGCAAAATGGCTGAAAATGTTTACACAAAACATTCCATATCATGCTATAACAATATTTATTACAATACACTAGTAGTACACTATGTGAAATTTCTGTTAAACGTTACATTTATCAAAATAAAAATAAAAATAAACACTTACAACTAATACAAGAATTGTGGCAATACAACCAACAAGCTCCTGAGGTAAACATGATGAGAAAAGGACATCATTTATTGTTTTGAGAGACCAACAGACTCCAGAAACATACAAATAAGGCTTGTTATTTAATCAGAAAAATATAGTCTAATAATACATAATACCTTCCCGAGAATGACATCAAACTTTGAAGACACAGTGCTTCTCTTATCAAGACATATTTCTAATGATATAGCCTAGAACATTCTTTTGAGTTCTTCACAGTCCAGTTTTATGAAATAATCATAAATAAGAGGTTGTTTAAGACTGCAATGACAAATCATAATCTCAAAATCTGAATCATAACAGAGATCTCAAGCACAGGTTGTCTGATGTCATGTATTCTACATTTCCACTTTACCCTCGAGAGCATAGTGCTTCTTTTTATTTCAAAAAAGTTCTGTAAACTTGGTGAGGGAAACACTCAAACAATCAAAAAAAATAGTGATAGACTAATTGAAAATTAAATGAATATTAGATATGAAGCTCTAAGGAATTTTACTAACTTCTTTCAGGCGAGTACCACCCGGACAGAATCAGCAGGTCATGTATTCTTAAACAAATGGAAGTCCAAAAGCTTTTATTTTTGAGTTTTCAGCACACCAGTAAAGGCTTGCTGCTCTCTGAATTAAACAGAAGCCTCAGGAACAACACTGGTTAAAATTTCAGCAGGTGAGGCTGAACTTTACTGGGCCTTGCCAGCTGGGGTAAAAAATTAACATGCTTTTCCAAATTTAGGCCACTGGTGCCTATTGAAGCGGAAGGCAGTGACTGCAAAAAAAACACCCAGCAGCGAAAAGATGAACGAGGTGCTGCAGTAGCTTTTTTTATAGGAGACCTAAAGGGCTCCCATCTGGTTTAGGCGGGTAGAAGTCTCTACTTATACTGAAAACATGGTGAAGTCTGCTACCATGGAGTAAGCTGGAGAAGGCTTGTAGAAGAGGAGGGGAGAGTCAAGTGTCTGTGAGGGGGCTTTGGGTGATAAGAGAATTGAAGAGGGTGATTGAGAGCCGTTGGAGAGTAGGGCCAAGCAGTCCGTAAAAGGCTGGGGAAGCTGGGGGGAAATAACGCTGAAGGAGAATGGAACATTGAAGAGGGAAAAGGTCTATGAGACAAAATAAGAATGGCAGAAAGCAGAGCTGGGCACACCATACTACAAGCCAAACTTGCTAGGTTCCAATTATTACGGCATAATTTGATTTAAGTAGTATATGCCCCTTCCAACATGTACACATGACCCATTATACCCTGTATATAATGACATTAAAAGCCACATAAAAGACATGTGATACAAACTCCTACTGCCACTAATTCTAAACCAGGCCAAGAAAGAACTGAGGTCTCAAAACCAAATTACCCAAACCACAATGTCTACAAAAACATTCTAATTCAACATTCAAAAAGCCACAATAAAACATGAAAAACAGCGCGAGGACCACTTACTGTTTCCATTGCTTTAAGCCATTCTAAACAACCACACAGAGGGAGCAGCTACTGTCGGGCCTGCAACTGGGAGACTGGCAAGGCACAAGACTGTATGGACCATGATGGACAGGAAGATGCTGGTTTGTAACCAGGGTCTCTCCTTTCTGTCTGCTCTGTATACCAACAGCAACACCCACTTCTGACTTACTAGAACTAATTCAAGACATTTTTAGAGTGTGTGGTATATTTGACAGGCACACCCTCCTTAGATCCAGTCCTTAGATCACCAGTAAAAATCCCAAAGAAAAAAAAACCTCATGAAAACATCTAGGGACTATTAACCCTTTATTCTTGAAATGCATTAAGAAGCCAACTTGAATGAGTCACATTTTTAGATATGATATAAAAATTTGCTACATGAAATACTTAAGAATTATGACTGAAATAGCATTGGATTGATACGATCATATGAACTGCTGAACCAACATTTTTTTATCATCATTCTCCTAATTAACTGTAAAGGAGAAAAAAACGTGTCGCTCTGCACCATCCAGACATCATTTCGGAGAGGCTGATTCTACATTTGTTGAGCTGCTGTCCTCGTGCGTCACTGTCATTGGCAAAGCTGTTTCAGAGTGATGAGAACAGTCATGTGAATGGCTAAGTATTTATTAATCACCACAACCTCAAACCTAAATTCACCTTCAGCTTCAAGCACCTTTGCGCTGCTACAAATACATGAACCAAAATAGCGAGTGCGTGGGTATTGTTGTGCTGCTTCCATAGGGAACTCTGGGGCCCTGTGATAGCATACACCAAAATAACAGAGCAAACTGACTTTCAAATCGTTATCTATATAAAAACAGGCACTACAATTTCCATGTTTTTGATTACATTTGTTATGTGTCACCTTGACACAGCTGTTACAGTAGACATGTTGTTATGGCTGTAATTGTTGAACATTTATATATTGTCAAGAATTTTCTATTCTAATTCATCCAGGTTTGCATGTCTGCATTAGGCAGCCCAATGAAACCATTAACAATGGTGCAACCAAGCCTAACTCCAGTAAAACTGTGGCTCAGTCTACTGTTTTTGACTATAATAGAGGCCACTTGACAGTTCTTCCGCTATCGTCATGCACTTGTATAGAAGGGGGCTATGTTAATGCAGCAAAATGTTCAAACTGATAAACTCCCCGAGGCTGTGAATCGTGCTGCCCGACAGCCTGCAGCTGCTGTTGCTGTTGGTTAGGCTGTGGTACGCATGTCCAAGAACTGCATCAGCTAGCCTATTTTGGGCTGACGAAAATAATGTATGCTTCCTATAAAACAAAAAGAGCCATCCACCACACAGTCCAACCAAGTCACACCAAGTGTAACATCTGTGTGTTAACTTCAGTAAGGTTTAAAGTACAAGACTGTAAGGTGTGACATTTCAGTGTTTCCTCTATGTTGATAGCATAGTGGCGGTCCGCCACGGTAAAATTTCCAGCGCCACGGTATCAGAAATAGGGCAGACGCACAACAGGGTTTCCGCTATGTACACACCGCGCACCACCGCTCCTTCAGCTGTTTATGAAAAGTCATAAAGTTGTAGCACCCTCTACTCTACTGAACTCAAGCGAACTGTCATCCTCTCTCTCTCCCCCTAGGGTGAGCAGAGCAACTGGAACAGTGACAGGATGTCATCACTCGCGAAGTTATGGCAACCAAATAAACAACAGGGCGAGTACTACTTCACTCAATAAGTGATAAACGGCGACGAAAGCCGCGAAATCCGCACTCACGCCCGTGAAATATGACAGCTACAGTTTATTGGAAAATAGCATTGTGGACACTGAAGTTGATGAATTTACTGTTTATCAGACCCCAGATGAGACAAGAAGCTAACGTTAGCCACACTGCTGTGACGGCCCCTCTGCCTCGCCGCTGCAGGAGACTGTGTGTATTCCTCCGACAAGCTGTAGTAACGTTACTGATTTCAAACCGTTTTCCAGGTTAGTGGGGGTGCATGCCGCTCAAACCCAACATGAAAAATGTAGCTAATAATGTTCACTCAGCGTTTTGTTTTGTTGTTAAACTGTGTGTAAAATGAGCGGTGACGTTAAATCACCCTACGGTACCGTCTATTTTCTGGATGGTTTCAAGGTAACGGTCAGTAGCTTACATTAGCAGATAAGCCCATACTCTGACGTCCAACACCCACCCCCGCCACCGCTGACAAAAATTCTAGAGGAAACACTGCATTTCTTGTATCAACCCTGTCACTTTAATACTTTTAGTGTGTTTCTATTTATGGATTCTGATTCTGCAAGCTGTTATTACTCATCTGCCCACCCACCAAACGCACAAATGTCTAAAAAAGGGATGTTAACGATTAACCGTTAACCGACAATAAGACTTTTGACATGTTAATTTATTAAAAACAATATTACAAACATTTTTTGCATTGTAAATGAAAAATAGGGTTATTTATTTAATCTATTCATAAACTGCTAGTTAACCAAGTTAACCATTTTAAGATTTTTTTTTCTGCCAAGTTCGTGGCTATCTGATGGACGGCGCTCCCAGCTAATAGATACCTGCAAATGCCACTATGTCAATGAGGACTGGCGGGTTAAATCAGCCGTCCTACACAGAGAGTATGCCAAACATATGCCACTATCAATGAGGACTGGCGCAGTAAATCGGCCATCCTACATACATATTATTCCTGGCAGACACACATAACACACATAACCTTGCAGGTGAATGCAGTGGAGAAGGGCTCAGATATGCTCTGTGGACAGCTGCGGACTTGCGTCGACGGCCCGAACGCAAGCAGTTTTAGGAAAGTGGCTGCATGTCTCCACAACAATGCACGGAACATTGTGGCTGCGTGACCGGCACAAATCCCCAGCTGTCCATGGATGGTGGAAAGTATGTCCGAGCGTCCTGTACGGGTTAACTGGGACTCCGTTGCCTGCTTGTCAGTTAACGATCGTTTAACAAGGGTCGCCATCGGTCAGAAATAAATTCAAAATTAGCATCCCTGGTCTAATTAATAGCTAAATGTTAATCATAAAAATAGGCTAGTAAAAAGGGTAAAAAAAAATTAAAAGATCACTACTGACATCATTATATAAAACCAAGCAGAGCACCGGTAACCAGTATCAAGTTATTTAGCAAGCCTAAACCCATTGGTCACTACCAAAGATCAATTGTGTCAACCAAGAAGTTATTGATTTAAACAAGAAATACTCAAACTAAGGTCAATCATGGTGCCTGAACCTGATTGGCAACGCCACACTTAAACCACTGACTTAATGTTGAAGATAAAGGATTTGCTACATCCCTACAAGGCTCATTGATTGCCGTTCACCGGCTACTGATGTCACGCCAAAAACTGATCAGCCAAAAACTGATCAGCCAAAAACTGATGCCGTCTACCCTACAGGCAAATGATGAAATAGGGAACACGCTGGCTCTATAGATGAGCAGACGAGCCGCAACTGATTGAGCAGCACTGCATTATGTGATATGTCCAGCGCGTTGTTTTGTTGCCGGCGGTTGCGAACATTACTCCGGCCGAACTGCGCTCTGCTGAGCCGGGTTCCCTGCTTCTCCCGCCCGGGCGACATCGACGTAAAACTACCACGATGTGTGACTGCTACACAAAAAAAAGGGGACGCACCAAATCTCCACATGAGCCGCAGCTGCACCGCACCTGATTGAACTGTGCTGCAACATGTGTTGCAGGTTGAGTTTAAAAAAAAAAAAAAAAAAAGGCGCTTCACCTATGACATATGGTGAAATCACCAGCTCATGTTCTGCTTTTAAATGTTCAGTTAAAGTAAAAAGAGAGGCATTATCAGCACAATGTACTTTTACATACTAGATTACATACTAGATTTTTAACTAATATAATACTAGATAGCTTAATGATTATATTTAACTGTGATATTTTGTAAATAGATTCTAAATCTGCAACGTTCTGTCAGGTACATGTAGTAGTACAATGTTTTTACTCTGAAGTACAAGTACACAGTAAGTCAGTAGGCCTACAGTTGTGTTGGGGTCCTTCTGTAAGTTATTTCACAGTACAATGGTTCTGGAAAAAGCTGCAAGCAGCAATACAGGAGGCCAAGCAATCAGCCCATTCCAAACAAGCATGTTTTGAACGGGCACTGCACTAGTACATCTAAATAGGTGTTAATAGTATTGGTGGCCTTACAATCAGCTCCTAGAAATGGCATCTTTTATGAAATATAGAATACGGTTCTTCCCTGATTGTTGCCTTTGATATATGATGGAGAAGTTTTTAACTTGATAGAATGGGGACTCGTTGACCTTTGTACACAAGTCAACAATACAGGGACTATTACAGCAGAAGACTCTCCATTTGGATTGTTTTTCCACCGTAGAAATTCGAAGCCACTTATTCCAAGTGTGGATGAAAAAGGATATTTGTTTGCATTGTGCATTTAAGCCAGGACCCAATACAAAACGTTTCAGTGCATGATGCAGGGGAGCTTCACTGTTGGTGTTTTGTGGAGCTCAGCAACAGGTGAGTTTTCAAAATACATGTTAAATGGCAAAGACAATATATTTGTTTGTCACCTACCATATTTTGTCCTGTTATAGATATGGCTTTTGGCAGACATGTGACAATATAATCCTTAAATTATTGAATCCCGCTCGTACTCTATGCATGAAATATACACAGAGTGAAATACAGACCTTTTTATATGGGTTGTTGAATCAAGCAGGTGCCGCACAAACTGCATAACCCAGTCTTGTTTATCAAGTATATTTCAATCCAGTATTGATTATCAGTATTCAGCACAAACAAACTTTCTACTGGTTTGCTTTGCTGTACTTTTGTTTTGGCTTGCTGTTAAATCGCAGCAGAAAAATACATTTTATAGCTATGGTGTTCCTCTTTTACTTTACCGCTGTACAATATGTTTTCTGCGTTGCAGCATAACCATGTGGATTTGTTGTTTTACAGTGCCTTGAGGTCACCTGCATTATTTACGCAGCCTGGTTGATTTCATTTACTGTACACACCTTTGTCTGCACCTTTGGGAGAATCAGAACAAAATCTGGTATTTTACATCTGGTATTTTTAGTGCACTGTAAAACACACACCTATTTATAGATTTGGAAACAGAAATTTAGATCAACTTTTACAGCAGTTTTACATATCTGAGCAATAATATTAAATTAGATATGAGCAATAATACTACATTCTTAAATTGCACTGTCCATGATGACATGTGATGTGAGTGAGGAAACCAGGCAGAAAGGGTGTTATGATAAACAGGATCTGCGCATAAGCCATGACAGCGGTGATTGGATACAGTGCTAGCATCAGCTTGAGGAATGTCCTGTCATGTCAGTACATGAACAGCGAGTAGTACATTGACGTCCTGGTTCTCTCCTCTATGTATTTTTTTCCAGTTTGGGAGGGTTCGGAGGGGGGAAGGTTCCGAATCTTAGGAGGGTGCCATATTTGTTAAAGGCAAAATATTTGTCAAACTATTCTGAATTAAGTATAGTGTTGCTGCAGAGCTGTCACAGCCTACAAATCGTATCCTACAGACTTAAAAAAAAAAAAAAAACTATCTTAGTTGTTTGGTACAAGATCTCCGCAAAAATCCCACTATAATCATTTTCATTTTTTAAATCTTAATATTTTTCAATGGAAATGAGAATAATGATACAAAAAGTATAATTCCCTCCAATATCGTGAATCATATCGCAATTGCAGTATCAGTCAAAATAATCGTAATTAGATATTTTACTCATATCGTGCAGCCCTAGCCTCCATATCCAACTGCTGTATCAATAGTACCAGAGTATCGAAAAATGCCTCGTCGTTCAATACCAAATTTCAATACCTAAGGGGTATATCTCTCTCTACCAAGTTTCAATAATGCTGATGATTGGCTGTCTTCCCGTCATAGAGGCATTCTGGAAAAACTGTTACGCACAGAGACAGGGCTCACGTGTGTGTGTGTGTGTGTGTGTGTGTGTGTGTTTAACTACAGTGCTTGTCACACAGGTGTAAAAAAGCTGAAAAAAAGGGATTTGTACCATAATGTAATGTTGTAATTACTTTTAGCCCTACCTAACTACCTGTTAAGACACAATCACGCCAAAATTCTAATTGCTGAGTTGAGTGAAAAAAAGGAAGTCAACAACAATGCCTTCATCTCCCAATGCCCACATCCTGAACCTCACTTCACACAACACACCCATTTAGTCAGTACATTATGAGACAAGCACCAAAGGCCATCCTTTCAGCTGTTCCTGTGAGCATACAAGTTACTAGGTTAAGTTATATGCATAGTTCAGCTACTTGTGTCATGCTGTCACGGACAACATTACTGCACGTGCACACTGCTGAAATTGAACATGCCCAAGCCTAGAGAGCTTGGGCAAGATGCCAAAATATAGGGCTTAGGCTCCAGCAAGCATAGCAGCATGATTGATTGTGTATACAATCCTTCTGGCTATATTTTAAGGCTGATTGCCTTAAAAATATTGCATCGCAAAAGCTCTGACAAGACAGGAGTGACATAGGCTATGGTTTGTAGAGCCTGTAGTGTTGAACCAAATAAACCTTCACTGTGGTTTTCTCACATTTATAGCTTTTGATTTGGATTGAACAACCTGTGGCGTACACAGAGTGAACACTAGATTTGTTCTTCCAACTGGGATGAGATATTTAAGTTACAGAATCAATCTACAAGTCTGAGAAACTGCACAAAGATGACCAAAGTGAATACTTAGCAGAATAGAATATAATACTTTTCCTGAGAAAGAAAGAAGCACTATTCCCACAAATGAATACAGTAAAATACTTTAGTTGGATAAATATATTTTTTTCTAAAATTGTAATGAGGTTGTTTTATTTAAAGATTAATTATATGGAACACAACTAGCCTAATTTGTGCTGTAACTGCAGTGACTAATATGTGAAGGCATAACATGCATGTATGTAATTGATGTTTTAATTAAATAGGCAACAGCTGCTGCACACAGAAATGTTTAATACAGCAATATAAATAAACTCTCAGCTAAATAGCATACGCTGCCCGCATTGCTTGGGTCATTATTGTGCACCCATCTCATGATTAGGGGTGTTTTAGACAGCACTTAAAGACAGCAATACCTGCATAAGCATGTTGTCTGTTGTACTCCCCATAGGAGGAATTACGCAATGACTTAAATGGATAAATGGATTAAGAAAATGGATAACATCATTCAACATTTAAATTCTCTGGGGCAAAGTGTGTCATCCCAAGGTGGAATCATTGCTAAAAATAGTGCAGACGCTTAAGCAATGACAAGCTATGGTTTGAATAGGACACCAAGTCTTCGGAAATGTTTGTGCTCAAAATGAGGACACTGCATACTCTGACCAAAATCCTTCAAGCGTAACTATTTTTAAAAAAGTAATAATAACCAGGGTATGATGGGTAAGACTTAACCATTTAACAAGCCTCGGTTAATGGTAGGGACAGACGGATTATCGGGCTGTTTTTGGCAGTTTGTAGATGATCTGTATCAGCGTTTTATTTGCCTGATAACCGATAAAGTTAATTAACTAAAAAGTGCGCTACTTTGGCTCCGCTACAGCTCTGTGTCTGTCCCTCTGCTTCGGTTTCACTCACCACTGAGTCTGACTTCATGTCCCGCCCACATCACTATCGGACTATCGTTTATTGTGTATTAAGTTAAAAGATTCAAATTTATTAAATAATTACTTAAAGCATTTAAACAAAGTTTTGTGTTGGAGTTTGTAACATTCTAAAATCTTAATTTTGACTTAAAGATTTTCATTTTCACTGTAAATGCATATCGGTTCCCAATATCGGTTATCGGTATCGGCCTTGAAAAGACTATTGGTCGATCCCTAGTTGATGGATTACTGAAGCAGCTGTGCATCATGCATTTTTGAAACTACTGTAAATATACAAAGTTTTAGTGGTGATTTCAGGTAAACAAAGATTCTACTATTTGTGCCCCTTCACTTTATGTACAGCTTTATTATTACCAGATTCTAGAAAAATCTGACACACTGTTTTCTTTCTGTTTGCTGGAGCCTTGTCTCCAGGGGCAGTAAGACTAACAGGACAGACACAGATTGCTGTGACTTGAGTGAGTTAGACCTTATTTCTCCGTCAGTCTCTCTCATTAAGCTCTTTTGTGAACTCTTTTGCTCCAGCTCATGTCTCTCTTCTTCATCTTCTTCTGTCTTGATGGATGCAGCTGAACTCAAACATCTCCACAGACATACTGCCAGCCCTCATAAGTATCAAAATGAATGAAACATTCCATTACTGTCGATTAGCAATGCACCTCAGTGAAGCTGCCGTCTTTCTACACACAAATGTAATGCCCAGTAAACACTGCACTAACATTTTTCAATAGAGCCAATATACTCAATTAGGTTGTCTTGACCTCACGCATTACCAAGTAGTTACACATATGTACACAGGGCTCCAGACTGCGACCAAATGGTCGCATTTTGCGACCAAAATTTGAGAATGTGCGACTGAATTTTACATCCAGTCGCACATGTGCGACCAGTAAATGTGCCCCCTTTTTACATGTTAAACGTCGAAATTTCGGTACCTGAGACCGCGTAAGCTCAAGCTTATCTGTCCTCTCTGAGCGGAGCTCTGACACAAACACACACACTCGCACACACACGCATAGCTGCGGACGGTGCAAACTATGTCGGCTCTGCAGTTTTGTTGAAGTCACAGTGAGTCACGGAAATGCCGATAAAGTGGTTTCAAGTGTGGTTACAGTTTTTCAAAACTTCACGCAGACAGCCTTTGCTGCGATATGATATTAATGGAGAGCTGAAAGCGTTCGCGGTGCTGTTGACGTTACACTTCCTAAGCAGGCACAACAGTGGTTTCTGTGTCCTGGGGACTGACTGACAGGCTGAGGTTTAAGGCAAGGCAACTTTATTTCTACAGCAGCTTTCAGCAACAAGGCAATTCAAAGTGCTTTACATGAAACATTAAAGAGCAATTAAAAATGGTCATGATGAAAATAAAACAGGCTAAAAATGAATATACAAATACAAGAATAAAAGTTACAGTGAGTAAGAAATTAATTATTCAATTTAATAGGTTGTAGGGATGGGTTTGGGAGGAATTTTTGTTTAATTTCTTTAAAGTGTATTCTAATAAAATAACATCATGTTCTAAGTACATAGGATAAATAGGTTTGACAATAACTTTTACAACTGAAATAACGGTTTTGTAATTATATAGAGGGAAAGTACCAAAAAAAAGGTACCGTTGGGTAACGGAACTGAATTTCAGGTATCTGTACCGATATCTGTTCAGTAGTAGCCTAAACAATGCATCTTTAATTTTAAGTTGAATTCATTGTAATTGTAGACTAGAGCTTTTATATATATATATATATATATATATATATATATATATATATATATATATATATATATATATATATTTTTTTTTTTTTTTTTTTTTAACGATGGTGCTGTCGGTTAACCTTCTATGTTGCATCTTCAAAAGTGACACTGAATTTGAAACAGCACATTGTAATTTCTGCATCTATTATCAAAGTATTTATTAGTAATACAGTGGAAATTAGTAGAAATGTGAATATTTGGATAGCATGTTGATTTACGGTGCGTGCCCCTACATTTTCTGGTCGCGCCCCTAACATTTTCAGTTGGGGGCCACTGTGCTCCTAGTGAAAAAAGTTAATCTGGAGCCCTGGTACACGTAACATGACCTTTTCCTTTCCAAGTGTCAGGTCTGTGAAATATGTGATCAGACAAAACTGGCACAGTATACCATTATATTATAAGTGTTTGTCTATCCAGTAAACACTTTTCCAAGCAAAACATTAAGGACACAAACATATCTATGGTAGATCCCCTGTGATATTAAAACTGAAAAGTCAGATGATCACAGTTGGCTGAAAGATCTCACATAAAAGAAAGTCCCTTGCATAATATTAAACAAATAAACTGCACACACGCAATCACTGATATTCCGTTTTAACAAACAATATTTTTAAACTACAATGAAATTGGAATCCTAAAATAAAAAACAAAAAACAGCTGACAAACAGGAGTTGTCAGCTGTCTCTACCAGCCCATTGTTGGGGAGGCAAGGTTAGAGTTGCAGGGTTATTTGATGCCCCACTTACGCCGAGTTCGCCCTCTGCTGCATCTCCCTCCTGTGTCCCGTGGTTTCACAAGGTGCACCGACTCCACTGATACTGCTGCTGGCCAGGCAAAAACACTGAGCTCCGAGGTGGAAAGCAGAGCAAAGGTAGCTCTAAATCCATACAAGGCATGATGATGTGACCCTGCTGCTGGCCTGATACAGTCATCTCCAGTCACTAGAGTCAATGAGCAACATCCATGGAGGTAAGATGATCAGTCAAAGATGCAGACTGACACACCACATGCATTTAGTTGTGCTAACTAATCCGAGGAAAATTGGAGTACCCTGTCTGGTTCCATTATCCTCTAGACGCTGTTCTGATGAAGTTGATCTTTCAGAAACTGAGGCAAATTAGTCCTGTCGTCTTTGCTCCCACTTTATCCTGCTCTGACTTTCTCTTACTCTTACCCTCCCCTCTTTCTCTCACATAAAGTCACGCATCATGAGCATGCTGCCTATTGGTTTTTGAAGCAGTGGGACAGCAAGGGTAGGGAGTGGCATCCAACTGTATGAATACGCATTGATGTGCTGCCCATGAACACTCAAATACACAGACGTGCAGACCTTTTCTAGCCTTAGAGACTTTATATATACCTGAACTTGGTTAACCATGCTTAAAGATTAAACACACAATGACATAAACCTCCCTCAAAATTTCAAACTGGTTTCAAACCCACACCAAGCATTATTTCAGTAAATGAACAAACGCGGGCTTTTAATGTAAACACTGTATGGGTTTATGCACTAACCAACCAGCCAAACAACTATTACATAAATTGTTATCCCTTTTAACATTTACTCATATTTGTGTGCTCAAATTTCCACAATGGAGAAAGGTGGAGTTGCGGAGGCCTGACAGTAGCTGTGAATTGGTTTTCTTTTGCTTTGCACATGATGGACTGCCATAGCTTGTTACCTATGGTGATGGCATGAGAATGACAACACACAGGGGCAGACTTAAAATGTACAGATGGAGAGATGGGAAAGGCCCATCCATGCATCTTCAGCCTTGCTCAGCCTGAATGATAACAAACCGTCATCGTTTTAATGCCCAGCCAGACACACAGGGACCAAGGCCGACAGCTCGGCTTTCCTGCTGTGAATCAGCCTCCCTGAAATAACATCATTACATCAGTGAATAGGCTTCACTGTCATCTACCCATACAATATTCTAGGGTTGGGCGATGTCCCCTAAATTGGCAGTTGACGATGTTTACAGTAAAACGTCACGATGGACGATGATATCGTCGTCGGGTAACAGACTCAATCAGTTCTCCGTGATCTGCGTAACAATAGTACAGTGGAACGTTTGCCTTTAACAGAGCGACAGTAATAGCCTAATCTACCATCATTACTGAGATGAAACTACATTCTCTGTTATGCTAATGTACATTCATAAATCCTACATAACATCGTCCGTACCCACAGGACATCAGACTTACTTGTTGATGCACAGCAATGTCCATAAACTTAGTCCAATGAGGGAAGAAAGGAAAGTGCGATAGCGTTCCACGTTAACGCCTTTTCGCTCTCAACTACCGCATGCGGATACGTTACTAGTCCAGGTAGAGTGAGCTAATGCTGACAGGGAGAGAGAGACTGTATCACTAACAGCCAATCCAGTCTGCTCAAAGCGATGGTCTTTTTCACAAACAGGTTGCACGTAAGGGAAAAAAAAAAAAAAAAAGTAGCTGCCACTTAAGGGGCCCTATCTTGCACCCTGTGCAAACAGTGCAAACCCCGACGCAAGTGTCTTTGCTAGTTTAAGACCGACGCCGTTGTCAATTTCCCGCCCAGCGCCTGCGACTAGGATTAGCGTGTGTCTGACAGGGTGGGGGGCGTGGCATCACGATGGTGGCTCTCCATCGTGATGTCAGCCAGCCATCACGATGGACGATGATATCGTCCATTGGCACAACCCTACAATATTCCTCCTGTGCTTCTGATTTCTACAAACGAGGGCGTCCCGTTAAGAACATTCTCTTACTGCAGAATTTAAGCCATCATTTCTTGTCATCATTTCATGTCAAACTTAATGTGGAGTAACTTATACAAACATCCACAAGACAAACACGGGATCTCAATAAAATGGAAATGTGCAACACTAGCTTTCAGTTATGTGGCTGCTCTTTTGTACAAGTAGCAATGCAATGACAACACTGTTAAAATAAACACATTTATTATACTTGGGTAGGAAAGCATGTAACTGGTACTTAAAATTAACCTGGCACTGTAACATTTTCTATGCAAATGAACCAACTTATTATTCAGCAACTAACTAATGTGAAAAGTCATTCAAATCTGGGTAATGTAAAACACAGCTGAAAAGCTTCTGAGGATCCTGTTAAGGCCACAATGAGTGGCTCAAAAGTCTTGAAAACAGGATGTAGGATAGAAAAGGCAGGGCAGTGTGGGTATTAGAAGGGCATGACAGGACGTTGCATAACACATTGAAAATGCATGGAAACCATAGGATTTGCCTTATCAATGCACAGCAAAGAGCTTACACTAATAAAAGTGGGACTGGTGTGGCCGGGTTAGAGCAGGCGCACGTATACTGACAGGTTTATGCCTCGACGCAGAGGTCCAGGGTCCGAATCCGACCTGTGACAATTTCCTGTGTGTCTTGTCCCTCTCTCTTCCCTTTCTCACCTAGCTGTCCTGTCAAAAATTAAAAAGGCGGAAAAGCCCCAAATAAATTTCTAAAATAAAAGTGGGACTGGTATTTCAATCAATGGGTCTAGTAAACCACCCCTAATCATGTGCATCCTTCGCTATAAGGGCTGGAAGACTGAGGGGCAGTTGTGCGACAAGATGCTTACACAGTTCCATATAAGCTGCAGTAGTCTCTGTAACTTTCCAGCGAGGAGTATTACAGTCATTTCAAAAATCTATGGCAGGAAATTACAGGCTTAATACTAATTGCTGGGCTTACCATTCATCAAAACTGTAATGACCAATCCCATTAATAAGACCATGCTTTGTTATAAAAGTGCTGTAACATTTTGGCTAGTGAGAACAATCTCCATTAGGGAATAACCTTGTTAAGCTATGTGACATGATCCTTCTGCCATTTGAGAATTCCACTGTCTCTGCCTCCCTACACAAAGGGCAATTATGTAGTGTGGGTACTCAATTAACCGTCAGATACAGATATGTTTCTATAGCCAACTGCTACACTCTTTCACAAAGCTACTGATCTTCAAATCCAACCTCTCGTTCCCCTTTTTCTCCTTCCTCCTACCACCACCTCCTCGGGGAAACCCTTTAGGATTCAAAATCCTCGCTAATCTTCGTGGAAACTCAAAATCCACCACTCATTTCTCAACGTGCTGTTTGTTTAAGCTCATGCACTGGCCCGGAGGTTTCTAATGCCAACAGGAACGCGCACTGTTAGAGCCACCTGACGTCTTCACTCTTGCCTCTTGTTAAGCTATCATCAGTGTGAAATTCTTATTACACTGCTGCAGTCATTGTTTATGAATGACACACTGTTGTACAGAGGTGTGAATGAATGTGGCTGCGGTTTGTCTACCTCTCAAGCTTACGAACATTTTCACTCTACTGCACTCTGCAAATGTGCCAAGTTTAGCTTTCACACTCACTGTGCAACACACAGTGGGACCACTTCCAACGGTGTGGAAGTTTTCCACCATCACTCTTCCAACATGCACTTTGCAGGCTGCTAACATAACTCAAAGGAATACAAGATCGGTCATAGAGCCCAATTACAGAAGGCGTTCACAGATAGCTACACAACTGAAGGGACAGGGTGAAATTCAGAATCATTCAGGGTAGTGAGCTGTGAATGTAACACCCATTGCTGCCAATGGTAGATTTTCCATTGGCATATGCTTTTAGGGGCACAATGAAACAAAAATCCATCACTACACATAGATATGATGTTCACATACATAATGTGACACAAGATAAGTTGATGTTATGCCATAACATTTGGCCATTAGCGTCAGTTCATTGCCTACAGGCCAATACCTGAGCTATGTCCATGACTGACACATTTGCCTGAATCCCATATTAGATTATATGGCACAGAACCACTTAATGAGACCGTAACCCTGCAGAGGGTCCACATATCATCCCTGCTGTCCATCACAGTTGATCAGTGGCACATCCTGAAGTAGCTACAGACACTCGCCATAATTGGGTCATCTTTACAAGGCAATGACCTTACAACTCCTCTGTTCAAGAGAAGCATCCACTGCCAGACAAGGGGATGAACGAAGGCTGTATGCCTAGCTCATACAGCTGTTACACACCAACCAGACGGCCGACCGTCGGCAGAAAAGGCAGTCGGACTGATCAGTCGGGTCCCCGAGGTCCAAAAAAATGCCTCAAAACACACTGAGGCGACGCCGACTTGAGCGTACGCTCTGCGTGTGCGCGAAACGTAATACGTCTCCATAGCAGCAGGCGGCACTGCGCTGTATTGTTTCCCAGAAAATGAAAACCGGCAGCCGATAGGACGAACGCGTCACGTGGTTCTTTTTTCTCCAGAAATTCACAGCCAGACTGTCACGGCGGCTTGTTCAGAATACGATCTCATATTGTACTAAAATAGTTCACCGAAACGTGTTTCTGAAAACATTTTAAGCGAGAAATAGGCCGTGCAGTTGCTGAATCTGTCTTCATTTCAGATCGACAAAAGATCAGTTTAAAAGATTTTCGTCAGATTTTGAGAGACTCATCCGCTCGCCATTTCCGGGTGAGTCCCGACCGCCTAGTCTCCGACTGAGCATGTCGGGTCGGCCAAAATGAAGGCCGATGGCTCCTTGGACGGACGACGGTACGGAACACACCGAACAGACTCCACTCACCGACCTCGCCAGACGGTCCGACGGCCGATTATCGGGTTGGTGTGTAAGCACCTTTAGGACAGCCTGGCTCTGGCCTTGCTTATATTGCCAATGGCAGGTTCCCACGATGAGCACACATATACATTCTGCTATTGACCTTCATGTTTTTTTACAAGATGTTTGCTAGGTCCAAGTCACTGATAACAGTAAACTAGAAAATTCAAAAAATGAAGCCTTAAAAGAAATAAAGAATATTGAGAAGAATATAGTAGTACATCATAAGAACAGATTTTTTTTGTCACTATCCTTCTGCAGATCTACTTATCATTGTAGGCTTCCTTTTGACAAAAGCATACACTTCACAACACCAATAGGGAAATTGCAGGCAAATAATAACCACAAACTTTAAAGAAATGCGGTCCAGCTTTCTAGGGCATTCACCACTAAAAGCAATTTACCAAAACCACAAACCCAATATAGAGGAACAGCTTGTGTTGCGTATGTGCCTTGCACAACTCGGGTTGTGTAAAGCATCTCAGAGTAGGCAAGAGTGAGAGAGTGAGTAGATTAATTTTGACTCTCACCAGCGGGTACAGTTATGTGCGTTAGTGAATGTGGCAGATAAATATTTGACTACAAGACTCTCATTGTGAAACAAGCAAGACCAAAGAAAATCAATGCTATTCATGCACAATTGACAACTGTTCCACTGCCTTGCTGGCAACCCTGCAAGTTGATAAACCGGAATTCAAGTGCAAAAACATGAAGAAGTCTGTATTCCCTTGGCAAAACTACTTCTTCCACAGTAGTACTATATGTAAGAACTTGGAATCAACTTCTGTCAATTCCATGTAGGGTTGTTAATTACCAGTACAGGCAAGACTGGTGAAATACTGGCCTTCCCCTTCCTCTGTATTTTGACAGGGATATATAGGATGGCTTCTAAAATAAGAGCTGAATCCACACTCCAGGCCCAGACACTTCCGTATCTTACAGTATGAGGGCCAGAAATGACTAAGCTCAGCAGTTCTCTAATGAGACTGTAACAAATGGGAGGGCCGTATTTAGGTTATTACAACACAACCACACACACACACACACACACACACACACACACACACACACACACACACACACACACAACCACACACACACACATTTGCACAAGTGCATGCCTGATAAATTCATAAAAATGCCTATAAATATATCCCATCCATCTATTATCTGTAAATGCAATCCTTTACAGGGTCGCGGGCTCCTGGAGCCAATCCCAGCTCACATTGGGCAAGAAAAGAATGCACATAATTAGCTATGCGACTCTAAAATACTATGCAGAGGATGCATTTTCCATGCTGCAATTAAAAAAAAGTTAACATATAGGCTACTCTGTAATATGCTTGTGTTACTTTAACCACAAACATAATATCATATTTTTCACACATGATGTCCGTTAAGTCAAAAGGACTTGTACATTTTTTCTCCACACCCATCTCTATTTACCATGTAGCAGGATAGAACACAATACTTCAATGAAAATAATTGGCCTACTATTACAGTGGCATAGTAACAGGTGTTTTATGGGGCAGCACCAACCACAAGCCAGCCAAAAAAGGATTGATAACTTACGCTATATTACAAATGTAAATGGGCAATTGCTGGTTAATTAATCATAAATAAGCATTTGATTAATTAAGAATATACAGGATTAACAAAGTTGCCTGGGCAGGATTTGTGCCTCCTCTGAATATGCATCTAGCGTCTGTATCTATGCAGGTGTTCCCAGCACCTTGACTCAAGCTGAACTCCATAAGCTTGTGAGCAGATCAGAGCCTATGATGCAGGTATGACACAACTGGTTTTTGATTCAACAGAAAAGGCACATAAAGATGTCGCTTGCGCCATGCACCGACCTCACTCAGACTGAGGTACGCGTTTGTCACCTGTAACTCTTCATCAAACCAGTTCACTTGAGCTGCTTCCTCTCATTTTCCCTTCATGGTAAAACTAATCTGCTGATTTGTCCCCCCCTATGAAACAAATCAGACAATTTCTTTATGGTAAAAAGGCTGCACAAGTAATCCGTACCTAGTGGATGTGCTCAATAACCAGAAAGATTTAAGGAGAATGCATAACCATTTCACTTTTATACTTGATACAGGCACTTGTATGCAACAGCTTTTTGTTGATACAAGATGCACTTCTGTACACTCAATACACTTTTTTTAAACTTGATCAATAATGTGGTAGTCAATAAAGAAAAATGCTTAAAATTGGCATTCTTACTCTCAATGCATCACTTCTCATTTCAAGGTTCATGGTTTTGATTGCAAAAAAATATGCACGCAGACATCGATACTGTGCTGTTAGCTCGATTTTAAAAGGGGGTGTAACAATTTGACTTCACTTTGACTGTTTTAACAACGACTCAATGTATCATCAAATTGCGCATTCTGCTACTAATTCGATCTGAGTAGTTTTGATTTGATTTATTGGGATCTCCATTAGCTGGGGCTAATAGAGCTCAACAATCCCACCCCTCCTCCGAGATACGTTGGGTTGCGGAAGTAAATTTCCCATTCATTTCTCCCACTGACGTCTGGAAAAATCCGTATATAAAGAGTTTTAGACCATGCCTTGGGCTGACCAGCTATGACGTGACTCATAAGCATACAACATATAATTTCAAGTGAAAAAACGAACAGAAAATCCCCAAAAAAGTCACATATTTTCATTATCAAGCGAAGGAACTACTCATCCCATAAACCACTGCGCACCACTGAATTAAGGAAGCTAACGTTAGTTTAGCTAACAGCTAATTTGGCTAACCGCTAGCTGAGACAGCATGTAATAACTTTAAAAGACCCTCAAAATAAAACCTGAAAATAACCGTTAAAATATATATAACAGCTGTTACGTCAGCTGTAGCCTGCTTTTCCCAGTGTTTAATTTGAGTTAATGTTATTTTAGACTGAATCAAGCTTTCAGCTAGCGGTTAGCCAAATTAGCTGTTAGCTAAACTAACGTTAGCTTCCCGTGGAACAGATCGTGATTCGTGCAGTGTCGTAAATCCTCGTAAAACAGGATTATTATCTTGCGCATGACGGATTGTGCAGGCAGCAAAGATCGGGTACCGACCTCCTCACCAGCATGAGTTCCACCAATGAGAGGCATCACTGTGGGATTGTTCAGGATTGTGGGTAATTAAGTACTTATCCAAGACATCGGGAATAAAATACATTTATCTCAAAGCAAAGTTGGTGCCCCATTAACTTTTGGCATCTACATGATTATATACAATCGCTTAGTCATGTCGTAGCTGGTTTTAAGTCTACCAACAAGAAATTGCATTGTATTTTTACTTCCGGAACCAGCTGTGGGCAGGACTGTATAGTAGTCTATAGTAGTTTTGATTCTTCCAACAAGTATAACAACTTTGTAAATGTGAAAAACATACACAGAAGGTAACCAGTCTTGTTAAATGGTGTTGCTTATTGGTTATACAAATCCACAGTGCACGGAGTAATGATTGTGGCATGTACTGTAAATGTAAATCAAAAGTGATGATAGCTGTGAGTAGCACAAGTCACTACTGAACCTGCAGGAGTAAACTAATCAAATTCAGATCTGTGTCAAGTGTATGATATCAGGAAGGAAGTGAACCCAGCAAAAAAGTACAGGATGCTTGAAAGAAAGGATTTCTAGGTGTCAATCAACAAGACTTAATTTTTACTGGCAGTATACTTACTGGTTCGTGGGCGGTGCAGAGAGGGGGAACACCACCTCTTCTTCTTCGATTTCCGGTCCATCCTGCATGTCGCTTTCATCCATAGTACCACCGAGCACCCCACCGCCTGGAGGGGGAGGAGGTGGCAGTGGCAGTGGGGGGAAGTCAGTGGGCCCATCCGGGCCTGTTGATGTGGGTGAAATCCGACTAGCTGGACCGTCCGAAGTGGGAGAGCAGCAAATGCCGCCCACGGTCCCTGAGCTTGTTCCTTGGAAAACTGAATGTCCACCTCCTG
The DNA here is from genome assembly GCA_023566125.1 of Zingel zingel. Classification (NCBI taxonomy): domain Eukaryota; kingdom Metazoa; phylum Chordata; class Actinopteri; order Perciformes; family Percidae; genus Zingel; species Zingel zingel. The sequence goes on from CM042314.1 coordinate 25,756,100, forward strand.
CTCCGCCACTCCCTGTTGCGGAAAGCACTGGTCCGGTGATATCCCCACTAGACATGGGGTCGGTGATACTCATTTCGGGAAGTGAGTCCGGAAAGGTGTTTGAAAGTTGGCGGAGGGTTGGTGCTGGTCCTTGTCCCACATCAGTGACTCGCACTCTGTTCGGCTTGGGATAGTAGGGGAAAGGGGCTGTCTCCGGGCCTCCTCCGCCTGCCACCCCTGTCCCTGTCGTGACCGAGCCCGTATCCTCACTGCTGACCTCCGTAGCCATCATATTAGGATAATATATAGAGGGGGAAAACTCCAGAAGGGAACCTGCCCTTCCCCTCTGTTCTTACAATGCTCCTTCAGTGTTTGGGCTCTCGGGAAACAACACCAAAAAAGTTTCTCAAAAACGCGTTTAGCTAGCCAGCTAACGTTAGCCGACAAGCTAACTTAGCTCACTTGGCTGCACTAGCGGGCGTTAGCTTTACCTCGCATTCGCTCGCTGCAAGAAAGCCAAGCTAACGCTAGCGGGATGGCTACCAGCGTCGAGACACTTGATGAGTTCTTGCTCGCTATGTCTTCATTGTTTCCTGAGTTTAAAGTTCACACAGAAACGATATCTTGGAACAAACATTTAAAATGATTAAAATAGAATATCAATTCACCAGTATTTCCTGTTATTTTGTTCAGACTTCACCCTCGGCACCAGGCAGACCACTTGTCGGGGAGTGTTGTTTTATTGTCACTGTTGTGTGTAACCCCCGTATTTTTTCCAGTGTTGTTGTTTTCTTTCCTTCTGAGTTTCCAGCCGTGTCCAACGACCAAGCCTTATCGCCTAAATCCCCGGAACGGTATGTTGTTCTGTGCGAACTATCATGTCGTAAAGCAAGGTAAATTATTCTTGCGTATACAAGCTAAGTTCGGCTTTATTTCTGGGTTTCAGGGCTGGTGGCTTGCCCGCCGCTGCCTGCGCTGCTCTTTCTCCCCTCCCTCTCCCACTCCTCTCCAGTCACAGAGCAGACACAGCCAAGTGAACACAGAGCGACACTGGTTCAATCCATGACATCTTCAATCAGTGCCCTACAAAAATGGGACTAAATGTATCCTAATTGATATTAAGATATATGAAATGTGACCCCGATTAAGCTATATGAAATATGATGGTGTCCCAATTGTTTAAAATACAGGTAGAACACATACAGATGTAGGTAGAAAACAGAACTGGAGCTGATTGGCTTTCAGACAAGCAGCACAGACGCTTGTCAAACCGGGCTTCTGGGCTACTTGCATAATTTCCATTTGTCTTTATATTATGTTGAACTAGGCTACCCTATAATCACAGTACATTTGGATACATTTGATCAGTTGTTTTGAGGCAATCAAACATACTGTTACTCTTTTTGGTTGTCTGATAAGTAATGTGTAGCCTATATCATGAACAGAAAATAGGAACAATCTCTTAATGATTGTTCCACTTTATCTGCTTAAATTCAAGGATTCTTCCTTTTGGATGATGTACATACAGCTTTGTTCATTTTAGCTGGATTGAGTATTCCATTTTAATTTAACTAAGTTGGCCTCTGCATTATGTTAGACTGGCATACAGAGTGGCTTCATACAATGTATTCAGAAAGTATAAGATAGATTTTCAATTGTTTGGAGTGCTACCTTTGTATTGGGAGAACACTGTGTGACTGTATCTATTTGTATACATAGTTGTCCAGTTTTAAGACAGTGTAGCAAGACAATGATCCATAATATGTAGGCAAGGCAACCAAGGTTTTTTTTAGTTTTTTTTTTTTTTTTTTAGCCAAATGCTTGACTGACCAAGTCAGATAATGTCCACAATACAACTGAAGATCAGACACAAAATAATGAGACAAGCAAGGAGTGGCTGCAGTGCAGGCCTGGCAGGAAAGATGACAAATGTCTGCTGATGTCTGTTGATAGTAGTCTTGGTTTTAGCGACCACTGTTACATATTTAACCGAAAGTGGACATGCAATCGTGTGATTTTTACTGGACCTGTGTATGAGCTGGTGCACGTAAACATACAATCAGGGATTTTTGGAAGCTGGTCAAGTAGTGTCTCTTTGGCACATTTAAATGTTTTCATATTTTATTTATAAATACAATTGCCACACAACATATTTCCTTTAGAGCACAGTTTACGACATCTAGAAACATCTATATTCGCACACCTGCTCTTTTTTAAAATTAGTATAACAGAATGTTAACCTAGGGATACATCTGCAAAGTTTAAATGTTGTTTGCAGGCTAGGGAGTTGATTTGAAAGCTCCAGTAAGTCAGCCATGGGCTAAACCTGATAGAGGTTGTATAGTGTTGAGCAGCTCCAACTGTTGGTCCCCACTCACCATCTTCAGTCATGACCTCAGTGCAGCTGCCATCACCATTCCATCCTCCACACTGATCTGTCTACTCTCTGTCTAAGTTCTTTTTCTCAAATTATGAACCCTCATCCTTCTGTTCTCTCTCTTTTGTTGTACTGTGATTGGACACTCCTTTCAAGACGGATAGATAAGTTTTTAAAGCTCTCATGACGAATGGCTCCTGCATTTGCTATGACAGAGAACACCTTGCATTCCCGTGCGTCACTCAGGGAGCTGATGCCTATGTTCTCCGCTACAGCACCAGCTTCCTTTTAAGTCCTGTGACACAGAAGTCAGTGAACTGTGAAATCTAAAGGCTGATATTGACTTTATATATAACCACAAAAGCTACTCCACTTAAAACGCACAAATACTCTGTTGTAAACACACACACAAACAAACATGCACCACTAGCTGTAGTCATACACTAATCATGCTCATTAAGCATGTAGGCGCTCCAGTGTGAGTGGGCTCTTGAAGTGGCCTGGTCTCAAGCCCCTGCATTTACTGTATGGCCATGCCTTAAAGGCTTCGTTGCTGCTAGGTCCAGTAGTCCCCTGTCCTTATTGAGCTTTATATGGTGGTGTAATGGAGGACTGGGATCATCCTCTGTCTCTGTTGATCCTACTATACTGAGCGTAATGAGATTGCAGACAGGAAATGGCTAATCGCCTTTCCCTGGCAGACAGATGAGTGGAGAGGGTCAGCTTCATACCTGCTGAGAGGTGGAGTAACCATTCTCTACCATGTTTGACTTCAACCCCTGACTCTGACATGTGCGGGTAGGAAAAAAAGAGACTTCATGTATCTGTAGAGGTTAAATAACGAGTCCAAAATCTAACCTCAAGAGTTCAACCCATTTGTGCATGTGTATGCTGTGACTTTGTCTGTATCACCGTCATGTCTTTGTCTTCATCTCTGAATCTCTGCATGTGTGTTATGGGAGGGGGTCCAGGGCTTCTGCCAAGGGGAGGAAGAGTGTGAAGGAGAATGGCAGGCCAGCCTGGCTGTTCTTCTCTGTTTCACCATAACTGCGTTGTCAGATTTGAGGATGGACACTGATTTGAGTATCACGGGAGCCTGACTGGGTGTCGAGTGAGGGCCCTCATCCATATTAATTGTCATATTATCATAACGCTTCTTTGCCCTCAAAGGCAGCACATGGGAAGATCTCCATCCTCCTACGCCTTTGAAGACAATGACGTTTTGCATTCATTGATGCGTTGCATGTGATTTGAGGCAGCAGCATCATGTCTTTTAATGTAATTAAAAAATAAGCTCCCTTGCTTACATTAAATGTGAATGAATTATCTATTCCAAGTGGTCATTGGTTCCTGATTGTGTTAGTTTGTGTAACAAGATATTTTCTGTCCTCGTTGCCATTTATGACATAATGAAGTGTTGCAGATTAAACTATATGTGTCAATCATTTTTTTTATCCCATAGTGGTTAGGTGTGCTAGTTAGAGTCATATATTAGATATAAACTGTAATTTGGCAGTGAGAGTGACAGGCTATACATACACGTAGACTTCCTTTCTCAGTCTCTTTTTCTGTCATCCTTCTCACATACAGACCACACACACACGCACCTTCTTTAGCAAAATCTTCATAATGTGTGTTATCTGAATAACCCCTTAGTGTCTCATTTAAGTTCTAAAGAGGTGAGTGTACACATACTGTATGTTCCAAGTTCCTGGGTAAGTGCACAAACCCGCTTGCCTTCTCTTCCTCAACTCAAGAAGACTATATGGGGACTTGTGTGAATAAATCACCAGATTAACATAAAAGTTTTAAAAAGCGAGTGAGTGACACATGGATTTATAGCGTGAGTAAAGGTCCTCGGGACTTGGTTTTCCAACATTACTTTCATAGGATTTATGAAACCTTCCCATGCCACATCCTATGTCAGCCATATACTTAAAGTTTAATGTCATATGTGAATGTGAATTTCAAGATCCAACATGAAATCTTAACCTCTGAAAAAAATAGCTCCAATGAGCTTGTTTCGGGGAATATGTCTTAGAGCGTGCACATACATTAGCTCACATTAAAATCTACTTTTATAATCTATAAATTGTCTTTGGGAATATATGTTTTGTATAATTTATCCTTGGCATTTAAGTTTCATGTTATCAGTGCACAAAGATATTTTTGGCTTTAACTTTCTATTGCTAGTTCCAGTTTTGTATTATTTTTTTTCTGTGACATTTCATCTAGTCTCCTTAGTATGCTAACAAGCCACATGACTTCAGTTCCTCCTTCGCACAAGATGGGTATTATGCTGCAGGAGGCAGCAGGTCCGTCTGTTTCTGAATAGATCTGGTGTGTGTGTATGTATGAGGTGACATTTCATTGAGTGTTGTGGTGAATGTAAAACAAATGTTAAACAAAAAGAGTGTGAAAGAGAGAGAAGTATGAGGCCTGCTCCACATTTGTGTTTGCGTCTGCAGCACACTCTTGCATTTGTTTCCCTGCATTTGTTTCCCTGCCTGCACAGTTGTCTTGTAATATTCTAATTGGTGCCGGATGAGACTTCCGCTGGCATTGCCTCAATATGTGCCCGCCCGGCCTCCGTGTGTCAGTGAGTTACTAATGTGTTGAGCAGGCTATGGAACAGTCTGCTGATCTACACCTCCTGCAGTCCCCAAAGGGAATTGGAGAAGGCAGATGGGGAGGCCACTGTGGTCCTTTTTAAGTGGATAACTGCAGGTTCTGTATGTGTGGTGTGTGTGCACACACAATTAATGCATCGACTTAATCACAAAACGGTGTGAAATTACACAAAAGAGAGACTTTCCTTCTTCAGAGATGAATACTGCAGATGACAGAGTTCTTACAAATGAATGGTTTACTGTTTTCTACAACAATAGACACCAGAAGCTTTGAGTCTTTGCTTTTCGTTTCTTCCTGACACTCACAGTGGCAGCCAGACACGCTCTGACCAGAAAAGCTATCCTACTTTCGCTGTGGTGTAGGGGGCTGTTTTTCACTTTCTTTTTTCAGAGGGCAAGCGGGGGAGTTTGCAGCTGCCACTCGAACGCACATATGGGCAGAGCGGTGGTGAGATGGGGGCAGGGGACAGAGAGCACATGGCCCCCTCAGTCACACTTTTAGAGAGGGATGGCAGTAGAAAATGGACGGCTCTCTGCATGCGCAACATTTTAATTTTTTATCTAACTTTGACAGAGGAGACAGAGTATGAGAAGCATTTTAAATGCTATTTGATAATTTCTGGACAATCAACACTAGTGCTATTGCACTATTGTCATTATCTCATATTTACTGACACTTACAGCAGCATCTGCAATTACTTCTAAATATTCTTCTAAAAAAAGACAACGCGTCACAAGAGAGCTCTGTTGCATCAAGGTTTGGTGTTAAATATTTGGTGAAACGTGGTCACAGTTTGGTTTCTTGCTGAAATAAATGTTAACACTCTTGTACACATATAGAACAAAGCTGCAACAAAGAAATGCAACATTGTCTAATTCTCTGTTCCTCTCTTTTACACACACACACACACACACACACACACACACACACACACACACACACACACAGACACAAATATTAACAGACATTCAGAGACACATTTCTTTACTCTTTTCCAGATATGTTATGTGAATTCTAACAGCTAGACTGGAGAACAATATAAATAATCTAATTCGGCCCCACTGCCACCCTCATCACATTTTGTGTTTCTGTTTGGGAGTCAGAGGAGTAATAACTGGGACATATCAGTTCCTGTTTTGGCAAAGATCACAATTCATCTGTGATTCATTTATGTATTTAGACCTGATTATTTCATAATTTTACATGCTGTATCTACATTATACAGTAATTGTTCATGTAAATGCACTTGCATGCCTCTGCTTTGCTAATTAGACTATTGTTGCAACATGTTTGACATTATAGATGTAAATTTAGGAACAATTGAAATTATTTGTAAATGTCCTGTAAATCTGATGCCTGCATCTAAATTTTGTATTGTAGTGCCTTGTCATATTGTTTGTAAAGATGCTTGTCCAGATGGGCCCTGGAGGGAATTAAGAGCACTCAAGCACGCGTAGAATGACAACTGATACTCCACAGAAAGACTACTATTACAACTAATGGACTGCATCAATAAGAGAAGCTGCATTCAGCTTGGGGGTTTAAAATGTTACAGATTTAAGTTAATAAGCCTAATTTACTTGGCACCCATTCAGATATATAAAGCTCACAACTTCCTATTTTATATGACAAGCCAATAGCACTTGTTCAGCAGGATTAATATTTGCAACAAAAAAGGTCCCTGAATTTAAAAGGGGCAAAGTGAAGGATGAAGACCTTAGATATTAAAATGCACTGTGTGGCTCAGCGCCCATGTTTGAGGTTGATGATCAGATGATATCACCCTGGCACCAATGGTCTGGGCGGTTCCTTTTCCCGTCTAGGGTTGCCATGAGAGATGGACAGCAGCTCCCTGAGGGCCAATGAAAGAGGTTGTTATTAGAGGCACTTCCTGTAAAAAGTTACTTACAAATATCAAACTCATAAAACACATAAGTGTGTGGCAGGGTGTGTGTGTGTGTGTGTGTGTGCGTGTGTGTGTGTGTGAGAGAGAGAGAGAGAGAGAGAAAGAGAAGGACAAAAATGGTCTTATTCAGCAAATATTCATTGTATATGAGACATTACACAAACAAACAAAAAGGTTTGTACTAATCATCAGATAAATGTATGATTATGAACATGCAACATGCATAGTACAGTGTAAAAACCTACTGCATATTGATACATATGCAGGAAATTCATCATAAATCAAAATTCAAATTCCATGCTTGTGACCTCAATACCCATTAGTCAAATTATATCACTTCACTGAAACAGGAAGGGTATTGCCCACAGCTACTGTGTATGGGTTTGCTGCCTCAGGTGATGAGTCACAGCCTATATGAGGTTATCCCATCCATCCGGACATGCAGGCTGACAGCAGACGCTCACAGCACAGACATCACAGACATCACGCACAGCTGAGACATCACACACCACTCTAACTGTCCAATGAATGCATGACATCATTGGTGTTTTATATGCATAAGTAAGGGATTAACATCTCTCTGGCTAAATTAAGACTGCTCTTGTGCTCTTTTAGCTATTTCTCTCCTTTTTTGTCTGTCTCATTACAACCTCCTAAGATAATTTCTGTTATTCCTGTTTGCTGTTTTCTACTCTTGTCTCTATCTCCTACTTCTTCTTCAATATAAATCGTTTTCCCCTACTCTCTCATCTCTCTCTCTCTCTGTGTCCTTTCCTCACCTCCCTCCAGCCCCTCAGGCCACGGGATGTGCGTTGCAATCTGCAGCCCCAGTGCTCTGCTGTCTCCCCAGGCCCCCCATCACCCTTGTGCTTTTAGGCCCCTCTGTTTAATTCATGAGCTTCCTGTGGCTCCTGTCATGTCTCATCGGGGCCACAGGAAGGCACCGTGTAAATAATGGAGCATCCCCAAAGAAATGTTCAATGCTGACTGTCACAGCAGCGCATCATGTGCTCCCGTGGAGGAAACAGTCTGTTTCTGTGCCTCTATAACACATATGTCATGCTCATAACATTATTTTTACACATATGGTGAACACAAAGTGTAGTTACAGCAGGGCTGCTGGCACGCGTAAGCACATACTGTGTTGATGTGCCACGTTTCACCTCTCAGATATTTTGTACTTTGCAGAATGTACATACATAAATATTCAAACAAATGAAAATGCCTCATGTGCAGGTTTCACAATTGCACAATATATTGTTTTTACTTCAAATTTCAAATAAATAACAGTAGTTCAGTTAGTCTACATGATTGCAGACACTCTAATCCACCATAAAACAAGCTGAGGCTCATTTATCAAATGAGCATAGCATTTTCCCTGCGAGAATGCTATGCTAATCTTTACCATTGATCACCTCTGGGCGTTTTATTGGCATTATTCACAGCAGAGGTGGTTTCAAAGCAACATCCCATCTTCTGTGGAATCCTTCCTTAAACCCCATAACAGGATACTCGGATCAATACTGTTGAGACAAAATGAGAAAGCAGGGCAGTAGTAAGGAGGCAAGGCCCTCACTTAATTCTCACAGGGCAAAGTCTTTAAAATGATCTGCTTGTTAAGCATAGCTGAGCAATTCCTCAAACACAACAAAGATCCCTTTGTCCTACTCAAATATCTACCCTCAGGATATTTGTTCTGTATACATCAATAAAGAATGGATCAGGACAGGGGACTGAGCCTGGATAGGATTGTAAAGCTCCAGCCTCAAAACATAGTGTCCTTGTAATTTGCCTTCTTCTCTTTGCAAAATCACTTACCCTGCAGGATTTCTCCATTATCAATTGCCAGGGCATGTTTATGGCACTATCTATCTACTTAATGGGGCTCAGTGTTGTGATGGACAGATAGAGAATGAGTCGGCTGTGGAATAAAATAAACAAATTTTGCCTTGAATCCAAGCTGAAGGCCTATTTTTCTCTGTGATGCAGCAAACTATTTTTCATATGTGCAGGGGGTGAAAGTTTTCTACTTACCGTAAAGGACACATTTGGAGAGATGTGTGTATTTGCAGGTGTACAGTGTGGGCTTTGGTCATATTGACCCAGTGAGGCTGTCTCGCTCATTAGAGGCAGCCCTCCACATCTGGGTCACCATTATACATGAGTTATATACAAATGTAATTAAATAAAGTGCATTACTTTCATGGAGGTATAACAGTGAATGAGAACAGCCTGTGCTCATACATACCATACCATAATACGACCCGATCTGAGGTCATGAATGCAATGGCTGCATCCTTACAGTTATGTCTCCCCACAGAGCTGAAATGATATCAGAATTAAGTGTCATGTTTGTGTGTGCACAAAATGGATGTGTTTCGATATGTGTCAGGTACAGAGACAGTGAGACAGAGATGTAAATGTCACGGCAGTTGATCACATCAACATAGGAAATCTCTTGAGGGTAACAACCTGGCAACACAATATGTCCTTATTGATCTGTGCTATATTCAGCAAATCTACTACTTAAGATGACTGTGTTTTACTCTTACTTGTATAACCCCACACTGAGGTTCTTGGCTCACGTATGTTGTTTAATTCTGCTTGATCTGGCTCCCTGCAGCCCATTTGTTAATGGAATATGTTTGTGTGTGTGTGTGTGTGTGTGTGTGTGTGTGTGTGTGTGTGTGTGTGTAATCACTTCTCATTCATCCCTGGTGTTTTATTTGGGATCCGAGACAACCAAGGGGGTAAGCGAGCATCCGGAAAGCGTACCTCCTATGGGGAGATTCTGAGGCTAACAAGCCATCATCTTCCGTCAGCATTCCATTGACTCACATTCATTTTGTCGTCACTTTGACATCGAATAACTTACTACATCTGAAGCGTTTAAAGACTCTATTTGTCCATTGTTTATTTCTGAAGAAACATGACAATGTATAAAAGGCTCCATTACCTTGTATCTCGCGTTATGGCCTCGTAGCAGACGTTTTTGTAAAAAAAAAGAAGGCTAACAATTGTGTCATAACCACGTGACTTTCTGTCGCACAGTAGAGAAATTACCCTATAGTCAGGAGAAGCTCGCAGGCAATCTGACTTACATTAGCTGTTTAAGTTTAATTACTAATGTTAGCTAGCATTTTAGTTAGCAATAATTAGCATGTGCCTATGTTATCTCCTTACATATACCTATTGGGTATGAATTCAAATCACAAGTTCTTGAATATCATTTTACATAACTTCTTAATATTATGCATTAACTTAATATGGCACACTGGCGTTATATTTTAAAATAAATAAATATTATGCAAAATGACAAAAATAATGAATCAGAATACTTACCAAAAGTTGCTCCTGCTATTACGCTCATCGACAGCTCCTAATCACGCTCTCCGTCTCTGCGAGATTCGGAATGATTGAGATTTCTCTTGGCACATCTACCAGAATACTTTCAACTTTCAGACAGGTTGCTCATGTCACATCTATGTCGTCAAGCTCAGTTGGAGCCTGCGCAGCAACGCTCAGCCATCACCGGAAAAGTGCTTCTAATTGACTTCACTGGTTTCCGTTGAAGTCTATGGCGTAGATGTGTCCATTTCGTTTACTGTCTATGGAGACAACAGGCCTTATTTATTGTAATAGCTCAACCGTTTTCTTTCACCTTGATGACCTATGAACTTGAAATATTTCATTATTCTGTTTTTTTATGTAATTTCCATATTTCCAAAAGCCAAGTTTGTGGCAAAGGGAAGGGTTACACTTCAGTACCTTTCTACATATTGAGTTATAAAGCCTCCTTATAACAAATAAGTATGGCATCTACCAGTGATTTAGAAGACAATGTGTGTAAGTAGAATAAAATAAAATAAACATTTCCCTCGTGAAATATAGCCCATTTGCTGCCTTATGTTAACCAAAGCTGCAGTGTTAGGAAATAGGAGGAGGGCACTGTATGACCATAGACCTCTGCATGCCAAGAGATGCAGTTTTTCACAGTTGGTTGTGACATTATGACAGTTGTTCTTAGTAATAAACTCACACACTGACTTTCCAATCTGGCATCAACATTTTGATTGATCACCTGACCTGTGGTGGGCCATATCAAAAACAAAATAGCAATATACCACTCTGGTTTACTTGCAAAGCTCTTTATCGCATTCAGTGGCTAGATAACAGGCAAATGATCCCACTGAAAAAAAGTACATTCAAGCATGAATAATGCAAAACAAATTTAGATTATGGAATAGATTGCATTATAAATCAGCAGAGTGCTTTGAGGCAAGAGGTGAGGGTCTGCTATCTACTTGGCATAATCCGCTCCCAGGAATGGATGTCATAAAAAGTGTGTTACTTACAATGTGATGAAGTTGGGTCTCAGAAGAGCAGCTCCCATGGGCCGTCTAGAGTAACACAGTAGGAGGCTTTGTTTTGTGTTAAGTGGAAGAGTGATGGTGGATTAGACACTATCGTGAAAAATAAGGGCGATGCAGGTGGGGAAATCTAGGACAAGCCATTAGATGAGGAAGGATATTCATCTTCAGTGCCATGGGTTCCAGCAGAAACAGGCTGGAAATATCGTCTTTCTTTCGTCCTTCTTTCTGCTATTTTGTTTCTCTTGCCAATTGCCAATATTTGCTTTTCTGACCCAAATAATAGAACTTTACTTCCTTTAATTCAAGATTGAACAGATTTATAGTCTAAAATGTACAAAAACACAAGTGTTTTTTTTTTTTTTATCAAAGGAGGCAGGTGAACTATTAGCCTCTGTGGCACTCATTGTAATGATCCTGATGCTGCTGTTTAGACAGATCTCATTTTGACTGGAAAACGCCTGCAGCAAGGAGCTTGTATTTATATTTATATACCAGTGGCAATTTTCTCAGGGTCTTTCTAAAACAGGAGCAGGCATAGTTTTTCGCTCGAGGGCGACACTTGCTCTGCAATTAATTAAAGAGTACTTTATTCCCCGCTTTTACTAGCTAATGTTCTTACCACCCCTCACAAAGACATGAACTTTCTGTAAACACACACTCACAGTCTCTGAACTCCAGCTGCAGAGCTGTGCTTCCTCAGCAAATTTAATGGGAGTATAGAATATGTGCCAGCACCTTTGATTTAAGTCTTGTAGTGCTGCATTATTTCATTTATTGAAAGGATAGTTGTTCTTCTGGCACACCTTGGGATTTCAAAAATAATGGTTCAAGACAAAGCAAAGAACCACTCCCTGTAGACTTTAGCAGTGTGCATGATTGAATAGGAGTTCTTAATGTTCCTCTTGGCTTTTTGTCTTCAAAAGCGGATGAAGGGTAGCCACCGGATCAGCAGGTATGGTTTTATCATTGCTGGCTAGACAGGAACTATTTTTACCCTTCTTTCCTTCACCATCCAAAACACTGTAAAAATGCCCCGGAGACAATGGCTGCAGCAGTGCAGTGAGTGAAGTTGTTTTTTTGCTGTTTACTGTTCACTTTCTATGACAATGGCAGTTGAATGAATTCATAATCCAGGGCTGCGTGATACAGTTTTCTCTCAGAGTTGTACTGCAATTATGGCATGGGCTTTTAGAATTGACGTTAAAAGTTAAAATGTGTCTGTGAGCATATGTGTTAACTGCTAATGAGACTGAATGTAAGTGACGGATGCCCATCTGCGATAAAAGGTCACATGGAGAAGCCCTGGGAGGAGATGACTGCTGTGGCCTTTTGCTCTGCACATGCAAACTGTGTGTGAGATAGATATATAGATAGATAGATAGATAGATAGATAGATAGATAGATAGATAGATAGATAGATAGATAGATAGATAGATAGATAGATAGATTTCTGAATTCATTGTGTTTGTCGCCAATCCAGACTCTCCATATTCTTGTTCAGTTCTTTTTTCCATCTGCCTCTTAATTTTTCTGTCTTTTTTTTTTTTTTTTACTTTCCTTCACAGACCTCCCCGAGGCCAGTAGCATCCAAAAGCCTCTTTATGAGGACCTAATGACAAGTAAAGCCCTGCATTCAGTCGCGGTGCCTCTGGGGCCTGTTGCATTTCTGAGCTTAGTTTCATGTCCCATCCCATTCAGAGGGGTTGACGAAAAAAGCAAACAGCAGGCTATTCTTAGGAGGACAGGGCACGGCCTGATGTAAAGAGAGAGATGTACTGGTTCTGCTATTCACCAACACTAGTACATTATTATAATAGCATATAGGCTATTATATATTGGTTATAAGTAGATGAGTAGATATGTACAGTAAGTTGAACTTTAATCGTATTTAAACAATGCCTTTACTAGCCCAGAAGCACTTTTTAAAAACAGCGCTGCTTAATTATTTAATTAAATTGAAGTTAATTTGAAGTATCAATTTCAAGAAAGATGGCAGAAAGATATTGTTGTGACTTACTATTCTTCATGCTGGGTCTAACTCCAGTCAGTCAGAGGAAAAGTGTGGGTAAAGCCCCCTCTCCTGGCCAGATCCTGCAACCCTTAAACAAGAGATGTTTTGTCTGATTTAACTGGGGGGAATACACACTTTACCATTTATCTGCAAAATCCAAATGAACTTATTAAAAAAGTTATTGTAGCTAATGACAGATAGATAGATAATGCACAGAACACCTTGTGTTGATATATCTCCTACGTTAGATGCAATGTGATGCATCTTTTAAATGAAATATCTACAGTGAGGATGTTGTGTGACTTTTGCTTCACAAAGCCCATTTTGATAAGACTCTTCCTGGAGTGACAACAATGCCAACAGTCAGTCACAGTGAGTCTGTGTGAGGCTTCCACATGGCGGAGATCCAGCACACACAGACACTGCCATGTGTTCTGGTGGTTTGACACAGAGATGGGAACAGTTGTCAGAGAGGGCCCCTGTTGTTGTCAAAGCAAACGGGGATGGTACACAGAATCACATGTTTTGATATGTCTTCTGTATCCACAGCCAGCAACATCATCGGACCATTTTTAGACAGGCCAGTAGATGGCACTGTAACATCAAAGCTGAAGCAAAGGTCCTTATACTGCTATATGAAAGAAGCAGGAAAATACATCACCATTATGAGAAATGTCAACCACACGTATCATCACAAAGTGGGGAACAGATTGGTGGGAATGAAAGCTGTATGTTAATAGGAGATGATAACATAAGAAAATGCAGACTGTCAGGATAAATTCATCCTGAGGAGTATAGATTTAGATTTACTCCGCCCTGTGGCCCTTTGCTGCATGTTGTTCCCTCTCTCTCCCCTTTCAAGTCTAAGCTGTCCTGTACAAATAAAGGCCTGGAATTCCCCAAAAATAATCTTAAAAAACAAACAAAATAACCCACAAAGGCCATCCATGTCCTTAAACAAACTATGTGGAATATCCAGAAACTGAATTATGAATTGAATATAATTACTATTACACGGGAACAACTGATTTGCAATAAAAGCAAATATGCAGCTCCAGCAAGTTAAACATGTAGCCTACGGTACGTACTCAGGAGTGTTGTTCTTATAGCTTGGGAACAATGAGAAGTAAAGGACAGAAATTACGACCTCTCTGTTTGGCTCACACTGCCATGAGTTCCCCATTGCGTGCTTTGTGCAGCTGTAAATAAAGGTAATTGTGCAAAAGCTTAATTAAATGACATAAATCCTGTTTACGATGTCTGGGCTTTACTGAGCCACTGAATCGTAGGGGGAAGGAGGGCTGCAGTGTTTGTGTGTGTGTGTGTGTGTGTGTGTGTGTGTGTGTGTGTGTGTGTGTGTGTGTACACTTTCTCTCTCTTCCTACCCCGACACAGTGACACTCCCACTCCCGCTACGTGCTTTCCCTTTTCCACACACACACACACACACACACACACACACACACACACACACACACACACACACACACACACACACACACACACACACACACACACACACACACACACACTATACTACACAATGTATTCAAAACACAAACTTCCCCTCTCTGTGTAGACATGAGGTACAGCTTTATTGTGGCTCTTGCTGATGTCACTTTCTGTGAAACTCTGGACACTCTGAGCAATAACTCATCTCTTTCATTAGAGCTGAGTGTGTGTGTGTGTGTGTGTGTGTGTGGGGGGGGGGCAAAGGTGTGGTTGTCTGACTGGCACTCTGGTATTCCACACCACAGACAACGCAGACAGCTCGGCCCAGTGTCCATGACCCTGAGCCCTGATGAGAGGATATTTAATGAGCATAGGAAGCGAAGGGAGCAGACAGACAAGGACGTCCCCAATTTAAAGAACAGGCAAATATATTCATAGAAAGTGAAATAGAGTTCAAACCGTTAGTCTAAAACTCATAATGCAAAGTCAGGGGGACATTGTCTATGTTGGACATTTTGTCCCTCAACATTTGTCTTAACGTAGAATATGTAGTGGCTTTGTACGCCACCAACAGAACCTGCCTCCATATCTCTGTCTCAGCAGTTTCATCCAGCGAGCACAATCTGCTATGATTGATTGATATTAGATTGAAATGGCTGGCTGTTGTTTCAGCACCATTGACTTCAGCAAGAGTTGCAGCCGAAGATTACAACACTGATTGCATTTCAATTTTTAATGGAAAGTGCCCAGAATATCCAAAGTTCTTTGCTGGTGAGTTCACGCAGAGTGTTTTGCGCCATTAGCGACCCTCAGAAAGACAAATTGGTTGCATTACCAGCTGCCTAATGCTCATTTATTATTTGTAATAATAAAGTGGCATGTGTTTGTGCTCTCCTGAAATTGATTATGTTGTACAGCACACCGTTCGTGGAGGATGATGCTTTTTTACAAGCTCATAAGTCATTTGAGTCTTTGTGGCAGTTATTAATAGCTCTGTGTGATGAGCTGCCACTGAATCAACTGGGTCTGATCCTGTTGGATTCAGTGGAACATGCAGTAAGACATGATCCCACTGTATGTGCCTTAATGGCACACGGCCTCCTGCCCAGTAAACTGTGGCCCATTAGACCCAGATTCAGTGTGTAACTGATAGGGATTCCCCACATATTGAATGGGTGTGCATGGCAGGGATGATGATTAGAGATGATGCATTAGGAGCAAACAGGTAAGGGGGGGGGGGGGGGGGGGGGGGGGGGGGTGCAGTGTCTTTGTAGAAATGGATGAACTGATTCATCCAGACTGCATCTATTCATTAAGCAATTAAGCATCCATGAGTGGGAAGGATGGTGAAAGGATGGTGAAAAAAGTGTGTGTGTGTGGGGGGGGTAATGAAAATCTAAATAACATGGGTGGCATGCTGCCAGTGCTACAGATACAAATGAGAAAGAACAGATGGGAAAGTGTCACCTGAAAATGCTATTGGTTACCAGGGATATGCAGCAACATTGTTGTTATATTGTGCTCAACCCACAGCAAAAGAGCTCTATTATAAGCACACATGACAGAGTTGGCTGTTAAAAATTGCAGGTACAAGTGAATGAAATCCAGAGAAAGTAACAGATGAATTATTCACTATCAGAAACGGTACTGTTTCCACCAATAGGCTACATCTGCAGCTTTCTATCCGGCAGACTATAGTGAAGCAGCCCATAATTGTTCAGGGCATGAAGTAGTACTTAAAGCCCAGAACGATGTAGATCAGAGTACAGTGCACACCACAGTGACAGGCACCACCAGTAACAAGTCCATCATGCTAACCTCTTTACTGTAGCAGATGGAAAAGTTAAGGGCCCATAATGCTGCAACACTGCTTGCACATCACTGCAGTCTATATCCCACATGTACCGTTTGGCAACAAAAAAAAATGTGCGGAGAAGAGCTTTTGAATCAAAGGGAGGAGAATTACAGCACTGGTTAGAATTTAATGAAAGCACATAAAGTGGAAATCTCAGTATGCAAGATCTCAACAAACTGCTAGCTGGGAGAACGTTGCAGCTAAAAGCAGTGGTAGGAAGATTTTTGTATCCAGCTGGAACAAATCTTTGAAGGGATCTGAGTATTTGCCGTTCACTCTGGTTAGTTTTAAATTGTGTGTTAAATGACTAATCAGCAGAGCTCTAAGAATGAGAGATCCAACACCAACAAACAAGTAAGTACAGAGCTCCAGGACAGCTCAGGCCTCCATCCTTCCAGCCTTATCTTTTCTCAGCAGTATGTTGGATTACTCCTTCTCTGTACCAAAAGTGAAAACCCTTATATAAAGCCCTCCCCCATCCCACCCCACCCCACCCCTGGTGGATTATTACTGTATTTAGCTATTCTCTCAAAGGTCAAGAGAAGCAATTTGTCTCCCCACCACTCTGTCTTCCAGTGGTGTCTGGGAGGAGATGATAGTGTTGTCTGTTTCTTCACCCCCCCTCCCCACACACACACACCCCCTCCTCAATCGGTCATCCCAACACTCGGTCACTCAATCAATCAATCAATCAATCAATCAATCAATCAATCAATCAATCAATCAATCAATCAATCAATCAATCGACAAGCATTCTGTGGCATCATTGAATAATGTTTCAGTCTTGGCTACACTCATACATGCTAATCTAATAAGTGTCTCTCCTCCATTGAGAAACATTGGCATACTAACATTTATGCATTATGTTCTCACCATATCAAAAGCAGGTCTTTTTTCTACTCATTATTTAATGTATTCGGTTCCCAGGTCCTCACGTCTTGATTTTCTCCCCTTGCAGCTGGTTGTGCAGATTTGATTCTGCATTTCGAGACTTCCCAAACTCCCTGTTGCTTATTCTCTCTGCATCATTCACAGACAGCTGCTGACCAGGCTCCAGGGACACTAGGCTTGCACGGACTGATTGGCTGGATACTCAGCTATAATATTTACACAACCCAACAGACTCCCCATTGTTTAGCTTGTTCTAGGTCTTGTGTCTGTGTCCTCATCCTCACTCTCAGAAGATGTTTTATCCATGTTTTTGTTGTGAGCATGACTGTAAAGGATAAAGTGTTATACTGTAGTTCTTATAAGTAGTGGTTAACAAATTTAACAAATATTTAACTCTCACTTTTACAGACTGTACTTGCTTTAAATAACCCCAGGTTTGGACTGGGGAGGGCCAACTCATTTTTTATTTTTATTTTTACATTTAAGTGTCTATGAATGAATGGAATAAATCAAACCTGTTCCATGTGAGTATCTCATTAAAAAAGCAGTCAGAGGTTAAATAGAGTGATGGAGGGTAAAGTTTAATTCCATCATTATACCATCTTTTCTTTCTTCATTCACCTTAACTTTAGCAGACCTATTTGGGATCTTACTAAGGAAAACGACTGAATGAACCATAGAAACGTTTAAGCATTAAAAAGAAAAGAATCCCCCACATTTCCTTTGCCAGTATATACTTCTGCACTGCTCTAACCAGGATTCCATTAAGTTAAAAATACAAACGTTTTAATTTTACAATGCAGTAAGGTATTCGACAACAGGGCATGTAGGTAGAGATATTAACTAGGTGCCCATTTCACACTGCTGAACAACACATGCTGAAAATGCAATTAACTTCTTAAAAAAGACAGAACAAAGACACTTGAGAACAAAAAACACATTTAAAGTCAAAGAACTAAGCTTCATTGTGTTACCAGACTTTAAAGGTAGGTGAAATTCAATTTCAAACTCTGAAAGACCATAGCTGCATCAAATTAAGCTTACATACTTTGTCCAATTTTATTCCTGTGAAGATTACACCGAAGTAATGAAATATTATGATATAGCCATGGGGGAAGCTTTTCAAGGATAGATGAAAACATGTATTCAGAATAAGGGCACTCTATGATATGATGGCATTGCACCGAGATAATACTGCTGAGAATGGCTTCTGTAAGAGCATATAATGACAAGTTAGATATCCAGTGGAAATGATGAAACAACAGTGAAATTCTGGTAATGTGAGGCTAAAGTTCTGCGAGGGATTTTTTATTATTATTAAGCAAATACTATCGCTTACATTCATGAATCCCCTTATTACCTGTACTTTCTAAGGTTATCATTACATCAATTCTTGGAAATATACTGTATATATTTTTACTTCTTTGTTTTGAATATCTTTCTTTTCTCTACTTTTGAAATGCACCATTCGAGAAAGCTCTGGAGTCTCAGAGCCCCCAGGAGTCAAAGTGCTACATGTTCTATTCAGAGATACTTTTTTTCCCGTCAGTTTAGATTCTTAAACCAAAGTGTGAAAGATGTGACGCAGATAGCGGGATGCAGGCTGTGAGAGAGAGAGAGACAGAGAGAGAGAAACAAAAGCCAGCAGACGAGAATATTTCTCAGCTCGCTGAGGCAAAACTGCCATCAGCTTTTGTATATGAATTTAGCAACAGTGGATGTGCTTGAGCATCATCCATGGCTGCTTGTGGCAAGTTTAGAAAATTTACTAGTGACTCGAGAGTCACTGGCTTCCTGGGTAGTGAGTGATGCGTTTTTATTGTGTATCCATGTAGGTGCTCTGAAATAGAAAGAGCCACATGTCACATCAGAAAGCCATTCCCTTCATGTCCTACCGCTCTGCACTGAGCAGAAATAAAATGCTGCTGACATATTTTGTTGTGTAACAAACACTGAACTATGATTCTTGACAAAACTGGAAATGTGGAATGACATTCATGTGAAGGGTACGCACAAATACTCATTCCACTGAGGCAGTAAAACCTGCAGTGAACTTATCTAGCTTTGGTTGTCGTGAAAGTTTTGTTTTGGTCTCTGTTGTAGCACACAGCTTTCTCCTGAAGTGGTCTGATCGTTCCCATTACAGATTCAGCAAATGTTTTTGTTCAGTCAGTTTCCTCATTTGCCATGCAAGCTGAGCTGTCAGGGGGCCGCAATCTTTCCCTCAGTCCTTATCGTGCTTCCTCTCATCCATCCCTGTTCCTTCGCCTCGCTTTCCCCTAAGTGGCCACCCACCCTTGCCATGACTTTGCTCACCAAAATAACTGGGGCACCTACTGTGATTGGACCAGCCAGTGGAAAGTCAACTTTAACCTCTCTTATTAATTGGATGTATTGGCCTCTCCTATCAGAATGAAGAGGCTATTGAGCAGTGGGATGGTTTTGTTGGTGCAGACATCCACACACACGGACACACACGCACACACACATGCACGCACGCACGCACGCACGCACGCACGCACGCACACACACACACACACACACACACACACACACTAAAATCTGCAGGTAACTATTTAATCAGTGAAGAGGCTTTTTTATTCTGTATCTTACAGCATGTCTTTGTAATTGCATAGAGGAATAGCATAACAGTAATTCTCACTTGGTTAGCCTGCAGGATAAAGGATCTAACAAGATGAAAATCTTAAGAAACTCTGGAGTGGTCTATATCCTTTGGAAAAAGTGAAAAGTAATTAAGTTTGTATAACTATGAGTAATTGCTGTAAAAAGTTTTGCTCTTCACCAAACCGAACTTTAAACAGCTCATCATTGACAGCAGATCTGAGGGACATCTGCTGGGTTGTTTCATGCTGAAAGTACCATAGTAGTGGTGCATTCAAAATAGCATCTAATTTGTACAACAAATATTTGTGCCTCTTTAGGATCCCCCCAAAAAAGACTAAAATGAATGTTTGATCCTTTTGTGTTTGTAATATTGAGTTAGTCTAGTGAGGCTTTGCGTCTGAGGTCCTGGGCGCCATGTGGTTCAGCAGGGCTTTGAAAAGCACCATTCACAAACCCAACTGAACTCAGGCCAACCCAAATAGTGCCTGCTCATTTCATCAAAACATCTGTGGCATCCAAAGAACATCCTGGAAGAGACTGGTCTGCAGAGAAATGCACCATTCGGAGCGCCCCGTGCCTTTCTCTGCCCCAGTTCTCCCCTCGATGTCTCTGCGAGGCACAAGCCTTTCATTCATATTTCCTCTGCACAGTCAGTTCTGCCTTTGTGACTTGTATTGTATCTCTGTTGGGGCTCTGTTCCCGTTGGGGCTCTGTACCCACGTTCAAAGGAACCAATTATTGTTGCATCTGCCCATTGAACAAACACTCTGACAAAAACTATGTGGGATCAAATTGTGTTTGTTTGGACTCTCACTGTGCCATTCTGAGCTTCATATAATGAGTTTGACCTGTCCTGAGTTACTTATCATTAATGTAAATGTGGGACAATCAAAGGACATAACTATGAAAAGTAAAAACAACTGAAAAGTTGTTTAAACTATAAAGAGCGTTGTTTCCAGCAGAGTCATTTTCTCATCATGCGGCAGTTGTAACTTTGGCACTGCAAGTATTTCAAGTCTCCCAGGAATTCATTACATGTTAAACCCTGATAGTTTGTTTTTGTCCAGATGGGGGAGCTATCATGCTACATTGCAACAGTACAATAGTGCACCACTGTATAGCCTCTCTACATCTGTACCTCTGCATCTCTGTTGTAGGAGACTACTGCAGAACTACATCTGAAATTGTGCAAATATGGTAAACAGAGTTGCAAAAACTATAAAAAGTGCTGACTCTCAAACTTCAGGGCAGTGTTGGTGCCCAACGGGGAACAATTGCAGAGATACGGTTCCTGTATGTGCAGCTTCTTCGCCCATTTCTGTACTACATATCCATTGATATCTATGTTGTCTTCAATCCAGCTGTCTGTGCAGTAAATAAAAATATGAACTATTCTCCATATATATATTTATGAAATGAAAATTTTGCAGACATTGATGGCCTGTATATTTGGCACAGATTGTAAGGAGAACTGCTGATTGCAAAACAGCTGCATTTAGTCTTATTAGTCTTTAATCTATGCAACTAAATGTATGATAGAGGTACTCTCTAAAATTGTGTTTGGCTGTTAGCTTTCAGAGAAATATGACAGATGTTGTGTGTTTGGACTTGTGTGCTATGTTTGTGCAAATACTGTATGCATATTTCAGTAGTGTTTCTGTGGATGTACTTGAACAATGTTTGTGCATCTGTTTCGGGGCTTATGTGTGTGCAAATGTAGCTTTGTGGCGAATGCCTTTTAGTGTGTGAAATGCCGTGGGTTGAATATCTCCAGTGAAAGTAACAAGGGAGGGAGACCACTGGAGAGCAACAGACACAGCTTCTGGCCCTGAAAAGGTTCAAATATTTTCTCTCTATCCGTGGGAGGAAAGAAACCCATGGCAGAGAAAACAACAACAAATGATCAACTGCGCCCTCCTTTTTTTCTGCCATCCCTCTCACTTTCCCTTCTGTAGTAGTCTCACATTGTCAGACCTTATTCCCACACGTTTGCACTGTTCCGTCGCAGCAGAAAGCATCTCTGGAGAAGCTTCATTAAAGAAAAAGATATCTTCCACTGTTAGTTTTTTTTCTTCTATGTAGATCACATTGAACCCAGTCTTGTTTAGACTGAGGGGGTTTGTTACAGTGAGTAAGCCTGCTGGCATGTATGTAGCATCTATGTGGTTGATCTGTACTGCTATACAGCCATAGAAAATGTGATGGGTATAACAAGCTAAACACCAAATGATTATGCTTTTGTAAAGTAAAAACAAAAAAATAAAATACGCTGCTGGCTAATTTAAATTGCTGGCCTTAGAATAGTCAGTTGTTACATGAATGAAATACAAAATATTGAGGGACTTTTATTCAAATCAAATTTAAATCACTTGTGTTATGGAAAGGAGACAGCAGCAAGCTGCAAACAAAAGATCTCAAAACCTCTTGATTTAGCTGGGCATTTTATATGCCAAAAAGTATTTTATAACATATAATGTTATAATATAAGTGGTGAAATGGAAAATATAAAGATGTGTTTTTCATTGAGAGGGAAGAGAGCTAAATTCAAAATGCACTGTATATTGTATGAAGTAAGAGAGTAAAATGCACACCCATCCACACGCGACCCTTCAGAGGCATTAACATAAGGCTTGATGTGGAAGGCCGTGAAATGGGCTGAAATGGGCATGATTATTTCAAATGGAAACTTTTTCACCCGGAATCTTGCTAGTATTAACTCTGGCAGTGTGTAGTGTTACATTATGGAACTGAAGACCGCTCACGGTTCTAAAGTGAGCTCGCGGGGATGTAGAGATTATGCCAGTTTTGGATCTCGCCCGGGGCCCCTGCCAGGTCTGTGCACCCGTTATTTTCATATCAAACTAAAAGTAAAAAAAACAACTTAAAATGACTTATGACATACTTTTCCCCTTTGGCTGCACAATGTCTTTGTGATCTGCCACTGTTATAAAGAGGGCAGGTCTCCTTGAGGTGGTTGAGTGCATGTATTTTTCTCTAAGTAAATGTATTGTAACATTAATGAATGATAAAGGCTGCAGAGTGCAGTCTGTGCTGTAAGGCTCAATTGTCTCTATTGGATAAGAATGTGTGCTTGTGACTCTGTGGCTTTTTGATGTACTCAGTTTTGTTAGACGTGGTGAGACTGTTATTCCTCTCTTACCCTTCACAGATTCGTTTGTTAAATGCCATCATATGTTAAAACCTCTCATGCACTTTTTTTCTCCATGACATACAAAGAAGTGCACATACACACATATGAGTCGACTCGGTACCCTGCGAGCATTCGTCTCCTATGAACAGCCATCCCCTGGAGGTTCTGGACTAATTGTGTAGAGTTCCTGGCTGAGGCACTCTGAGGAAGTGGGAAGTGCATGTACACTTCATCTTCCTGCACTGACAGTTCTGCACTTCTCCACAAGTCAGCATCTTTGAGGTGGAGCATGGTAAACAGAGAAGGTAGGGAAGGTAGGGCTTAGCAGAAAACTTGGGAGTTCAGCGAGTCCTTGAAAACTTTATTGACTGACTGTGCAGTGTCAGGGCGTTGTTCAGCGACTGGAGACAGCTGCTTTCACCTCTTATTGTCGTCATTTTGATATGATGGGTGGGCCATATTTAGAGCGTCTCTGCATTTGGATGTAATGCATTGATTGGTTGGTACAATGAAATGCTACCATGCAAGATGTTTACAACAAAGTGCTGATTAGAGCTCATCCAACTCACCCAGAGGGGTAATTTAGTCTGTAAAGTATTTGTCAGGCACCCACTCTCATTCAGAGTATGTAAATGTTTATAGAACCGTCAATCACTAATGAGTCCGCTCACACCGACTAACCGTTACAAATTAAATTGTTTGACTATAATAGTGCGGCTGGATATGAAATGTGTAACTGAGAACATTCAATAAAAGCTTGAGTCTTTCTATTAGATAGCTGTTCATGCTTTACACCAAGCTAAGCCCACTATCTTCTGCTCTGTAGTGCAAATTAGTCTATAATTAGATTCCACATGTGAGATGCAGAAAAGTCTATTATTGAACATCTACAGAGGCTGCAATGAATGGCCACGAATACTGCAAACAAGGTGATATACATATCTGCACGAACATAATGTATATGACTAAAATAAATAAGGCTGTTGGATAAAATGGAAAATAAAAAGCTGTGATGCTGCAAATGAGGCATTACTATACATACAATAAAGGCCTTCACCGCAGTAATTGTAGGTAAGATACTCATTTTGTTAGCATGCATGGTGTTAAACGATCACTGAGTGTTGATAAGCTGGTATGAAATTGATGTTTAATGACTTCACTTGGTTTTAATTAGTGCCTGTGAGCAAGGGAATGTATGTCAAACATTTGGAATGACAATTACAATAATTAATTTACCAGGTATTGGCTATAATGAAGGCGTAAACTCTGGCAAACACACAATAGCACTCCCTCTCCCTATTTCAATTCAATCAGGAGAGACTTCATTTAAGAGTGAAAGTTTAATGAACATGGTGCAAAATAGGTTGATATGTTAGAGTCTCTGGCGATCAGACTCCATTGTAATGTTAAATTAAAAGGGGTATATAGGCCGTGGATATATAGGTATGTCCACCCGATGGAGTCTAGACACTGGTGGAGGTGATGAAGGGATTAAGGAAGCCTGAAGGTCTGGATGGATGTGATGTGAAGCGGGACGTCTGATGGAGGAACCCTTGGTGCTGGGAATGATGAGAACTGAAAGTGAATGAGTGGGAGGAGTGTTGTATCGATTTAGCCTGAAATGATAACTGACAGCAGCAGAGAGCAGAACAGATTTAAAGTTTGAATGCAACAACACGATAGCTCATGGAAATTGTGGCAAATCTGGTTGCTTTAGTTAACGCCCGCATTCAGCTGATGACAATGCAGCTGATTAGGTTGGGAGAGAGAAAAATGGGAAACATAGAAATCTTCCTGAAAGAAATTACGCTGAGCTTCATTTACCCCCACACTTACATACTAAATGCAGCGTGACAAACTCCTGCAAGCGACTTGGCATGCTGGGTGCGTAATCCTCCTGTAATGTATTCTTTTTCGGTCTCCCCCCCCTCTGCTTCCTTCCTGCAGCCGCTCTAAGTGCCACGCAGTGGATATATGGCAAGCCCATCTAAAATGTGTGATGTAGACTATTGTGGGCACCATAGGACCCCTCATGCAACATGCCCTGTGCCAGCACACCCTTATGTACTTTTCATAAGTCGCCAGTACTGTACTGCAGCGTGGTCTTTGTCCAGATAACACCATTGTGTCTAATTGGTTCTTACTGTTGAAGTCTGGCATCAACTACAGTAGGATTCTTAAAAGCTCCGGTTAGCAGCGTAATGGCAGAGAATAGATCAAACATTTATGATAAAAAAAAGTACCCACTGCTTAGTGCATGTTTTTCATTTTACTCTGGGACGCCCAGATAATGGGACCTGATCGAAGACGTGTACTCTCAGGGGGAGCATGCATGTCTCTTTATTATCTCTCTTTTTCTGCTAAAGGGTCCAAATGTTGGGGACATTCCTACATTAGCACTGAGTACTGGAGTGTACTGTAGTACCCAACTGAACCATTTACAAAATGTACAGTAGCTGTTGGCCGTTCTGTTTATTCATACTGACAAAAGTTTAGAGCACAAAAGTGGAGCTGTCAAATGTCTACCCTGAACCAAACTTTTTTTCAAGAATAAAAACAACTGGCCACAACTTGCTGCTGGAGTCTTTCAATTAACATACTGGACATGAGAAATGATTATAACTTTTTACAGCCACCTTTCAAGCCTATGTGGGCGAGCAGTTGATACTCAAAAGATAGACTAGTTTGGATGGAATATCACTTCAATGAGGCTAATTTGTCTCAAATGGTTGAATGCTCCCTCTTTCTCTACTAACGGTGATCTTCGAGACACGCTCAAAAGTGTAACCATTAAGTGTGGCTTGTGTCAGAAGCTGAAGGAGAGCAACTAAAGCAGGATTACATTTTGAAACTGTGATGGCTCATTAAATACTGATAAAGGACCATTCTGAGAAAGGTTTGTTGTTTAAGGCTGAGCAATTTCCTCTGTAAACAGAAAAGCTAGAGATATCACTGAGGAGAATGACATTTGCATGCATTACGCAGTGTTGACGTTTTAAAATTCATTGCCTCCTTAAAAGAAACGTATGGTAATGATACTTCACCTGACCTCCTGACAAGAGATGCATTAACACCTCAAGGTGCATGTAAACAGAAAAAATGCTGATGAGACTATTACTTTAGTGTGTCTGTCTATGCCGGTGTTAACTGTGTGCTTTGGTAAGAAACAGCTGGGAGATTTAAAAACATGCTGTGATATAATAACGGGGTATGTCAGGGTGTCGTGTTTGTGTTGAGCAGTGTTTCTGACCAGAAAAGCCTCTCTCCCTACCTTTGAGCTACTAACAAAGGTCAACCTATTCTAAGTGAGGACAATTCAACACTCCTGTGAAATATCAGCTCCCACTTGTTGACCCCATTAAATGTCTGATAACTTTATCACCACTTAGCATGAGCTGCACGACCTGAATGTTCTTCCACCCAGGAAGCCCAGAGGCACTCGCAGTATAACATCATTACAAATGCAAGAGAACACAAAAAACACCTTACAGCTCATGTTGCTGTGAGTTGTGTGTGTGTGTGTGAGAGAGAAATCAGGGGGTTACAAAGGGTAGGTCAGGTTGTTTCTCATGCTTACAGCTTGTCTCGGTATGTCTCTGCCTATATCTTTAGGCCAACCCAGGCACCTCTTTGATATACAGCAAATGAAAAACTAAACTTAGCCAATTTCTAAAAATGACTTCAGGCATAAGGTAGCCCTGAATAAAGGTGCATAGAAAAACCTATTTAACTTTTACATTCCCCTCTCCCACCAACAGAGCAGTCACACCTCCCTTTTTAAGAACTTGTACTTGGATAATTATAGCCACAAGCATAGGGTTAATTCAACTGAAAAGGGTTATTCAGTAGTTCAGCTGAAGAGCTAAGCTGTAGAGTGTGGAAACAATACCTGGCAGAAGAGCTGCAAGAGTAGGAGGACCGGATTCTTCAATGCAAGCCTTCTTTAACCAATTTGAATTTCTACTTAATTCATTCGCTTTAGGTTGCTGAAGACAAAGAGTTTAAATTTACAAAGTTATGGGTCATCTGTTAACTTTTACAATATGTTGTCTTTACGCCAACAGGCTACATATTTTATGAATCTTAAGGGATCTGAAAAAATGCTCATCTGCTTTAAAATCTGACCTGGACATATTACTCAATCAAAAAGGTAGTAACTAGTAATCAGGTTTAAAAAAAGGTCAAGATTCTATACCTAAATATAATAAACATGTTGGGTAGCTAAAATGAGACTAGAGCAAGCTTGATTACATAAAAAAATAATGAAATCATTAAACATGTCAGCTAGTCATGTATATAATACCTTCACTCTCTGTAATGTACATATAATAGATTTTACACAGATAACTGATTTTGGTATTTGCAAAAAAAATAAAAAAAGGCTCATTTGTTTTAGTTGAGGAAACTTTATTTACAAAGAAAATTAAGAGATTCCCATTCGTCTACGTGGATATCACTCGATGGATAAATATGTCCCAGCTGACGACCTGCAGGGAGAACAAGAAAAAGGACAAAAGGGGCTAAGATGACTTGCATACACCTGATGACAGAAAAACAATTTCTAAGTAAACACCAGTAAAGATAAATGTGACAACTCTGACCTACTCCTACATGATGCACATCAATGTCTGCAATAAACTGTCACATTAACTTGCTAAAGTGCAAGCTTATCAAAACACAGCGTCGATTATCAACCCACATGACATTCGTTGCCATCACTCTCAGACATACAGGTAATTTATATAAGATATGCCGCTGAGCAAAAGGCTAAAGAGGCGCAGTGACAGACTGTCATTGTCTGAGGTCACTATCCAAACCAAGGTTGAAGTAAATGCCACGTCACCACAATATTTGAATGAAAACAGATATGCTAGATAAACATGGCAGACATAATTACCTTGAAGGCTGAGTAATGGTCCATTCTACTTCTTCAGGATCTGGTGTCTGACGACAATGAAGGGGAACGTGAAGCCACTGCCGAAGAACAACACCATCATGCCGAGCAGACGCCACTTGTTCTCCACGGAAAAGGGCAGGTTCTGTTAACATACATGAGTATTACGGCTTAGGGAAAACTGTAATGCAACTCTTTTGCATTACATTATTCCTTATTTTGACTTATTTAAGTAGTTTTTGACTACATATTGTTCTTAGAAAGCACTTGAATCCCACATGTAATACACATTTAAATCCATACCTGGCAATGAACAGGTTAACTTACAGTTTAATCATACATTATTAGTATGATATGAAGGATATCTGTTTAAAGTGGTGCAAATACATCCAGGTATATAAGGCAACACGAAATTAATGTCAGGACTTAAGGTAAAAATGTTATTTCAAGTTCAAGGATGGTTTGTCAAATTAAAAATGAGGGGGAACAAAGTGTCTTCATGAGCAGAGTATAAATTAGAGTTCTATTGATTTATTACCAAATATGTCAAGTGAGACAGCTGTTTTACACTGGCCATTGTAGGTGATTAGGAGTCCCTGGGTGTGCATTTTTAGTGCATGCATTTTAAAAGATCAACAAATTCAAATTAGGAAAACTGAAGCCAATTAGGTATATTTACAAAACTTAAACATGATGTAAGTCCCTATGTGCCTTGCATTTTAAAATGAAAAAAGCCACTGTAACAATGAATTGTATAATATGAATCAAGCAGTTCACATGACAAATACACTTTGCAATAGAGCTCCTTGGATAATGCAACTAGGGCCCTAAGTAACAGTATTCAACACCAAACTACTTCATTATATGAATTTATCAATGTGGGGTAGTAAAATACAAACTGAACGGATTAAACTGCCAGGTTTATGTGAATTAATTTAGTGATGTCCGCCATTTCTTTCATCCGAGGCAGCTACAGCATCAATAACCATTATTCTATATTTAATTCTAGAGTATGCAAACTTCAGTCTGCAAAATTGCCACAGGCGGTCTACTCTCGGCAATACCTAAACGTGAAGAGCTCCTTTCTCCAGGTTGGCTTGTTGTTAGCATCCAGCTGTGACCTTTCGGCCATTAGCCGGAAGTAACGTTACTTAACAACTTCGTTCAGGTATTAATAGTCACATTACTGTAAGCGTTTGTGGGTTTACTTTTGTCTTGCCAATATACCTGCATCTTATTAAATGCAGGCAAGCACTGTAGAAAGATTTAACTGGCTTATTCTGGGTGCTAAATTGCTTGCTAACTTGATAGCATTGATGGAATTAGCTAATAGTTAGCTACCGTATTAGCCACGAAGCTAACGCTAGCCAACAGGTCGCCTTCTCAGGCTTTACTCAACTAATCAACACTTGCTGTCATAAGACGGTCCTAATCTTTAAAATGTTTGGTTACATTGTAAAGTAGAAAATACACATGCCTGTGGCTAGTTTTGCTAGCATTGATATAACGCTGGTGTGACCTCCAATGCCAGCTAACGTTAGGATGTGGATACAGACAAGGCCGGATACAGATAAAATTACATTTAAGACAACAACGTTTATTCTGCTTTAAGGAGATAATCTCACCTGTCCTGGTCCTTCGCCATAGTGTGAAGAACGAACAGCAGACGTTGTGAATCGCCTTACAGCTTGTCCCAGCATGATTACAGTCTGGTTTCTTCTCTGCCTCTGTACAACGTTGTTATGTACGACCTTCTTGTTCCTGTGAGTGGTAGAGCAGCGGCGCAAAGGGTTATGGGAAATGGAAATGACGCCAAAGCGTGTGGGAAATGTAGTTTAAAATAATGGAGAAGCTTCTGAGGTTTTGTTTGTTGGACCATTAGAAATCTACATTTGAATGTGTCACGTTATGCATATCTGTTTCTATGTGTGTGTGTGTGTGTGTGTGTGTGTGTGTGTGTGTGTGTGTGTGTGTCAACATTACTATAACTGCTTTAGACGACGTACTGAATCATATCATGGTCAAATTATAATTCTTCTTGATGTGAATTTGTAATTTAATTATGTAATCTTTCAGACACAAAGTTGCAAATCACCTCTACCTTTTCCCATTAACCCACGTTACAAGTAAAATTCAGGATATATTGTCAGATGAATAACTGGATGTAATTTCATGCATTCT
This sequence comes from Zingel zingel, assembly GCA_023566125.1. Lineage (NCBI taxonomy): Eukaryota > Metazoa > Chordata > Actinopteri > Perciformes > Percidae > Zingel > Zingel zingel. The sequence continues at coordinate 25,786,426 of CM042314.1, forward strand.
CTGGCATTTAAGCCACTGAAAGTTAGTGACAACAAGCTCCCTTTGCTAGTCAGCTAGTTAATGTTATAATAATATTAACCAACCGCGTTTGCGGTGTAGCCTGAAATAGCATTTCATTTATCATAATTAGCTCACCAATAAAACACAATCCAGAGTACAATGTCTTCACAACTAATTGTGGATGATGCTACATGGCTTCAAATCCCAGACATAATAAAGTCCTTAGAGAAGTAACTGGGCTAGTTTACTCCGACTGGCACACTCTGACCATTTCAAATGATTGATGGGGGAGTTCCCCCTCCCCCTTGCCCTTCTCGAAATGGTACTGGCACAGAGACAGTATGAAGTCAATTAACTTAAAGGTGTAGATAGGCTATAGCATTCAGACTGGATACCTAAACATTGAATGCATGCTAAATAATTTATTTTAATGGTTTGTCTGAAAGGGTTAGCCTATAGGCCTTATAATGTGACCGGCTACTTGACAGGATGTGGTGTGCTAAAGGCTGGTTCACACGGCAGGATAATTAGGCCGATTTTAGCCCCGATTCACCCCTTCCGACAATCTTAAGGATGCTCCGATTATCGTAAAATAATCTGATGAGATATTCCTGCCGTGTGTGGTGTGTTAAGACTGCTCTCGTCTGCTCGGAAGGACCGCTCCGATCTCAAATCGGGGATATCCAACATGTTGGATTGTTTTGGCCCGATTTCTCCTCGTGTGTGGTGTCCCCCGGGGACAAACGAGCATGCAGCCTGTGGACGGTAGCAAATCAGAAAGCGAGGTGACGAGGCAGCGAGGAAAGCACCGGGAAACAAAATCAAAACAGCAGGAGTCAAATCGGTTCGTGTGTGATGTGTTGATTTTGCCGTGTGCTGCGCACCACGCACTGTACGACCAAAACTGTTAGACCCGTGATTTTTTATCACCGTGTGTGGGGTCTCTCAGGATTGGAAAATCGGCCGACAATTTTAAAATTGTCCCGTGTGAACCAGGCTTTAGCTGTCTTTTCTCCATTTTAACTTCATTTTACAGACAGAGGTGAGACAGACAATGATGCAGAGAGCACAGAGAGAGGAGATATAGAGAGGAGGGCGATAGAGAGAGGAGATGAGGAAAGAGGAAGACAAGAGGTAAGACAAACAGAGAATGAAGAAACAGAGACAGGACAAGTCGAGAGAGAATGAATGTATGAATTGAAAAGTGATTGTGTGACCTATGAGGGAACAACCATCAAATGATAGCCTATAGCGATGTCATCAGGATACACATACACCGGTAGGCCGTGGCCCACCTTACCTGGTGACCGCGTCGTGGTCCACCTGATCACAGCATTTATAGTTTACCCACCTCTTTTTTTACCACTACACCCCTGGTTCCAGCCAAGAACCGACAAGAAGGATTTGGGGGTGGGGTTTGGGGCGTTGACGTGAAGTCGAACCTTTAGATGAAAAACTCTCTATAATAATAATAATAATTTAAAAAAAAAACGCTAATGAAGTTTACTTTTGACTATCAAAAATCGTTTATCTGTAACTCCGTGATAAAAGGACGTAACAGGAAGGTATTTGGCTGAGCAATGGAGGTTTATATGTTCTATGTTTTGTCCGAATGATGTCTGTCTATGGTCGTTGCACTCGGAGAAAACTGGAATGTTTAATTTGTTTTATTTCATTTCAATCGTCCCGGTTTTCCCCTACTCACTAAAAAAAAACTAGACTACACCACCGCCTGGGTGTGTGTGTGTGTGTGTGTGTGTGTGTGTGTGTGTCCTTGTGGGCTTAGAGTAAAAAAACTATTGTTTGTTAAGCTATCTGCATTTGTAGCCTTTGTCACGAATATATTACTGCTATGGTAAAAGCCTACCTAGACTCATGACTGATGGTGTGACCCTCCCTAAGCACTGCTGCTGCTACCTTTTCATTGATTAATACTCACGTGTGCAAAATGTACTTTATACCATGCTACTTTTAGAGTATGTTTGGATTATTATTGTATGATGCACATTACTTGTTTGTTCAGAATTTGTGTAGATGAATACCCAGTTAATAGGTTTCAATGTCATAAGAAAACTATTTCAAAGAAGCCTCAAGCAAAAACTAGACATATATTACAAATTCCCTATTAAGTGATCTGTGTGTGTATGTGTGCATGGATTTATTTGACAGTCTACGCCTACTCTTCAGCTGACTTGTTTCTCATTTGTCATTTTAAAAGAGCCCACATCATCTCACTGTCATGTATTCATTTCAAAATAATGTACGTATAATTTCCTCGTTGTGTCTGTTTGCAGCCACAGAGATTCTTGCTGTGAAATGTGAGGAATGGAGTACACGTCTCTTGTATTCTCCTGGGTCAAAGAAGAGTTTAATCAAACTGCCTGTTCAATGTTTTGAAGCGTAAACATTGCTTTGGCATTTAATGTTGTTGAATGCCTTTTGTCTAATGTTTTCTTAAATTAATTCACAGACGTCAACGTGACACATTTTCACAGCGTCATCACAATACGAGTGCCGTATGGATTTTTCAAAATGGATTTCTTAGGCAGTATGAACACACCTTAGGCTACATGTTACTTAGAAATTAGAGTGATGATTTTGAAAAGGTTATTGACTGACAACATGAGCATGCTATCGCTCTGCCTGAAGCGGTTCTGCAATTGACCTGAAGGAGAAGCAGTTGGAAACAGCAGCAGGGCTCACTTAAAGCATCATTTCGGCGAATTGCTGTTTTTACACTTTACACTTCACATGATCATGAAGGATAAATCACAACATGTTCTCCGTGTTCCAAATAGTTTTCTTCATGGTTTTCTTGATATGTTGCAGTTTCACAGTAACACATTATTTACTTATAGCGCCACAGAACATAAGACATTTGAAAAAAATAATAATGTGAAAAAAATTAAATTACTTGAAATTCTGATGTTTGAATGCAAATGGGACTAACAGCAATGTAATGAGAAGAAAGAAAACAGAAAGTTCCCTTCAACCAGTAGCTCCTTCAATAATGAGCTACAGACTATTTAGGCTATATGAATTTTATGTATGAATTGTTTTAATATTTTCCACATCTGATGGCCTGAAAACATTTTCTGAATGCAATTTATTGCAGAAAGACGAGTGAAATGCTCTCTGTTATTATGAATGAGCTGCAAAATACATGATTCGTCTTGAAGCATTTTACAATAGTTGTTCACTTAATTAAATTCTTTGAGTTCACTCACTTCTTGAAGTCCACCATGGGAATACTTTTAGTATATTGTGTGTTATATGGTACAGTAATATTAGTGCCACCATAGGTGGCGGTTGAGGTGGAGGTTTGGGTAGGCTAATGTGGGAGCTAGGGAGGTAGATTCGGAAAGCCTAGGCCGCATACACATGATCCTTGGTAAAAGGATCTGAAGACGCGCTCGTTGCACTAACTAGGATATGATCCGTAACGTTGCATAATGACCTTATGTTTTGATCCAACAGCTGTTTAGAGATCGCTGGATTAATGGCCATCTTAAAAAAAACAAAGATTTGAACTTCCAAACCGAGACGGCACTGCACCTCTTCTCTTTTATAGCCTAATCGAATAACGTTACACAGTCAATGGCAACACATGTCAGAATTCAACACTTCTGCTTTACCCTTCACAATACAAAGCTTTATGACCTATGAATATTTCACTGAGAGGTTACACAATAAAATACATTATAATAATAATTATATTTTCCACACGTGGCATATCAACACATTGCTGTCATTTAAAAAAACTAACCAAGTCTTGCCTTAATGTAGCAATAACACCACTTTTGGCATCGTAAGCATCACTTCTGCTTAGACTTTTTCTGTGATGTCACTCTCCACGTGTAGCAGGCTCAGTGTTGATAAATTGACATTGTCATCAATATATTTAATGTAGCCTGATTATTTTTTAGTCCACTCCTGAATCACCCATTCCTCCTTTTGCGACACTGCCTTTGATTACCATGACAAACAAACCAAACAGACGAACACCGAGGGGTCACAGTGCTTCAGAGTCGCATTCAAAAGACGTAAATAAACGCTAAAGGTGGAAAAGGTGGTTATACTGACAAAATCAGTAGAGTAATACAGGGAATACACAGGGTTTGTATGCTTTAACTTTAGCGTAGATGTGTGCACAATACTGTAACGGCCGACAGGACGCCGTTGTGCTCTGCGTGGAAGCACTGCAAAGGCTCATGGGACTTTGTTTTGAACAGTTCCTGTCTTCGTTGAAGTATGTTTTAATTATGTTCTGTTAAAGGTGCTCTAAGCGATGTTGGGTGACGTTACTTCTTGTTGACGTTCGAAGTATTGTCAAACAAAACTGAGGCTAGCTCGCCCCTCCCTCCTCCTCATCCCGTCCCCTCCCCCTCCCTTCAGCGCTTCCTGAAACAGCCATGTACAGCCAAACTGTTTGTTATGTTTCATGGTGTAGGTTGGCACAGTTTGTGGAGCCTGGGCTGTCTACAGAGACCGCGTTTTTTTACAGTGTGTTCAGAGGACAGGCAGCTAGTGGATAGTGAGGAGATGTTTGCTGTATGTATGTGACAAAAAATGTAGCCTAAAAAACGTGTGACATCGCTTAGAGCAGTGGTTCCCAACCTGGGGTCCGGGGACCCCTCAGGGGGGCGGCAAAGCTCACAGGGGGGGCGCAAGTCTTTATCTGGTTTGAGGTTGAGGTATTATCAAGTTATGATAATACACTAGAATATATAATGTATACAAAAGTCGGTATAAAAACTATATATTTTTGTTCTCGCTTAAAATTGTACGCAGGCTACTTAGTAGGCCAAACCTCCGGGACCTCTCAACCTGTGACCCTTGCTGTCTTCAGGTCAGCTGCTAGTAGGGGGGGCGCCAAGGAAAAAAGGTTGGGAACCACTGGCTTAGAGCACCTTTAATGTTTTGGGTATGTATTTATTTTACCTGGGTTTTAGTGTTGCGGGTTTGATTCAGTGTTCAGGTTTATCTACATGTATTGGTGTAACCATGACTGAGACTTGGGTGGGGATTGCTTCTGGGCAGTGAGGGTGTATTCAATGTCTTTGAGTAATATGGGAATTAACCCACAGATTGTCACAAAGTATAGCTACCTGTCCACATTTGCATAATGGAGTATTTGGGTACATTACCTGCCGCCCCTGAGTGCCACACTAAGTAATTGCAGTAGATCATGTCCCTGTACAAAGTGAATGTTTTTCCAGGGTTGTCAGCTAATAAAATGCTGTTCTCCTGACAAGTCGGGGGGGGGAGCGCTGGCATTGTCTGCTGTGATGCGAATAGCTGCGGCAAGCTGGTTACCCATCGTCATGGCTGCCACATCCATCAACGCGGGGTCATCACCTGGCCTGCTGCCATGTGTCTGCACTCTCATTGCCAGCACAATCTTTTAAAAACGGATGAAGGATTGGGAATCACATCACAAACAATGTCATCAGACCCTACTATAAATATTGATCTTATTACTTGTCATACAAGGTTGGTAGCAGAGTCCTGAAATCCAACCTGCTTCATGTTCTCTCATGCACTGTGGCCGTCCACTGTTTGTTATTTTTGTTGACTGTCCTAATTTCTAGCTATTGACTTTCCCTGGCTCATGAGCAAATTGGTTTTTACCCAGAGTGCTCTGTCAATAGCCATGTGAACTCTACAGTGTGAAAAAGAGTGCAAACATGCTGCGTACACAAATACACAAAGCCAATTAGCATTCAGGGCAACCCAGGCTCAGTCATATCTGTAAACAAACCTTTAATCAACCATGTACATGGCTGTGCATAATAATATAGCAGGCTGTGTGCATAATTACAAAACATGGTAAAACTATCACTAGCTTGATATATTACAAACATAATGTGGCTACATACAATAAATATCTGACTGTAAGATGACTGCAGGTATTTTGTAATTAAATGTTATTTCCAGTTATCAACCAATCTGCTACAGTATATGATGCATAGCAGGCAAGACTGCCAAGGTAAACAGCATCCCTCTCTCTGTCTAGATTTGCAATAATGTTCCACAAAGGAGAGGAGAGGTAATGGATAATGTTAATCAATGAGGACAGTTCATTTTGGCAGCAGCACTTTTGAATTTAAGGCGTCTTGCAGCATTGCTGCTGACAAGAGCTGATTTTGAACAGTTACAGTGTATTGTGGATTGTTAGAGAGGTTAGTGAAAATGGTATGTGGGCTGAGACATGATTTGTTTCTGTTTTCATGGGCAGCGACAAAAGAGAGTGCCACATCAGGTTTTGTATTTCTCAGTTTGGACTGCATGGCATCACCTTTTCTTTGAGGGGACTGATCACCTTCAATTTCTTCTCTGGCTGTTTTAAGGTCAGAATAAATTGAGTGTAAGTGGTATTTCCTATACACATACAGTAAATGCACAGGCGCACACACACACACACACACACACACACACACACACACACACACACACACATACACATACACACGCACACACATACACATACACACACGCACACACACACACACGCACACACGCACACACACACACACACACACACACACACACACACACACACACACACACACACACACACACACACACACACACACACGCACACACACACATAGACACATGCGTGCAGGCTTTACAGTGCACACACAGAGATGCATGCAGCCTCCAGCTAAGTCTCCATGGGAGTTCATAACATGCACATAGTGGCATGATTTGACATTCATCTTTAAAGTGGATTAAGGAGAAATTGCATGGGCTTGCGGCTGACCCAGCCTTCTTGGGATGACTGATCTAGGCCCTTGTTCAGTCAGGGTAAGGCCTTTTAAATAACGAGCATCCTTACCTGTGTTCATGCAACATCTGCCTTCCTACAAAGCACACTGTTGTTTTAATGCATTCCAATGTCACGAATGGGCTTTCACTCTATTCAACATTGCCGTTCCTCTAAGATAAAATGGCAATGATGATTGGATTCTACATTAAACCTGCCGGGCTGGAAAGCGAATTAGATAGAGAATTATTCTGGAGACCAGAGGTGAACATGACAAATTTGAGTCATTCCTGTGTTTTTCCTGCCCCCAGCATGCACCATTCCAGTCATAGCGAGCTCTCTATGAGGACCATTGGTGAGAGTTATGTGAGGTGTAAAACATCCTCCTGCCTTCGTGTCAACTTCCATTTTTCACATATTGGCAATTTATTCACTGTTTCAATAGAAACTGATTCACATTGTACCTTTCACTGTTGTTATAACAGAATGCATATGGGTGAATTCACATATAAATATATCAATAATGGCAGGTTATTTAGTGGGATAATGTGATAAAATGACAATGTTACTTTCAAAATTTATTTTTCAAAATATGAAGTAGGAATAACACTGCATTCCACATTCCAAAAAGCCATTCAACTAAAGGTGATTACATTGTTGACATATTTTTTCTACATCAGTTAAATTTGATTAGTAATTTTCTAAATAGTCCGTTCAACGCATCTCAGAAATATTGTTTTTTTTACTATTTGTTTTTAAACATTGCCCAAATAAGTTGTCAACCTGTTGCATATACTTGGCAGTCAAACTTATCCAGGTCAAGCAGAGTAACCAAAGGTTTCCATTACATTCTGTTATGCTGGTTTCTGCTGAGATGACTGTGGGCTTTTTGAAATACATTTGTGCATGCATTGTAATGCAAAAGATTATTCTATTACACAGAAACTTTAAGCATAGTAAAAGTAAAGATACAAAAATACTTTATGTACAAGGTCAGTCTTTGCCAGTGTTTGGATGTAGTGTTATTCACACTTTTTTCATTTAGTACACTTCCACTTTTTTCTCACATTATTTACCTGCACAGGTTTCTCATTGACTGTATTACTTGTATAAGCCCCTTTCTATTTTACCTTTGAGGCATTGCAACAACTTCAAAAGGTGTGTTGGAAAAATCATTTAACTTTCACTCAGTTTAACAGAACTTTTGCGCCTCTGGCATTGATTTTTTTTTTCTTTCTGCTAGTGAGGAGTGAAAGTGAAAACCCAACTTTTGAGTTTTATGGTGTAACAAATGATAATAGCTACAGTAAAAAGCAAAGTCTGACTCCAAAGTGACTACTGAACCAGAATATATATATATATATATATATATATATATATATATATATATATATATATATATATATATATATATATATATATATATATATATATAGGGGCTGTCAAATGATTCATTTTTTTTAATCGCAATTAATCGCTGAAGTTCTATAGTTAATCACGATTAATCGCATATTTTATCACATGATTAAAATTCTATTATTTTGCATTTCAGAACAGTTTTTAAGTACATATTAACAATCGAAAGCTATTTTTACCAGTGTATCTTGATTGGGAATCAAATGAATGCAAAGAAAGTTACTTTATGAACTTGATTTTAAGATTTGTAATTATTTATTTACTGTAAACAAAAGAAAAATGTGTGAATCTGTCATTATTGCACAATTCCTCCAAGTACCTAACTAAAAAACTAAAAATCCCTATCCTTACTAGAGTCAATATAGTGTTTAGTAACTCCTAAATAATGTTGATTACTCACTGACGTCCAGCGATCACTGGTTAATGAGACAGCGTTTGCAGCACCTTGCAGCTGTTCCACTGTGGCTGCTTTCTCCGTGTCGTACAGGCTGTGTGTGGGGCTGCTGTCCCCATCGACGGCAATGAGACAGGTCAGAACATGCCAACCGTAGTACGTCTTTAAGACCCGAGTCCTCTACGATGCTGACAGGTCTGCAGTTAGTTGCCACCCGTTCTGCAAGAGCTGTAGTAATTTTTTGGGATTTGGTTTCATCCACAGGTCGGCAAGTAGCATGCTATGCTAGTGGGTAGCATCACGTTAACTGTACTACTATGCTTAGCTCCATAGGTGGTAGCTCAAGCTTGACGTGCTTTGGTGATATTTTAATTTGGCTTTAACAATGTGCATATAGCTTTCGACTTGTCTACGAGCCGAATAAAAAGCTCCATTCAGGATTTCATTGCTGCAGCCTGCAGCAGCAGGATGTGTTACGAGGAAGTGGCAGCTTGATGATAAGTAACGGTGCTGCAAAGGGTCAAAATAGTAGCCTGTTAGGCACGACGCAAAGCCGAGTGAAGTGTAAAATAAATTAATAAATGCCGGCATGCGACTAATGCGATTAAAAAAAAATTAATCGCATCGCGTCGGCCTTTAATCGCATCCCGATTAACGTGTTAATGCGGACAGCCCTAATATATATATATATATATATATATATATATATATGTGTGTGTGTGTGTGTGTGTGTGTGCGTGTGTGTGTAAATCAATGTGTAGGCCTATATGTGTTTCATAAAGCACACATATCTGAATGTGTACTCTTGCTATTGTTCATTGACATTGAATAAACATGAAAACAAAGAGATCAGCAGTCATCTGCTCTGGCAGACATTGTGGTATAAATGTTTACAGTATACTTCTAATCATGACTGATACTGCATGGAAATAGTCATAGAACAACCCAACTGAATGTGTGCCTTCCTCCCTTTCCTCTCATTTGTTTCTATCTATATTATACTGTATCTGTGGTTGCGTGTATATTTAAACTTCACAATTCATTTCATTAAACTCTACCAGTATTCATGATTGTGGAATATCTACCGTCCTTGGCAATCCCAGCAGTCTATTGAAGATGAGCTCATGCTTTGCCACCCTGTCAACCATGAGACAGAGTGCTACAAAGCCACCTGTCAGCAGGCCGTTAAGCGATGCTCCAGGCTGACCAAGGACTGACCGGGAGCATCTGTGCCACTGTTTGTGTCTAATACGCTAATGAGAGCTGTCAAGCTGTCGAATCCACTCCCGGTGGCCTCCGGCACTTACAATGGCACCTTCAATTTGGCTGTCTTGAGTGACATTAACAAACATAACCGCAAAGAGAACAGACGTGTGCCAGTGACGCCACGCACTGACATGTTCACAAACAAATAATAAAAAAAAAAAAAACAGTCACACTCACAGATACAGCCCTAATCACACATACAGAGGGAGGGAAAGAGAGGGAGACAGAGATAGATTTGTTATGTTTAATAATGGAGTTTCCGCCTTCACTTCCATTTGTTAACTCCTGTTCCTCTGGCTGTCTGTAGAGGCCAGTGTTGCTCAGTCACCATGAAGTTTCACTCTACTTGAACAAGCCCAGAAAGACCTAACAACACATTTAACCCGGAGCAAAACCCTAAAGAAAAAATAATTCATCCCCTGATGTATTACTAAATTCACATGAGCATTCTTGATTGATGCCATGTGCCGAGCAGCGCAGCCCTTCACTACCTCATGAAAGGAGCAGTGGCAGACAGTGTGTGTGTGTGTGTGTGTGTGTGTGTGTGTGTGTGTGTGTGTTTGTGTGAGTGAGAGTGAGAGAGATCTTAAGGCGCTCCACCCTAAACCTGCCAGGCATCCATCAAACACACTATGCCTCCTCTTAGCTCAATTTCCCCTGGAGTATTCTGGATTTTGACCTTGTTCCACAACAACATCTTTTGGCAAAAAAATAAAATAAAAAATAAATAAATACTAACACATGCAAAAAAAGAGAAAAATAATCGGTTGGAAAAACAGAGGTCCACTTTGGTAAAGCTGGCTGAAATGCTGCCTGCGCTCTCAGTAAACAGGCAATAAGTTGATCATGAAAGAACATCAGCACTATTTGTGCACACAGAGGTGCTGGAACTACACTGTTGTCATTTTCCATTGTAGAAAAAAGATATTGCTATTATATTATTGTATGTAAATGTGCTAGCCTTCTAATTGTTTTAACACATAAAAACAGTTCAGAGTCAATTTGCCTAGAAAGTATTTGCATACAAAAGAAGCATGTTCATAACACTGCGTCAGTCTGTTGTGTGAGGCACCAACAATAAACCCATGGTCTTAATGGGATTCACACAGTTCCTTTGATGGACAACTCACACAATAATGAGGGACATCAAGGGAACACTTCAGAAACAAGTGGGGAAAAAAAAAAAAATCTAATCTCAGTTTTTTGACTTTAAAAGTTTTTTTTTTTTTTTTTTACTTTTAATTCTAAACTAAAGCCGCTCTCCCATGCCTTGTCATTGGAAAAATGTCTAACTTGATGATACAGTGGCTTTTCAGACTTGTTGATGATTAGAATTCCAGACAAAAGTATCCAAATCTACCAAAATAAAGAGTTTAAGCAGTTTTTTAAAAGAGGACAATTTCCTACCATACTGTACATGAAAAAGTATTACATGAATTAGTATTTCACATACATGCAGATGATTTCCTCCCTACCAATACACTTGGACAGCCAATTTAATGCCAAAACAAAGTAACGTAATGATGATGCATGTAAAGAGGATACAACAGAAGTGAAAATGAAGAAGTGGAGATACTGTCAAAACTGAGGTCAAATTTAGTTACAGGCATCAGGCAACACATTTAAATGTAGATTTCTTATGTGATGAACTTGAAGCTATATCTACTATGAGCTATTCCAGACATATTGTATGTCACTGTATACTGCTCACCTACAGTGTAGGTATAAAATTGCAGTATAGAGACTTCCAGTTACGAGGATGTCACAGTATGTACTAAGATTTTATAGTGTGAGTCATACGTTTATTGGCATTCCCGTATGTCAGGCAGTGATAAGAAGTCTTGTGATGTGATGTGCACATGAAGTAGAGAACGGCATAATTGATGCATTTAAATTCTACCAAATGCTGCACATTTTATATATGGTGAGTGTCATGCAGGAGATAATTTGTGCATTCAGAATAGTTTTTAAATGCATTGCTTTTATTGCCATTATTTGCATGCATGTTAGCATATTTCTAGGTTAAAACATTTTTGCATGATTACATTATTTTTAAACCAGTTTGATGATAAACTTTGGACCCTAACTTGATGCGAATATTATTTACCTTTCATGTACATCTTTGTAGTCCACACTTTAACACTCCCTACGTACACATTATTCCTTTGGGGATGGCCACATTCCCTTAGTATGTAAATGTGATAATGGTTACACAATGCAAAGGCAAAAAATCTGCATTATAAATGGAATGGAAGTGAGTCCATGCTCCAAGGACAGCCAAATATCAACATATACAGAAATATTAAAACAAGAAATACAGCAACAGTTGCACTTGACAAAAAAAGGTCAAAAACACATGTGTACTGATTGGAGTTTTCATGTCTAATTATTACATACCACGAGGAAAACAAAAAGTGAAAATATGGAATTCCTAGATAAACATTGATTCAAAAACAATTGTCATCAACAGGCTGAGCGGTAACTAGAAGTCTAAGATGCCTGAAACCCTGCCAACCAAACCCCCTACCAGCATCACCTGGGGAGAGCAGGTGGGTGTTGTTGGAGTCTAATTCTCTGGATAGTTCCAGCCTGCCAGTAGCTGACAGATCCTTTTTTATTCTGCCAGAGATCAGACTCTTTATCTGGGCATGAGAAAGCGGAGCGAACGCCTGGTGAAAACACAGGTGGAACTGTCACACACCTGCTTTGGCACTGATTCTGATCCATTTGCCTTGTTTAGCTCGGTTTGGAACGGTCTAAGCACTTGACATATGGCAGGGACAGGTGCTTCAGAGACAATGTGGGTGAAGAGCATCTGCGCAGGGCTCTTCTTTGCCCCTCTAACGATGCTTGGTTGACATTCAAAATTCATTCATGAAATATATTAGCATCGTCCGTGCTTATGACTCATGAGCTGCTAACGGCGTAATGGATCTCACAAACCTAGTTAAGCTCCTAGTTCAGTTTCGATTTCACTCATGGACAATGAAAGTCAAAGTGAATCCTACATTTTCTCTGTAATACACATGTAAGCAGAGCCGGCAATTAAGCTCCTTTTGCTGCAATTTGTTAACAGCAATACTGACAAATATAAGAAAATAATGAAAAAATTCTCAGCAACATGCAAATTTAATTCTTGATCCATGTTTATCTGTTCAGTGTAAAAGGACAACAGCATACTTCAAAGAGGCCAGGATTGTTGTAATTAAAGCAGGCATATGATTCATTATTATGCTCATAAATCTCCCCTTGATTTCCCCTTGCTAAACATAAACTGGCACAGTCGTTGCTCCGTTCCCTCACTGGCAAATAACTGCTGGCTTGCAGTGAAATATCGAACCAAGGAGTAGCTATGGTAGGGTTTTGCTCATCTGTTATTGTAATACTGTAATGAGTAGAATAATATGGATATTCATACAAGTGGATTTGCTGTTTCACCCTGTTGCCATTGTCTGAACTTGAGACTAGAGGTCAGTCTGTAGCTTTAGGGACAAAAACTATTCATAGAAACCTAATCTCAACTCAAAACGACAAGTGGGCTCCAACAAATCATGTTAAGAAGAAATTGCAGCAATACCACTTTTATAACCTATTCTCAGCCACAGGCATGTAAGTAAAGTAACGTTTAAAGTCAAGTTGGTCAAATTCTGTGTAATGCTGTCCAAGCACTTATATCAAAGGTGAGCTAATAGCTTATTACATCTCTATATAATAGACAGTATTGTAGTTACAAAGAAAACATTTGGTCAGCATTCATTTTGGGATTTATGTCCATCTGCTACATACATTCCTCATTTTAAATGTTCATTCAGTGGCCCAGGCTTTTCTCCATCCTCAGGGCCTGATGGATTGTTGACCTTTATCAGTGACTTTCTGTCTGCAGCATCCATTCAGTGCAGGACAACTTTCCGAGAGGGGACAGGACGGCACTGAGTCATTCAGCCAGTGTAGGCACTGCGTTGCTTGACTGGAAAAGACACAAATATTTGATGAGTCCCCCAGCTAGCACTGCATTAAAGATGCAGCACCGTGTCCGACACAAACTCTGTAGCAGCTTAAGGACCAGTTTACTCTGAGGTAACTGTGATCAGTGATCTAAAAAAAAACAGGAGCGAAGCTAAGAATTTGTGCAAACAATTCCTACTAGACCCAAGAGCCAGAAAAGTTCAAGTGTGGCCCTTAACGATAGACAGCAGAAAGTTCAGGAAGTTGAATATTTCTGCAACTGGCACAAACATACATGGTTAATGTATATATATATATATATATATATATATATATATATATATATATATATATATATATATATATATATATATAGACATGTTGGGCCAAGCAATTTTTTATTTGTTGTTAAAGGACACTTTTGAGTCAACAGTCCGAAGGCTTTCTATGATTGCCTATGCCAAGAAACAGGAAATATCACAGTCCTAATATCCCTGGCCTAACATAGCCTATGTGAGCAGTAAAGGTTGATTAGTGAAGTATAAAATTGTGGCAGTCATGCAATGACAATTTATTGGCTTCCTGATAGATATTTAAAGTCACACCATGGCTCCAATCACGCTCTTCTGTTCTCTGAGGACCAGCCACTTGCCTCTATAGGTGACAAGTGTAATCACATTCATTGTCTGTCAGAATCCTGGCTTTGGGTCTCCAGCTGTAATGTGTCTGATATTAGTAGATTAAAAAAAGGAAAGTAGAGAAATTACAATGGACCTTATTCAATTGTGCGTTGCAACTAATGGCATGTATACAGCGTTTTATCGGTAGTTAGGGTTAAATCAGGCAATTGCATGGTGGTCTTACCACAGCCTACTGAACCAAAGCTAATATAATAAAGTGTGAAATAATTCAGATTAAGCATTCTAAAGGCATTTTAAGATGCTTTGGGGGGGAAAAAAGCATCTCTGCAAAAAGGAGTCAATCAAGACTGCAGCATTAGGATGAGGCAAATTCCTTATCAGCAAACAGGGAGGAGAAAAAGGAGAAAAGGAAGAAATTCACACGCTTATTCCGAACCTGTGCCATATTTCATTTCACAAAATTATGCCCAACCATTTGCCTGCAGTTACTTTCATTGAAAATCTATCCCTGCGTTAATGGAATTATAAGATGTAGTGCACCTAATCAAATGGAATTGATTTAAGTTGCTTTTGGCCCAGGGCCCTAGCAGCTCAAGGGCTCTGCTTGTGTCTTCTCTTTCTCTGATGATCCCTGGCTTTAGGGAACAGACCTGATAGACTTGAGGAATATGCGCATACCTGTATGTGTGTTAACAAGGTTTGTTAGCTATTTCTTTGCAGTGATGTGCTGTATGCTGTTGGCTTTGACTCTATGATTTGAGTACAAACTGTGTGTGGATACTGGGAGGTATGTTGGCACAGTGGTGGAAACAGTGAGCAGAGATGTGCAATACTAGGACACAGCTGAAATGGAAAGCAGGGCTGACGGATGGCTAAACGAGGCAGACAATACTCGATGCAGATCAACTGTTATGTGTGTATTTATTCATAGTTTTCCTCTCGATACTGACACAAATAAAGAAGAAGAAATGAGACAGCCCTGCTAGCGGCTGTGAGACTGTGCTTACATACATGCTGTTGTTACTGTTACTTAGTTTAGTGTGTTAGCATGCTAACTAACATTTGCTAATTAGCGCTTAACACAAAGTACAGCTGAGGCTGATGGGAAAGTCATTAGTTTAGCAGGTACTGTAGTTAGTCATAAACCAAAGTATTGGACAAATTGACATCTTGATCTGATGGTGGCGCTATATGAAAAATAAAGGGATCACCAAAGTGACTGTAAATCATCCTGAGTTGTACATGAATGGCTGTGCCAAATTTCAATCCATCCAATACTTATAGGAACAAACTTAATGGTGAAGCAGAAAAGTCAGGAGGTCACGGTATTTATTAGGATTCATTGTCTTGAAATCATTAACATTTAAAAGGTTTGTGTCAATCCATTCATCTATGTTGAGATATTTGACAAGATGAGTGAAAACTTTTATCTGCTAGTGGTACTAGAGGCAAAGTCAAAGGATCACTAAAAGTTATTAGGATTCATTGTCTGGGCACCATATTGATTTCTACAATAATTGTCGAAACATTTGACTGAAAAATTAAAAATTTCAACCTGCTACTGCTGCTGATGCTGTACTCAGAAGATGATCAAAGTTAGTAGGCGCCATACTCTGGAGACCATGAAAGTCTGTAAGAAATGTCATACCCATCCATAGTTGATGAGATATTTCAGTCTGGACCAACGTGGTGGACGGAGGGACAAACTGACCAACATTGACATCCCGAGAGCAGTGCTGCAAATGTGGCTAAAAAACTAAGCAATAGCAAGCTTACATAGCAAGCAAAAGCAAGTCAACTGATGACTAATGTCCTTTTAGGGCTGCTCGTAAAAAGTCAGGGCCATGAAGCACTGCTCACATTACCTTAGCTTTGAAGAACTGTGGAGGGAATCAGTGCTGCGAGAGCAAGGTTTAACAGCCTTTTCTGAAACGGCAGCTTGACAACTCTTTCACATGGGCTGCTCCTCTGAAAGAGAAGAAGAAGATGTCCTTGTAAAAAAAAAAAAAAAAAAAAGTAAACACGATTTTCAATTAGAACCTCATTCAGCACACCAGTTGCAGAACTACCTCGAGATTGAATTGAATCAGCAAAGCGTGCAGGTAAGTAAATCGGAATATGTGAATAAGTTGGTGGTGAAAGTGGAGTTTGAAAAAGCCAGACACAGACAAAATGTACTGTGGATGGAGGAAGAGTTTTGCACATTAACAAAAGCTCATTCTAGTCTCTTCAGTGTTGATGAGGTGGAATCAGATAAAGCACAGACCTCACATGAAAGACACACCATCTTTCCTCTGCTCTGTGAAAGCGTGCGGCCAATTGTGTATGACAAATTGAGAGCATTTTGTTATGGCCCTTGCCATGCTTGTGCAAAATTAGTTTTCCTGCCTCTTTCTCCTGTCTCCCTATCGTGGACACCCAAGCCTCCCATTTCCTGCATGCCTTGCAAACACAAAAGGAAAGTAGTGACATTTATTGGGTCTGGGTTTATTTGTATTCCATCTTTTCCTTCACTACATTTCGGCTTTTATAGGCTCACTCAGGCGAAACATTAAAGAAGCTCACTTTATTAATCCTCACAATGACAAGTCAAAGCTTCCGACACACTGACTTGCACTTTCTCCTCTAAGAAATCAGGTTATGTTGGTGTATGTAAAGTTATGCACCATTCAGGCTTTTCATTTTGTTAAACAGGACAAATAAGTAGAATTACTGTGCATAAAGAGTTGACGTAAGTATTTTCCACATGAAATCTTTGATAACCTTGCTCCTTATAATGTTGCATAAGTGTCTGCACTCAGCTGCTGAGTGACTTGACCTTGTTATGCCAGCACTCTAAATCTTCTTGTTTGCCTCATGTTTATACAAATTCATCAACATGGAATTCATTAACAGCAGATGGACCAAGGCTAGAGTTTTTGCCCATTTTTAGCAGCATTTTATTTAAAGACAACGAGCTGACCTAACGCTAATTTAGTCACTTTGCATTTTGCAGCTGCCCTGGGCTCAGTTTTACAGTTCAACATATGTGCCTACCCTGAGGAGTGATAACCAGACGTGGCAGATATCACAGCACTGATGTGCTATGGGGCAAAACCAGCTGAGTTGTCTGACATGCATTTGATTAGACGTGAGGCCACATTCAGAACAAATACAACACTAGATTTAATGATCTTCCATCAATCCTCCCTTTGGCCTGTTTCTCATACATGTACATATATATATATATATATATATATATATATATATATATATATATATATATATATACATACATACATACACACACATATATATATATATATATATATATATATATATATATATATATATATATATATATATATATATATATATATATATATATATATATATATATATATATACACATATATACACACTGTACTAGGGATGTCCAGATCCGATCACGTGATCGGAAATCGGGCCCGATCACGTGGTTTCAGACTCGATCGGAATCGGACGTTACCTCCCGATCAGGACTCGGATATATATGTATATATATTCTCATAAATTTTGAACACATCTATAGTTATGCGGTGGCACAGAGTTAGACCCTTTTGACTCCACACAGAAACAGCAACACGTGCGGCATGACATCACTTTGCTGCAGAGACGCTATTGGTTAAATGCCGGCAAAGTAGAACACGGAAGCAGCTTGAAGCAGAAAGCGCGAGTATGTCTGCGGACAGTAAGAGTTAGGAGTGCCGTTCCTAAAAGCACATTACTGGCTTTGCAAACACTGTGGCACTTTTATTTTTTTATTTGTTTACATGCCTGCCGGGTATTTTAAGATGAGGTGCTATTTGTTTTTATATTAGACTTTTTTTATATTTACTGTTGCACTAAAGTCCAAAAGTGAAGAATTTATGTTATTACTTGATTGTTCAAGCTACCTCACAGAAGTGCTCCATTTGTTAACAGAGTTGTTGAATGTTAAAATAAGGTGAATTAAATAAAAAATAAATGGATCTGTTTTTTTGCTCTTCTTTATTCTTTTTTTATATATTATAGAAGTATCGGATCGGGACTCGGTATCGGTAGATACTCAAAATCAAATGACTCGGACTCGGACTTGAGGGCAAAAAAAACCTGATCGGGACATCCCTATACTGTACATTGACTACTACACATTACAGTTTTTTCTCATGGCTAAGGCACATTTTTTGTAACTATTGGCTATTTTTACAAAACTCTAAACACAAATAAGAAAACCTTTCACCAAATCAGCAAAGCATTGTGGTTCTCTTGCAAAAGCTAATAAACCTTGCTTAACTCTTCAAACCTTCGTAAAAATTGTATTTTCGTATCAAACAGTTAACACAAGCCATCACATTAATAAGTCCTTCCAAAAAAATGCGGAGTTTTTTTGTGATTGTTGCGGGCAAAAATCCTTGATTATGCGGCACGTTTTCTTAAAAAATTAGATGGAATATGCGGGATATTTATGCCGTTTTATGCGATGAAATTGCAAAAATTGCGGTTTCATCATGGCTTCATCGCGGGGTTTGCAGCTTTTTGATGATGTTCACGTCACGTAATTATGTCACTTCATAACGTTTCCATGGCAACAGGGGAAAATGGCTGCTGCTGTGTAAAGTAAACGCAACATTTTTCAACTTTCTGCTAAGATATATGTGACTTTTTTTGCAGCGGAAATGCGGGGATTATGAAATCATGCGTGGAAATCGGCAAAACGGCGGCGTATTTGAAAAAATGCGGCCCCCTGCATAAATATGCGGACTTTGGCTGATTATGCATTGAATTATGCGATAATAATGATCATAATCACGTTTTTCTGGAGGGACTGATTAATAAGCACACAATGCGCCAACTACACACTGAATGGCATGAATAAAGAGCACAACTGGCTTTTGCTTTCTCTGTGCACAAGGTAGGCTATGTCAGTTTGAGGTCATACTTTTGTCATAGTTCTGTAAACATACAGGGATCCAAACTTCAAGTATTGGTGTTTATTTACACACATCAAAACAAATACAAGTGTTTTTTTCCAAGTCAAAATACAAAATAGTAATTTCACTGAGAAGAAAAAAAAAAATCAGTCTACATCGTGTCGTCTCTCTCTGGGTCTGGCCACAAAATTTCGTCTACATCACATGCAATGTCCTCTAGTCCAAGGCACCAGGGAAAATATCTTCTGGAATGCCGTATCCAGCCCTGACATGATGCCTGGTCAATATCCCCACATGCCTCCTCCATTGCCTGTAAAAGGGCTATGCGTTGATGGGGATGACGGTCATAGACCTTCCAGCGCCAGGCAGAGAATAACTCTTCAATTGGATTCAAGAATGGAGAGTATGCGGGGAGGTTGAGTACAGTGAAGAGTGGGTGATCTGTAAACCAGTTGCGGACCAAAGCAGCCCTTTGGAAACTAACATTGTCCCATATGATGACGTATCTGGTCTGCTCTGGTCTCTGAACATTAGTGAGCATGTCATGTAAGGTGTCCAGGAATGTAATGATGTGTAAGGGTTGTAGACTTATAGCTGCACACATAGTTATGTTACCAACACGTTGTCCTGGGACATTGATTATGGCACGGTGTCCAATAATGTTCCTGCCACGTCTCCTTGTTTTAGTGAGGTTAAAACCTGCCTCATCCACAAAAAGCAGCTCATGACTCATGGCATCTGCCTCCAGCTCCATCACTCTCTGGACAAGACAAAACAAATGCAGCACAGCAGGCCCATGCACAGCACTACAGTATGCACTTCCAGATTCAGTACCAAAGATACTATAGCTTACCTGCACATAGTCATATCGCAGTTGTTTCACACGTTCACTGTTTCTTTCAAAAGGGACTTGTAGATTTGTTTCATTCGGATTGTGTTGCAGGCAAGTACACGACATAATACAGAAATGCTCACATTGTGTATGTTTTGGAAGGTGGTGTCATCCTCAATTATGCGCTGCTGTATTTATCATAGCCTTATGGAATTACAGTTTTTCTCAGTCGCTTTGGTTCATTTCTTAGATCAAAAGTGCAATTCTTGATACTACTTGTACAAATTCCAAATCATCTAGTCACTTGTGCACATCATTAAAGCAATTTCTTATTCCTTTGAACAAATTGCAATTGCTTTTGTACATATTGCAATTGATAATGTACAAGTGTCAGCTTTTTTTCCCACATTTTCAATTGCTCATGTCATGTTGATCAAAATATAGTAGCTGGTTCTCTGTTGAATAGTCTTACCCCTCAAAACATCTAGGCATTAGTTCCTTGCATAAGCCATTACATGCAAAATTGTTGAACTATTTGTCATAAACTGTCAAGAATAGTTTTACACATTTCTATTAGACCTTTTGTACAAAAATGTGAATTGATGAGTCGTGCAGGTGAAATTGACCCTCACTCATGAAGGAATGTAAAGTGTTAGTTCAACCAATAATCAACCAGTTGTCTAAATTGCTCAAAAGGTGCATCTCATGAACAATCAATTGGCAAGCATATACAGACAGACCACAACACAGAGTTGCAATTTTTCAATAATGGATGGACCAGGAAACGAACAGGGTCAACAGCCAAGAGGAGGAAGAAGAGGAGCAAGGATGCGTGGTGGAAGGCAAAACAGAGGAAGAGGCAGAAGAGGACATAGGCGCATATCTGATGACATGGGCCACTATTGTAGACCATGTTGTCAATCATGGCCTTACAATGGCTGAGGCAGGTCGAAGGGTGCAGCCGAATATTGGGAGATCAACCGTGTCCTCAATAGTTCAAACGTTTCGAAGAGAGAACAGGTATGTCCACCAATGTACAGTGGACTGTTACTGTATATAAGCAGTATACTGTATACTTCCTACAATGCTTCATATTACAGTAGTCCACTTGTATTTCACAGCATACAGAAATATACTCTATACAGATACATACTGCACCTTACAGGCACCCACCTGTATGTGTTACAGTAAAATGTGTGTTCGCATAGGTTTTGTCTATGTGAAATTGTGCGATGCATCACTGCATTTTTCCCCACATAGGACTGCAATATTACCTCAAACCAGTGGCAGAGGACGCCTTTTCACTCCTTGACAGGAGGAGGCTATTTGCACCATGGTCAGAGCAAACAATGCCATGAGACTCAGGGAAATACAAAGGACCATTATAGACAACAACGATGTCTTTGAAAACATCCATACGGTTAGCATCTCAACCATCGACGGGGTGCTGCATAGAAACCAGATGAGTATGAAACAGCTGTACTGTGTACCATTCCAAAGGAATGAGGACAGAGTTAAGGAGCTACGGTACCAGTATGTACAGGTAAAACATATATCTATGTAACTACTTTACAGCAACATTTTATAGTGATACATAGTACAGTAAGCATAAACTGCACACATTTCCATTGCTGTGGAAGGAACATGAAATATATGTACATTTTATGTCACTCTTCCTTACCAAAACAAATTCAACTGTGTGTTCTGGGATATAGTGTATAATGGAGTTGGAATCAAGTGAACCCTCTCACAACTTTGTATACATGGATGAGGCTGGCTTCAACCTGACCAAATGCAGAAGGCGGTGTCGGAATATCATCGGTCACAGAGCTACTGTGAATTTGCCAGGCCAACGGGGAGGAAATATCACCATGTGTGCTGCTATTTCGGAGCATGGTGTCCTAACCCATAACTCCCTTATAGGGCCATACAACACCCAGCATCTACTCAACTTATTAGAGACTCTCTGCAGAGCTCTCATCCCTGATGATGAGAGAGGTCTATTTAGAGAGGATTTTCCAAAGTATGTGGTCATTTGTGATAATGTGAGTTTCCATCAATCAAACATCATAAGGCAATGGTTTGTGACCCACCCGAGGATGCACATAGAATTCCTCCCACCTTATTCACCATTCCTTAACCCAATTGAGGAGTTCTTTTCAGCATGGAGGTGAAAGGTGTACGATCGTCAGCCACACACACATATGACCCTGCTGGCTGCAATGGATGCAGCATGTGAGGACATCACAATAGACGCCTGCAGAGGATGGATAAGGCATTCCAAAATATTCTTTCCACGTTGCATTGCAAGGGAAAATATACAGTGTGATGTGGATGAGATAATGTGGGACGACAGACAGGAACGTCGGGATGTGTAGAGACAGCACTAGAACAGTGCTGTGGGCAAAAGTTGTGCCTTAGGGGTGTTTCCTGTGTTTCTAATTTAGTTTTTTTTCCCTTTGTGCCCCTTGTCTTTTTCTTACTGTAAATTATTTTGTTTTTTTCTTTCATAAAGTAGCACTAGTAAAAGCTGTGAAAAACAAAATCCTGTCCAGTCTCTTTCAATCAATAACCCACATAAAGTAATATGTAAATAGTACTGTTGAAATTGATATATGCCATAGATGTGCAGCCTTGTGCATTTTCAATACAGTAACTCGTCCAAACTGTAGCCTAAGTTTACATCAGGTAATACTGTCAAAGTACACAGTTACATTGACAACATGCCTAAACATTTTGACGAACTTGTTCATGAACAACGACTCAATGACTTATCATTCTGATGACACTGACATGATCATTGGAATGAATATTTACTTATGAGAGATGTACTAAGGATTTTTAGTGACTAACTAGCTTTAGAAACATATCTATTGTATATTGCAGTTTGTACAAATTGTTCTGAGAAATGCACTTATTATTTTGCATATGTTAGGGATGATGTGAAAAACACACCAAAGCGACTGAGAAAAACTGTATTTGCAATCACCATATTGACTATATGGGTCTCTTGTTCTGCAGTGAACATTCTTCCTCTGCCCCCAGCATCTGGACGTCTAGCAATTCTGTAAAATAACAATTTCTGTATTTTTACATGTATGGTATTGTTGCGTTTCTCATTAGAGTATGGCAGTGCTACAAAACGTAGTGCAAAGTGACTGTACTAACCGATTCTCATTTCGAAATGTCCTTATGATGCTTGCTACAGTGTAGCGGCTCAAATTAGGCTGAACCCTTTGGCCAGCTTCCCTCAGGGTCATTCCATGGTTGATTACATGGTCCACTATTGTAGCTCTGATGTCATCAGTAATTCTATTTCTTACTCTTCTTACCCTTCCTCTTCCCCCTCCTCGTCCTCCTCTTGCTCCTCCTTGTCCTCTTTCTCCTACTTCTTCACCTCCGCATCCTCTTCCTCCTCCTCTTCCTCCTACTTCTTCACGGTTCTGTGACACGCGGAAGAAAAGAAAAAAGCGACTATAGCAAGTGTGATGCAAACCCCACTCTCCTGGGTGAAAGTCCTGTGTTTGACCCATCAACCACCCCAACCAACCTTCCAGTGCGGAAATTCGCCCTTACATACTACTCACTAAATCCTATCTAACTGCTGCTCTCCCCGGTGCGTTACATAAATACGCTGAAGGGCGCCTTTTACGTCGCATCAGATGCTGATGGCCACTGTCCAAACGTCCTTATTTTACGAGTTCGGAATGAGAACGGGTTGCAAAAAGAGTGCTGTGCAGTGGATTGTACCTACAGTTTTGCAAAGTGTGTGTTACAAAATTGCAAACTGAGTGCAAAGCAGTGTTTGTGCTTTTAGTTTTGCAAACTCAGTGAGTGGTTTTGCTATAAGTATTAATAGTTTTAGAAATTGTGCTATGACAATCATGGTTAGGGTTTAAGCATTCAGAAAAAACTGTAAATATACCTATTTTTGTGCACATTTAACACAGTTCACAGTTGAGTTTCAAAACATCAGCTGTGACCCGGGGGTAATTATGGGAATTGGTGGCGCTGTTGGGTGCCATAACAAAATCAGAGTATATCTTTAACCATATAGTTGAATTTAATTTAATTTATTGTGTGTGTGTGTGTGTGTGTGTGTGTGTGTGTGTGTGTGTGTGTGTGTGTGTGTGTGTGTGTGTGTGTGTGTGTGTGCTCGTGTGTGCGTGCGTGTGCGACCCTGTCTCCTTAAAAGTGACGTGTAATGGTACATGGGGAAAAACGACGAAAAACACACTGTAAACATGTTCACCACAGTTTTACAGTATATACAGTATTTTTTCATCTACAATCAGTGTTGTTAGAGCTGGAATAGGGCTGGTAGTGGTGAGCCACATGTTGCTGTGTGACTGTGTGGGTGTATCATTGGCTGGTGACTGAGGACTTTAAGGAAATTAGGACTGAGGCTACATTTGGTCTAAAAGTGTGCTGAGGGAACACTAGGCAGGGGTGTTGTTATTACATGGATAAATCAATACTCTTTTTTTTTCATCTTAACTTGAGTTGAGGGAGCTGGAGTCTCTCAAAACAGCCCTTGTTTTTTGTTTAAACTAGTGCAGTGGCCGTTGAAAATGTGTTTGGAACGGGCGATTAATTGGCCTGTGGTATTGCTGCTTGTAGAATTCATCAAAACCAAATTGTACCCCAAAATGACTTACAGAAGGACACCAAACCACTTAATATGCAACTGCGCTGTATAGCCTACTACTGACTTACAGTGTAGGCTACTTCTACATCAGAGGAAGACATTGTACTACTGTATTTACCTGACAGAGAATGTTGCAGATTCAGAATGTAATCACAAAATATCACAATGAAAACATGAAGTAATCAGACACATGAGTCATGGACTCATGGCAGTGCGCTACCCACCCGGGTAGTACTACTTAGTAGGGGATTTGATTCACGGGGGTATTTTGGTGACTTAAGTAACCCAACCCAGGGCGAGTCTGATGAAAACTGATGTGTCTGCCTGGTTCAACTCAGAGATTTTCTCACATTGCACATCGCTCAGAAGGAATAATCTCCGAGATTAGGCTACGTTATGTTCTGCCAGCTCACAGCAATTTAATACAATAGCAGGAAAAGAGTCCCCCCTGCTGTTGTAAAGCGTTATGCATGTGGCGTCTGCTAATGTGCAGGTTACCTTCCCCCCCAAACACGGACACACATATATACAGATACGTCTCGCTTTATAAGATAAATAGCCTGCCTTTAAGTGGCATCATGCTCTGTCTGCACTTGTTGTCTGGTTGTGCTTTGCATGTGTGGGATTCTGAAACGTCCTTAAATTCGGGAATTGTCGTTTGTTCATTCAAAGTCAAAGACAGTCCAAAGTAGTGCTAATTTGCCAAACAACTTGGCACCGCACTTACTCGTGCCCGTAGCAAGACACCTGTCAAGTTTGAAATCCATTGGACTAACTGTTCTAGAGATACGCGCATAACACACACACAGACAGACGTTCCTGCAATTTATAGATAGATATGCATGCGCTGGGCAATCAGTTAATGCTTTGTCTAATGTCTGCCTATACATTTTTTTGTTCCAGTCTTATCAAAATAGCAGCCCAATTTAATACTTGACTGTGAAGTTACTGACAGCTTCTGATGTACAAATCACAAACACTTCAATCATCTTTGATTATTTTGGCAAACTGCAAAAAAAAAAGACATTTGTGATTGCAGGAGGCTTTTAACACATTGCATTACAGCATCATTGCAAAGGTATAAATCTGTATGGGACCAATGAGACACCATGCTGAAAGTGCAGAAGCGGGTAACACAACACAGAAACAAGCTTCTAAAATAGGAACAAATTGGGACAAACATGGTGCTGTCAGAAAAGGTATGTGAGGAAGTTAAGATTTAACACAAGAAAGGAAACACCGGAACATTCTCTCTTCATGGACAAATAAACAAGAAGGAAGAGGACTTATGGTGATAACTTATGGAGACAACATGGATAACATCAATAATGAAAATGAAATTGATAAGAGTTCACAAACAGTTGTTAGGTTGTTGTGTATGGGTACAAACACAGGGAAGGCACTGGGATAGCAAAATGCTCACAGCAACTACAACACTTTAAAGCCATTCAGGAAAGTTTCACTAATAAGCTCATGCCGTCAATGAGTCTGCTACTTTTAATGTTTCAATAAAGTCCATTGATAATCACCCAGAATGGGGTGTGGGGAGGGGGAGGGAGAGAGGGGAGGGGGTTTGGGGTAGCCACTACTTCAAGACATAATGATGGATTATGACCAAACCAGACTGTGTGCGGAAGTGCACAATCAGCTAAACGTAAGCCAGAGGCTGCTATTTTCATAAATATGTATGGCATCTTACATATTGTTAAGAACCCGCAGTGAATTACAGATCAGCATTATCAATTCAGAAATACATAATTCGGCCGAGGTACGTTTCAAAAGCGGCTTACAATGCAAATGTGACAAAATAGTCTCAAAGAGCAGAAGAACCTTAAGTGCCTCACTTGACTTTCAGGTGCATACAGAATGAGTTCAAGTGACATTTTGTCCCAGTAGTTTCCACCTATCAAAGTACAATTTAAAGAATTCTCCTCCAGGGAGACTTCATTACACCTTGATAAGAAACTTGCAGAAGAAAGTTTGCAAAGTCCAGACTTGATGGGGGGCATGGGGCAAGAACTCTGAAACAATATCTGCAGCAGTCCCTCTTACAATCTCGTTTTCCGTTTTCTGAAGCAATCACGGGCCAGCAGAGCACAACTGCTCCGCAATTAAGCTGTCTGTGATTTTTAATTAAAACTAAGAGGCGTGATCCGTCTGAAATTTTGTTTGCCTTTCAGGCAACACAAGTTATCATCTTCATAATGCATATGATTATAATGTATGAAAAATGATCACATTTCTATTCCCATTTTCAAATAACAAAGGGCAGGCAGAGAGAGACAAAATAAGTTCCCTTTTTCTTCTTCCTTGCAGTTTTCCATCCAAACATTGTTACAATTAGGACAATAATTGTAATAGAGACATGAATTATTCAAAGGTGTAAAGCAGTTTCAACTGTACCCAGTAGGCACAATCAATACGCTGTCTGACGCCTTCACCAAAGCAAAGTCCATTACAAGTTCTAATGCATCTGAGTAGCTTCTGAACAAAAAAGCAATTTAATGCTGAAATCTCCGGGGACTACGCAGGAGAACATGAGAGAGACAAATAAACAAAACCAGCACAGCAGCGAGCACACACAGCCCTGAGGGATACACCTTTACTGTACAAAACTGTTAACTCTGACTTTTTATTGACAACCTGAACATCAAAACTGGAGCAGCTTTTGAGGTCTCATCACAGAATAAAAGAGTTGCTGAGACAGGAGACAAAATACACACAAGAGTTCAGACCCATAAATTCAGACACACCAAACTTGTTTTCTACAGTCCCTGGCAGAAAAAAAAACATGCTATTCACCTTCATCCTGTATGCCTCTTCTTCAGTTTGCCTCATCTTTCATATTTAATGGCGTCTTTATTTAGAAACTGTGGTGCTAATTTATGTGGAGAGGCCATTCTCGATGGGAAAATCCACTGTGGGAGCATTATGAGGAGGAGGAAAACATAAAAAGAGGACATACTTTGTCTTGTGTACTAAAACTTAAACATACTGCTGCATCAGTAACTATTACCTCTACTATGCATTCACTCCTGATGGCTTGCCTCCGCTCCGTTGGGTAAAAGTGGTGTAGCCGAGCAGATAGAAACGGACCGTGGAGGTAGACGGCCCATATTTCCCCAGAGATATGCTGCTCCTAGCACAACAAACATGTTTTTGCTGTATAACTGTATGAAATACTGTAGACATTTATGAATCTACTTTTTTATACAACACTGCTCTCAGCTATTGTATTCTGTAGGTGATGACCTAAGTAGTTATCTAGAAAATGCCCTGTGGTTTACGTTGATATTTACAGTGGAATTTTATTATGACTGATTTCTTAGTACAGTCACAAATCAACAACACATTCAATGCAGTTTGCATTAGCTTATGTCAGCAAATGACTTCCATTTGCTCCAAAACACCTCAAATCGATTGACTCCGCCAAGAGGAATAACCCTATTTAAATATTTTAATGTAAGCTTTGCCCTGGAGTTCAAACAATCAAGCAGATGTATTAGTCTGTGCAACTCTTCTGTTCCTGCCAGTCGGAATGTTCTTCACTCTTTCCCTTATTATTTCCTTTTAATTCTGCAGGACTTTTTTGTCTCCCTGGGCCTTTAGCTGTGATATGTTACAGGCGTTTAGAAACATGTTAACAGAGAGATGAAATGTCATTCATCAGGGCTGACACCAAATCTCCAAAATGACAAGGCGTCGGCTGGATCTTAGACTTTATTGGCCAGGAGATAAATGGACCGGAGGAGCAATTCAAAGTGAAAAATCACTCCCCTGAGAAATGCATTACCTTATTCCAGGCACTGTGAGAAATTTCTATTAGAAAGTAGAGCAGTTTTTCTTCACCACCCTAATTTACAGTTGGCAGTTAGGCGACACACTATACCTTAACTGTGCAATCCAATTGCTTGGAACCAGATTGATTTTGAAGGTAGAAAATAACAATGATAATTCCTTCACTGTTGAGGCAAGTGTTGGGTCTGCTACACTCATCTTTCATGACATTTTTTTAACTAAATCTTTAATTAGATAACTGTTGTTCAATTTATTTTTTTTACTTGAAGTTTTACTTGAAGTCATTGCTAAGTTATTACCTTGAGATAAATATACACAGGCTTAAACCTTGAGTGAAGAAGTACTCAAATAAGAAACTATTTAGAAAAGTGCTCATATATTGGTATGGAGTTGAAAGCATATAATCAATCGCAGCAAACACTTAATGATCTTTCAAGATGCTTTGAAGCCAGAAAAACTTTTGGTGAATAAACTCAAATATTTCTTCTTCACGTTTCCTTAAGATACTTTGTTGCTTATTGAAAAATGAAAGTGAATGTATTTCAATTGTACTTCAGGGAGCGATGTTTTGATTTAACATCTCTGCCTTGTCTGAATCTATCAGCGAATCCATTCTAAAATCTTACCCTGGACTTACAAGTCCACTGAGTACATCAGTGAACTCTTAACCCCTTACTGTCCAAAAGTCCTCTCAGATCTGCTGGGTTAGGCCTGCTCGCTGTTCCAGAGTCCAGGTTAAGGTCAAAGGTTCGTAGAGCGTTTGGCACCTCAGCTTTGGAACTGTCTTCCAGTTAGTATTCTATCAGCTGACACTGTTTCTGATTTAAAATTCTCTCTTAAGACACATTTTTACAGACTTGCCTTTTCGCATGACACATAGTCCATTTATTTCCTTGATATAGCTCTATTGTGCAACCACGTGATTTCAAGTCTATTTTAATGGTTTTGTTTTCTTGTTCAATCTTTTGGATGATTTATTTGTGTGTGTGTGTGTGTGTGTGTGTGTGTGTGTGTGCTAGTTATTTTGCTATTCCTAAGTTTTTATTTTCTGTATTTGTTTTTATGCTGCCTGTGGAACGCACTTGGTGCTCTCAGCTTGAAAAGCGTTATACAAATAAAAGTATTATTATTTTATACAATCCCTTTTATACATAACTAAAGTAAAGTGATTTTGGACACCTACCAGTGATGCTAATGTTATATTATTTTCCATTTTATTGCAAACGCTATCATCACTGCATTTGTACATCAGAAACTACTTTCGAAAAGAGGAAAAACAGCTACATAGAAAAATATTTTTCCATCACAGGCATGTCAATCATGGTCCATCATGTGCAATCATACTGTAATGCTGCTGCGGTTGCATTTATACACTGACAGTCATATTTATTTGCTTTTCAATGGAAACACAGAAAGAAGATTTTTTTTATTCTGATGGCATAATCACTTCCTGGAGAGGTATTGACTTGTTTATGTCGTGAATGTCTTTTGAAAAAGTGAACACTTGAAAGTCATATATCAAGAAATGGACTGGAGATGAATTGTGGAAATGACTGTGTGAGGGGAACTCCTCTGTTATTGTGGTGAGGTCAGTGATGAAGTTGAGCTTATAGCAGTCGGGAGATTTTCATCTCTCCACAATGGAAAGTGTGTCCATGTATAATCCAGTGGCCTAAATGCAACTGACCATGGTATTTATTCTAGCTCTATGTAGGCCCAGAGATGTTCACAAGTATTTTTTTGGAAGTCCAAGTTGGGTCTCAAGTCTTTGAGCTTGAGTCCAAGTCAAGTCTCAAGTCTTTGAGGGGCAAGTTCAAGTCAAGTCAAGTCTTTTGCTACGAGTCCAAGTCAATTCTCAAGTCTCAGGCCATCTGATCCGTCCCTAACACTGTATTGTTAAATCTTATGAATTCAAAGCATCCATCCATCCATACAGTAGAGTATCACAATCAGTTGTAGGATAACTTTATGGGGTCTATTTAACACATCCCTCTAGCCCTTGGACCTGGTGAAATATTAACCTAAGTCTGTCACATCATATGGATACAACTATAAAGATACAATGTGCCTGTTCCCAGCATTAGCACTTTGCGATGGTTAGCTTGTTACCTGTGACGATATATGCTAAATGTAACGTCTCTTTCACTCAAAAAAATGTCTAATGTCGAAGTGGAAATAAAGAGAATAGTGGTAGCACCACACAAGTTACAGAACAACATGCATCTCAGTGTCAGTCCAAATTACGCACAATAAGCAGTTTGAACTCACTGATGTAATACCATTTATTTTCTAATTGTTAGTATGCTCAGTGAAACTGAGTCCAGCACGAGGGAGATCCGACTCAGAGGAGAGGTTAGTGATGCCAGTGTCTCCACAGCAGGTGACAGTGTGCACATATCAGCTGTGCCACGCATGGATGAAATAATTAAATAGTAAATAGGACTACAGTAACAGAAATATGTGCAGAATTAAAACAGTCAAGACGGCCCAGTGTACACCTTGTTCACTTAATATCCTACAAATCGTCCACGGGATCAATTACGGATCACATGAGTTTGCCCACCCGACCCAGCGTTTGTTCCTGGGGAGATGGATCCATGCGTCTTGCCTCCTGTGCACCATGGATGTCTGAGCCTCAGCAACTACTAACTATAAAGATACAATTTGCTTGTTCCCAGCATTAGCACAACACTTTACAATGGTTAGCTTGTTACCTGTGACGATATATGCTAAATGTAACGTCTCTTTCACATTAGCAAGTGACTGACCTATCACAGTGTGCACATATCAGCTGTGCCACGCATGGATGAAATAATTAAATAGTAAATAGGACTACAGTAACAGAAATATGTGCAGAATTAAAACAGTCAAGACGGCCCAGTGTACACCTTGTTCACTTAATATCCTACAAATCGTCCACGGGATCAATTACGGATCACATGAGTTTGCCCACCCGACCCAGCGTTTGTTCCTGGGGAGATAGATCCATGCGTCTTGCCTCCTGTGCACCATGGATGTCTGAGCCTCAGCAACTACTAACTATAAAGATACAATTTGCTTGTTCCCGCATTAGCACAACACTTTACAATGGTTAGCTTGTTACCTGTGACGATATATGCTAAATGTAACGTCTCTTTCACATTAGCAAGTGACTGATCTATCTGGGTGCGTTTTGAGATGCCTTGTGAAGTTCGACATTGTTGATCCGGCATCATTTATCTTGGTGCCACACACCTTGCATGTAGCTGTTAGCTTATGTTGCACATTATGGCTAAAGGGCAGGGGACATGCAACTCTTTATACGTTTCCCCGTATATCCACAAATAAAAGAAAATAGAAATACATGAATATATTTAGATTTAAAAAGCAATAATTGCATAAAAACTGTTTGTTGACGAGTCTTGAAGCTCGAGTCCGAGTCAAGTCTGAGGTCTTTTGGGTTGAGTTGCAAGTCAAGTCTGAAGTCAGCTGTTTATGCGACTTAAATGTGGACTCGAGACCCCATCTCTGTATGGGTCTGAGAGCTCAACACAATGCAAATAAGGAAAACATCTGCACTAGCACAAATAGCTGCAAATAGACACACCAAAAACACAACCAAATACAGAAATGCACTGCAAGAGGCTCACACGGCAACATAAACTGTTTCCTGAGAACACCAAAAAACATGATGCACACGGCTGAAATTTACCTAGTGTTAGACTTTTGCTTAATATTAGCCTGCCAATTTAAGTAATCTGAAAAACCAACAATTAATTGGGCTAACGTTAGCTGGCTATAATGTTAGTTACTTTCAGAATCCATAATAGGGGGCAATCAAGTCGTAACTTTTGTATCATGTAACATTTAAGTAACTGCTGAAAAAAGTGTGCTAATTGCAGCATGTTTCTGTATTTGGTTGTCTTTTCTCAATTCACTGTGCATGTGTTGTTGAATTGGTGATGTTTTCTTAATTTGCTGTGTGTTGAGCTCTGGTGGCCACTATATGAATCAGATCCAGCATTTTTTAACCATTGTAAGTACATGCAGTGTAAAAATCGTTCAGGTTACATTATGTATCCTGTTATAGGCCAATAGTACTATTAAGATTATTTCTGACAGTTAAGGTCTTAGATTATATCTCAAACGAGGACAAAATATGTTGGTGCATTAAACATTAGGAAACAAGGTTTCAACAAAATGTTATGATTTAGTTTATGTATATATGTACAATAGTGTGCAGACATTTGGGCACATCTAAGTGAACAGAAGCTAACCTGACCTTTACATGACACAAAGCTAGTTATTGACCTTTACATTACACAAAGCTAATTATTTAATTTTATTCTGTGTTCCTTTTGACAACAACAATGATTACTAAGGCCCATACCCAGGTGATTTACTGGCTAGGGTTTCAAAGAGGTGAATATAAATCCAAGGCTGAACTATTCTCAAGTAACTCCATGTTTCTAAAGTATCCAAAGACCTACATGGCAGAGTTGCAAGAAAAAAAACCTTTCCTATGACAGCGACACAAAGTGAAGCGTCTGAAGTGTGCAGAAGAAAACCTACAGAAGCCTGAGGCCTTTTGCAACAATGCGCTTTGGACTGACAAAACCAAAATGGAACTTTTTGATTCAAAGCATACCTCAAAATCAACCATGAAGTACCTCCAGGAAAGATGGCTGAGGGTTTTGGAATGAAAAACCAGTCCACATACTTAAATATTATTGAAAATCTGTGGAGAGATCTCAAACATGCCGTGCATGCAAGGAGGCTGAAAAATATTTCTGAGTTCGAGAAGTACTGCCAGGAGGAGTGGGAGAAAATTCCAAAAGCAAGAATTGAAAGACTCTTAAAATAAATAGATTAGAACACTGTATTGTCAATTTTATGGAACTGTATATACGTGTGTGTGTGTGTGTGTGTGTGCGTGCGCGTGTGTGTGTGAAAGAAAAAATAAGAATCTGCATATTACAATATAATTAAAGCAGTTATGACGAAGATTTCTCTGTGTATCTGAGTGTTGTTTTTACTGCCGCTTTCTTTCATTCTGTAATTTGTTGCCAATATGGCCTTATCACCTACACGCTGAACAATTTCATATCATATTTCCCTTTCATCAGAATAAACACTGTGTACTGAATGAAGACGGCTGCTTCGTGTGAGGAAATTAAGTTAAAGTACACTTTGTTTATTGTACAAAGTAAGTGTAAGACTTGCCTTAAATAATACTCATAACTTCTATTAAAAATATAGTCAGAAATATATTTTTGCAACAAGAATCCGAGGAATGAATGACCATCTGTTATGGTTTGGACAATTTTGTTGCCTGTTTTGTTCTATTTCTCTTGCCTGTATCATTATTTTCTGTATATTTCCTGCTTTTGTTGATTAGTCTGTATTATGTATGTTTTGGTTATCCCTGTATTCTGTTCTCCCTCGTGTTTAGTGTTGGTCAAGTGTCTGCGTTTAGGTCATTTCATGTTTCCTGTCGGTTTGTTCCTGTTTTATTTTGATAGTCTGTGTCCGATCTTGTCTTGTCTAGTTTTACTTTCTGTTTTCCCGCCTTTGTTGATTGTCCTGCCCCGCCCTGATGTGTTTCACCTGTTGTGTCACCTGTCCCTCATTAGTTCATTACCTCATGTATTTAACCCCCGTGTTCCCCTTGTTGCGTGTCAGATTGTTTTGCCTGTTTTTGTCCTTAGGTGTGTTCCTGTGCCGTCAGCCTGTGTGTCTTTTTGAATCCCTCTGTGTCCTGTTTTTTTTGGCTTTTCCATCCTCTGTACTGCTGGTTTTTCGTTATCATTAAAACATTTTGAACTCTCACCATCTCCTGCCTGCCGTCTCTCTCTGCATTTGGGTCCTCCATCTCTCCAGCGTAACAATCATCGTCAGTTTTCTGTGGCATTTGGGAAACAGGAGGACATTATCTCCATGCAGCGTCTGCTTGTAATCACCTTTTTCCTCAAGATTAATGGCATGAAATGGGTCTTTAGACGAGGATGAGTCACCTTGTGCAGACCAGCCACGTGGTAGAACGTGAAAATGGCATTTTTAAAGACTGGAAATCATAGCCGCCATCAATCTATTTATATTTTCAAAGAGACATTAAGCATTGAGGACAGAGTGGGTTGGGGCTTTTGACACCCTGTGTCCTTCAGTATTTCAGTTAAATAACATGTCTATGTTACCTGCTGTGGACAGTGAAGCTTGTAATAGGTACACAAACATCCTGCTGAAGTGACCTGCTTGTCCTCTCGGGTGCCTCTGTTTTCTCAATGGTTTTTCACTCTTTAGTCATTATGCCAGAGCCAATACTCTCTCCAGGCCAGAAGGTGGATAAAACCTTTCTATAACTGGAAAGTGAAACATGCACTTAGTGGGACTTAAGAGCAAGAGCAACATTGTGTGCTGATATTATTTGTAGTAATAGGTGAACAACCTTTTTATATTATTTTTTTATTGAGCCAGTGACATATTATGGCCTTTACGGCCGAGATCTTCAACAAGGGGTCTGGGATCCTAAAGGGTTCTCAGAGTCAATGCAGGGGGGGCTCCAAACTATTTTAATTAAGAAAAAAACATTTAAAAAAATTAAAAAGTCTTAAGATGAATCCAACATATTATTAGCAAATATAAATCCTCCCCACTACACTCTGGCATATTGGTAAGGCAGTCACTAAGGTAGCCATCCAAAGATACAGTTCATCCTAAAGATTTACTGTGCCACATGTATGTTTAACATTAAAACATGACCTATAAAATCATGCCAACAATTATTATTTATATAATAATAATAATAATTATTTGAATAGCTTAGTATTCAATGCAAAAAAAAACATGTACAGTATAAAGGCCTTAGGCTGCCCTACAAGTTATTGTAGGCCCAGATAAATATGCTATATAACTTTATTTTATACAATAGATGGAGTAGGGGGTCCCTGCTCCATATATCTTTCAGTTAAGGGGTCCTTGGCTTAAAACATGTTGAAGACTTTACAGTATTGGGAAACAAACAGATTTTCTGTCTCTCCCCTCCCCAGTTTGAATGTGACAGATAGATGCTTCACTAAACATGACGTACATGTACAGTAGAGCCACTCAGATGTGAAACACAATGATCATTTTCAATTTTCCATTCGATTGCAGACAATGCAATTGTCAAAAATGTAAAGATGGTGTCAAACCCTACTGGTTAACAAACTCAGAAAGAAGATCAAGATGAGTCTCTCTATGGTTTCGGTCCAATGAGACCAACCTGTGACAGACACAGTCGCTTTGCATATTGTTCTATCTCTGTCAAGCAAAATGTATTAAATAACCAACGGAGTGCTGTCTGCATCAACACCGTCTTTGTAATGCCATAGCGGCAATATATGCCTGAGGTAAAATGTCTCCCCTGTCACATGTAGCTTGTCAAAATTCTCTCATGTATCTGTCTGAGTGCAAGGGAAAGTTCATGTGAAGTTCAGCGCCTTTTTAAATTAATATCAAACTGCTTTGTATTTCTATTAATGTTTAATCAGAGATCTTCCTACAACATCTAGGTTACTCTTACAGTAATCACCACTGCCACATGCACTGGTTCGACTTGCAGACGTGATGACTGAGAACCAATAACAAGTTCTCCGAGAAACTATTATCCAGGGTACTTTGTGTGATCTTAACAATCAACTCAAAGCCAAAGATTGCTTATAGAGCCTGGTTAATGCTCTTTTAACCACATGCCATTTTCACTTTGGAAGCCACTGGATGAAACCATAATATATATGTCCATTTGTAATTTGTTAAACTCCTTACCAGATCAGGGACTAATAATAGCATTGAATTCATTTTAAATTGTGTGCGGTAAGATTTCCTTTGTCCTATTTGTTTTGACATGGGTCTGTCTGTAGCATTAAAACATGAACCCATCAGTGTGGTTGATTTCTTTTAAAAATCAATCAAGAAGTTAGGCTGGTTCCAGACCTCTAAATTGCAGCCCACATCTCCTTTTTGTTTGGTGATTCGAAGGCCATCAGCCTGGGCTGCTGGGTAGGTTGAGCAACTCGTTCCATTGATCGCAGAGATATTTGATACATGAAGGTATTAATACATGAAGGGAGTATTTCGATATGCTATAATATATTGCTATAATATATTGCTATAATGAAATAATGTAACTTTTTAAAGTTAAAACTAAATATTGGGATGCTCTACTGCTCCTTTTTGCTGGCTGAGGTTTGCTCCCGATAGGGTGAATTTAAAAACATGAATTCTACCACTGCTCTGTCATTACAAATGGTCCATTTTGGTGCCAGACTATCATGCTGTGGTGCTCACAGTGCCATGTTATGAGCATACCTATATGGCAGGTGCAATGTTTAGCTGTGTGTGTGTGTGTGTGTGTGTGTGTGTGTGTGTGTGTGTGTGTGTGTGTGTGTGTGTGTGTGTGTGTGTGTGTGTGTGTGTGGGTGTGTTCTTGTTAAACTACATTTGTGGGGTCGAAAAACCGGGAATACAGTATACTTTGTGGGGTCAAAATGCTGGACCCCACAACTTTAAAGGGCTGTTTGAGGGTTAAGACTTGGTTTTAGGATTAGGGTTAGAGTTAGGTTATGGTTAGGGTGAGGGTAATGGTTAAGGTTAAGCATTTAGTTGTGATGGTTAAGGGTAAGGGGCTAGGGAATGCATTATGTCAATGACGGGTCCCCACAAAGATAGTGCCACGCACTATGTGTGTGTGTGTGTGTGTGTGTGTGTGTGGGTGTGTGTGTTTGTGGTTTTAAATGTTTGAATGCATGAGCAGTAGGTGTAGTTTACTGTGATCGCACATGTTCTCTCACCTTCACTTGTAAATAAGAGCTCCTGCCATGTCATTGTGTTGCTACAACCACAGTAATGGCCCTGTCACCCAGTTATTCATTAGATTTTTGGCATAAAAGAGAAATCAAAGTCATCAAGCTCCTGCGTGGAGATGAAGGACTGCCAAGACTAACAAAGCCTCTGAGAGCCCTTCTGATTAGTCCATAAGCACCTACCGTGAGCAATGTGTGTGTGTGTGTGTGTGTGTGTGCGTGTGCGTGTGCGTGTGCGTGTGCGTGTGCGTGTGCGTGTGTGTGTGTGTGTGTGCGTGCATGCGTGGGTGGGTCTAAATGGATTAATCTAGGGAACATTAGCAACTAGAATACAATTATTATAATTATTATAACTTTATTATAATAATTGTGTTAAATAGTTAGAAAAAAATGTGAATTACTGCCTTAACATTTTTTAAAAGTACTGAGAAATTAGAGTACAATTCTGTTAATGTATCCCAATTCTAGGAATTAGGAGGAATTTATTTGATACCATGATAATTTGTAATTATCATATATATATATATATATATATATATATATATATATATATATATATATATATATATAGTTCCCTTGATGTTCAGATAGCTGAAAAGGAGCTCATGCTGAGACAACATGATGCCTGCTCCCTTTTCACATCACTAGCTATAATGAGTTTGTGCCAAGTGAGTTCACACACATTCTGAATGTGATGTGCCTATCTCTACGTACAAAAAAACCCTGTATTTAAATAAACTTCACTGGTGTTGTGACATTTCTGGCAACATAACACTCCATCGCAGCAAACGAACGAGAGCAAAGAGAAGTAATAGCCTTTTTCCATCGAGCTTTATACACACATGTCCGCATATCCCAACAATGCATATCCAGACACTTGTCCACACGTTTCTCTGACATCTTGAGTGTCAGAGTGGTGAGTCACTTGGCAGTTATGGTGAATCTGACTTACTCGGGAACAGCACAGGCAATGGCAGCTTTTGACTCAGTGTGCCACATTTTTAACATGCTGTTGTAACACTGGTGCTCCTCTGTGACTTAATAGGATTGTTACTTGAAAAAGGGTGATGGAAAGGGTTAGTTCCTGACAGAAAACTGATCTGTGAATTAGTAAATCAATGAAGTATGGTAAAGTGCCATTTGCAGTCAATGCAACAATTGCTTGCATTAGCTCTTAAACATGAAGGTACATAATAGTAATCATCGAATAAAAGTATAAAATCACCAAATTGTAGGTAGTCTGGTTACATTGACAAGGGAAAATATATATTTATGTGAGAAGCATGTCTACTACATCCAACAAAAAATAAGACTTTGTTTAAATCTAACATTCAAGTGTTGCTCATTCATCAGCCTCCTCATCCAGCATGAAATCCAACCACCTGCAATGTCTTTATCCTTTTCTCAGTGGTGTAGTCTAATGTATTGTAGTGGGTATACTGTACTGTATATATTGGCCAGAATCTGCCTTTGGGGGAGGGGCCATATCATAGTGGGGGGTCTGGGTGTCCTCCCCCAAGGAAGTTTGAGCATCAACGACTTAATTTCCTGTATTCGGATACACTTTTATGCACCAATTTACGGTGGAAATACCTTTATTTATTTAATTTAATGTGAAGAAAAAAAATAACACATGACAATTCAAAATATATAAAAATATGATGGAAAGTATGTTGTTGCTTGTCATTAAGCATTTATAAGTGGGTACATGGAAATCCTGGAGCTTTTTTAGTGGTTATACTGCGTATACCTGCGTATCACGTAGAACACAACTGCCTTTTCTTGACTCCTGGCAGAACACGTAATCCCTTTTTTAAAGCATGACGGCATTTCTAAGAATAACATGTCAAACAGTCATACCACATGTGGAGATGCGTATTCAATGAAACTCAGCAGAGCAGGCCATGTGCCAGGCCATGTGCCATCCCCACTGCTGTGAACAGGCAGATGACAAGAATTATTGATGGGGTTCTTATAGTGCAGTAAAAATCTAAATGAACACTGCAAAAGAGGAACTGCCCTTCAATTAATTTGGCTCACTCCTCACTCTATAAAAAAAAGATGGTTCCAATGTGAGGCCAATTGGATAGAAAAGCTGCCAGATCACCTCGGGCCAGATCAGTAAGTATAGTGATATATTCTCCATTGTGATTTAATGTTTTAAACTGCAGTGAATTTTTCCAGCGTTACTGGCTGAAAGAACAAGCATGCAAACATTCATAACTGCTGGCACGGTGATAAGTGAATTAAAATCCCATTGTGTTTTTTTTTTTTTTACTTGTTTGTCAAACAATTAAGATGAAAGCAATCATGGTGGGAATAAGTGGAGTTCATTGACTTCACATATTTTTCTAAAACTTGGGAAACGTGATACCAACGCACACAAACACAGATCCACTCATTTAAGGATTTAAACAAACTACAGTCATTACAGCGCGTTAGCCACAGGCAGAATGTTTTTCTGCTACCGTCGGTTTTCAGCCCCAACAAATGACATAAAATATGTCTTCTGCAAAAGCAAAAGAGTGTCTTTTACCCATGCCCTCTTTTGTTTTGCTCTCCCCTCCTCCCACATTCACATGACACCATGCTTAATGGCATTACGTCAAACGGTTCCACTGCTGTACATAAACATGTGTGTGCTGCATGTTCAGTAAGGGCAGCGGTACAAACGAGAGACAATGAAAGAAAATGTCATGTGCCACGCGACTCACATCACGCTGCTCAAAGCATGACTGCTTTTTAGACCAGTTGATTTCTTTTTTAAGCCAATTAGCGCAAGCAAACCAACTCAATTCCCGTTGTCATGGAAACAACATTGAAAGAAAAAAATCAGAAATCTGGTAAGGTTAGCTTTAACAAGATTTGTTTTCAGCCTGACAATATGATTATCTTGGATAAGCATATCAGCTACTTGTCAGTGGAACTTGGAATGTTTCGCAAATGATTAACACATGGTTTTGTTACAGGTTGAACATTTGTGGCAGGGTTGTATTGTGATGGGAAGCTTCAGCACATTCAACATTTGAGAGCAAAACATAATTGCATTCATTCATGAGCTAATACCCTAAATTACCACAAACATTCTGGCAGGCTTTAATAAATCTGAAATTGTATTTTAATAATAAACGGTGCTCTTTAAATAATTCAACGTGAATGGTGAATTCAGGTGAATGTTCTTGCGTTGCCCTAATTTCTCTTTCAATTAACAGGTGCACCCCGTACAGCAAACTAAATGAAGATTTTAGACCTTAATGCCAAAAAGTGTGTTGATCTGAGAAAATAACCCCATTTTTGAATCAGTGTTAATGCTTTAGTGATTGTTTTGCTTTTGACAAACAATATTCACATGAGCTCTTTAATGCAAAATGAATACTAGTTGGATTTAGTTATAGTACGTGTAATGAAAGCATAATGTAGAATCAGAATCAGAAATACTTTAATAATCCCAGGGGGAAATTATTTAAAACAATTGACAGTAAAACATTGAAACTGCAGTACCATGGATACACTCTGTATACTGTAAATGCCTAATATGTATTCAAAAAATGATTTTAGGTTACCAACCAGCAGTAAGTGGCTGTTTTTTTACAAAATGGTTCATTCCACATTACAATCTCATATATAATAAATGTTCAAATGAATATATCATTTTACAGCATACACTCATTTGTTTTAAGAGAATATTCATGTCAGCTTTTCCCATAAAACAGGTTGTACATTCTGCTGCTGAAATCCAGCACTACGCCATCATTTAATCAGCCGATCCATCTGCACTGGCATTAATTACATTCCTAATGAAAAAAGTGGCCTCCAATGTCTCTCCATCTCCTCTCTCCTGAATTAGCATATTCTGAGCACTATTAGCAGGGTGAATTCCAGGGAAATAATTTATATGGGCAGACATTAGAGTGCGGATCGGGCCGCATTTTTCTGTCCGAGCCCGACTCGAGCCCGACACAGTTAAAATCTAATTTTTTTCTCATACTAATGACACATGTATGTTTGTTTGTTTGTGTGGAAAGCACGCTTTTATTAAGCAACTGTAAGAAGGAATTCGGAAATGTCAACAGATGAGCACATCAGCGCACACGGGGCAACAAGCGCACGTTAACACAGGTGCCCACCTACATAATACGCTTTTTTAAATTTAAAATGTTCAATGCCTTATCGCGATGATGTGACCGAGCCCGACCCAAACCCATAATTTCTAAATATCTGTCCGAACCCGGCCCAGCCCGTCGGGTACCGTGGGGTCCCGACGGGCTCGGGTTGGGTATCCATCCTCTAGCAGACATGATGGATTTAAGTGTTTTATGTTATGTTTTGGGGCAGTTTAGCATAATGCAATGTGATGCATGAAGGGAAATGGCTGTTTGCTAAAATCCCCAGAGCAGATTAGACCTTTGTGTTAAACATTGCTCTGAAAATAATCTGCATCTCATACTAATTTTCAAACCTGTTATGTGAAAGCCAAGAAATATGTGTATTCATGACACAAGGAAGTTAACTTTAAAAGTTAAAACTTAAAACTTTTTGAGTCACCTTGTGAGTTACAGTAAATCATCTGAACTTGAGATATCAAAGTCAATAAATGTGAAATATTAATTTTGAAGCAACAGCTGTTTAGTCACACTGAGCAATGATACAGTCAGATTTGTTTTCCATTTACATTCTTTCAGTTTGAAGAGTCATTTTTTTCATTTGACATATTGATTATACACTCAGAAGTGGTCTGAAAATAAAAACGGTTTATGCTTTTATGTGTACTTTAATAGCAACAGAATCCATATATCCCTCCATTTTCACAAGCACAGACAAATAATGGGCACACTGGCTTCATACTGTGCTCGCTGCCATTGATTTTGGATACCCCATTACCTCTCCTCCAGTGCTATCTCAGGACAAAACTTAACTTTTCCATTCAGCAAATCTCCATGATTATGCTCATATAAAGCACAACTGCACAATGCAGAAGGGTTTATTTCAAAGGAAACACACAAAAAAATAATTATTTTAGTAATTATTTTATAACAAATTATTAGTTATACAGTTTCTTGTAAAGGAGGATAAGAAATGTCAGATATGTCTTGTATTTTGCGAAGAAGAGAAAGGTCCACACTGTGTGTGTGTGTGTGTACATATGTAGATGATCTGGTTCTTTTTTTTTTTAATAAAAATGTTTTTGAGTAGCAATGGAAATAATACAGTGGCCCTGAAGTGCAAATCACGACAGCAAATATGAAAACACTTCAACATATCATGAAACACAACGGCATTAACTTAACTAAGCTAGCTGGGTTGCTGTCTTTTAAGCCATTTTTGTTCGTAATGTTTGGTGGCATTTTCATCTCTTTTTATAAGCCGTTACTGTATATGCGAAACGTTAGCAGAGATTTAGAAATTGGTGTGTTTATCAGTTGTAGCTGCAGGATGGGAAGTAAAGCTGCACCTTGTTAACTTCACAAGCAACGTTAAATGAAAGCTAAAATGTATGAGTAGTTTACCATGTAACAAGTATAATGTTCCGTTATAGCATTCATAACGGTACATATCTTTTTCTTGTGTTTGCTGTCTTTTAACAGGGGACTAATGAACAAACGGAGACTGCACTAGCATCACCAGAAGGGAGAGATAAGGAGGAGAGGGACTGAAAAAGACAAGCAGGGAGACAGAGGCCAAAGAGAGATGTTGAATAGTAGTCCAGTATTTTAAGCCAAAATGGGGGTCAACCTTGAACAAATTGCAACGGAAGCCAACTCAACTGATTTTGAATCCTCAATATGTCCTGAGTAAGGGAAACAAGCCCAGAAGAATCCCATTAGGGGAAAGTTTAGAAAAAGGCACAAATATATCCTATTCATACACCTATTAATTATTTTTCTCACGTGAATAGGGTAAATATTTTAACCTTTAGATATCACCATGAAAATTACTGAGTTGATTATTTACATCAAGACAAACAAAAAATATATTACACGTTTTTTGAAATTGTTTGTCAACATGGGCAAACAGTGTCAGTGGGCAAACATCTAAACATTGACTATAACCAGGTGAAAATGTCTTGGTGAATCTTGTTGACATATAGCAGTACAAAACTTGTGTTAAGGTCTGAATGGAACCCATTTAGGCTACACATGAGCATCAATACATAGAGGCAGGAAGAAGTACTTTAAACAGCCTTTATTATTATTGCAGAGATGGGAACAGGACCTACCTTTTGTCTTCTGCATTCTCCTTACCCTTGTCTCCTGTTCTTCCCTCAGACTCATCCCCCAGAAACAGTCCCACAGACCCAGCCCCAAACCCTATCTCTGCAATAATAATTAATAAAGGCTGGTTTAAAGTACTTCTTCCTGCCTCTATGTATTAATGCTCATGGGTTCCATTGAGACCTTAACATGAAGTCTTTTACTGTAAGATGTCAGCAAGACATTTTCACCTGGCTATACCTAATGTTTAGATCCGTTTTACGCGAATTAGCACATATGCAATTAGATTATGCATAATTTGCCCATTGTCAAAATACTTGTTATACATTTTTTGTTTGCCTTGATGTAAGTAATCAACTCAGTAATTTTCATGGTGATGTCTAAAGGTTAAAATTTTTACCCTATTCACTTGAGAAAAATATTTTTTATCACTGTTTTTCAATGTTTATTTTTCCATCAAATTATGACCTGGACACAGGAAACTTCTAACTGAATAATTATATTCAGATGCTACCTGTTTTAATAACTTGTTAGGTATACAAGCTCTAAAAAGACATTAACAAAACGTGTCTTTATTATAACATTTATTCAAACATTACTATATACTGTACACAAGTATATTCAACATGAAGGGCGATCAGACACAGCTGCCGATGATGGGGTTGCTTCAAGACTGCACACAGAAGGAGAAAGCTTTACGTTAGTCCAGTAGTTATCCAACCTTTAGGTTAGGCCAGTAGTTATCCAACCTGTCCTGGTAACATTAGAATTGTATCACAAGTATATTTAAGCATACTGTAACATGAAGGTACTTCATGTAACTGTGTAGTGGTGTTTCTTCATCATGGTCTTAACCGACAACTGTTGACCATTTAACACACTTAACACCTACCTTTACTGTGTTAGTGGGTGTCAATGGTGTTATTATGACTTTTCATATGTTGGTTGTAGCTTGTGTGTTTACAGTACTATTTACCCTTCCTCACTTGCAGTTTACTGCATATCATACTGCCTGTGGTAGCTCATTAGCTGGTAGCGTTTACCTTGTAGTTGCTGATCATATTTTGCTCTGCATTTGTCTGAAAGCTAGAAGCTACTGGACAATGAGCTAATGTTGCATACATGCAGTAAACTACAAGCTAATGTAAACGGTTAGCTACGGTAAGCTTAATGTAATTAAGATGAATTAATGCAATTATCCTTACCGGTAAGTGTTATGACTACTA
The DNA here is from genome assembly GCA_023566125.1 of Zingel zingel. Classification (NCBI taxonomy): domain Eukaryota; kingdom Metazoa; phylum Chordata; class Actinopteri; order Perciformes; family Percidae; genus Zingel; species Zingel zingel. The sequence continues at coordinate 25,831,323 of CM042314.1, forward strand.
CAAACATGAACTCCCACAAGTTTTTAATTTATTGACATGGGATAAATAAGAGAAAACGACTATTGCTTACATTAAAGCCTATCAGTGTCGGTAACGTTACCTACCTTCGCACGTTGCGGGCAAAGTTCCCGACAGAATATTCTCCTCCTGCAAGCAGACTGACGCTGATTCACCTTCTCCATCGCAACAAAAAAAAATTAACTGCACAGTTCACAGTTCCACATCCATTTTGTCCAGTGTTTTGAAATGAGAAACGGCTAGTCCGTCTGTTAAAAGCATAGAGAGTGAGGGGCTTTTACGTGTTTTTTCACCTCTTCTTCCTGTTAAAAGACAGACAGTGCATCTGTCCAATCAGGACGGTCCATCCTCTGCTAGACATGCCCTACCTTTTCCGGTAGAAGTTAATGCCGTTGTGCTTTGTGATTTGTTGAAGTGTTTTCATATTTGCTGTCGTGTTTTCATATTTGCTGTTGTGTTTTGTGATTTATTGAAGTGTTTTCATATTTGCTGTCGTGTTTTCATATTTGTCGTTGTACTTTGTGATTTGTTGATGTGTTTTCATATTTGCTGACGTGATTTGCACTTCAGGGCCACCGTAAAATAAACATGAAAAGTCCATATGCCTACAGGTGCCTTTTGTGTGTATAGATGTGTGTTTAAAAATATGAATTTAGACTACCACTTTTTTTAGATGAAAAAATAAATACCACTTTGAACAGCCATAGAATGTCTAACCTTAGACACAGCTGGAACCTCAAACCTGTTCTAAACTCCTTTTTAATGTGAAATTCAATTGAACCCGTCCAATCAATGAGGAGAAGTTTGAGACTGACGGCCTAACTTTCCTCTGTCAATCACAGCCAAGCAATTACGCAGGAAGTTGGGGCTATTAGGAGAGACGAGTCATTTCATTCCATGTGTCAGTTTGACTTTGAGAGATTTGATCTCCTTCCTCCGAAACTTACCTACAGCTGGTAGTTAGGAAGAGGTGGAAAACATGGATCTTAGGAATGGGCTTGGAGATATTGACTCAACCATTGATTTGTATCCAGAGGAGGGAAGAGGAGTAGGAAATACACAATTATTCTTGTCTAGACACCTAGGGCTTTCTTTTCATGAATCACTTTCTTCTCACTCATTCTGTTTATGTCATGGCACATGACAGGACATGTGTGTATAATTAAAATGAAAATGTGATTGAGGTTTTGTGGTTTTATAACAACGGACCTATTTCAAAGTAAAATAAGCCACATACTCTACACAAAGCTGCTCATGTACAGAACACAACTGTTCCTTCATGTGCCATGTGCAGTGCACCTTTGATGTGGTCTGAGCAGGCGGTTACAAACACAAATTCCACTGATTCTCGATTATAAAAGCGATCTGCACTACTCGATTGCTACAACACATTCTCTGCTGCATGTCTTCTCTCATTAAGGCTCGGTCAAGTTCACAGCAGGTCAACAGAACACTAAACAGGCAAAAACAAAACTGTGCCAGAGGAAAATGCCTCTTTGCCAGTGCAGAAACCCCCTGACCATGGACCATCACAAATGTAGAGTCCCTAATGTGTGCTACTGGAGGAATATATGTGTTTGTAGATAGCACTATATCTTATATGGTATTTGATGTGAGATCGCTTGTTAGAGATGCTTTGTGATCCTTATATCTCATTTGTTTGTAAGGCCTTTACATGTTTCTCTAAGTAGCCTTGCAAGAAATATATTAAATAACTTGTTGATGGCAGTGAATTAAACTATTTTCAGAATAACAGCATGCATGAGACCACTTTTTTCCTTGATTTGGTGAATGAAAAGGGAAGAAAATAGTACAGAGGGTGGACAACATGAACAAACATACACTATCATGTATTTAATAAAAGGGTTAGCCTTGAAAACATCCCAGCAAGAAAGCACAAGGTTTTATTCCTGGCTTTGAATGTTTCTGTCCCACTCCTGTTTCCTTCCACTTTGTAAAGGTAATGGTTGGACTACTCTCTTCAACCTTCAAACTTGGATATCCAATATCCAAGTATAAAGGTATATATGGAAAAATAATGATATAACAATGAGGGAGTGGGGCCAACCTTTTTGATGTCATAGTGTTCATCAATCTTTTTTCAGTGTGGCAGTGTCATTTTGGAATAAGGCTAAGCCATATATTCACCAGCTATGAGACACGCTTTTTACTCTTTATTCTTTAAAAATACCTGTTGTGTTAATAGGCCCTTTTCACAGCAGCCCTTTTGGCATGTCATTGCAGGATGGACAAGCACAGGTGTAATTGATGAAATTAATTGTGGTCCCATTCTATTTAGTGTGCTACAGCCTGCATGCTAGCTCATACCAGGGCCCTGGCCCAGCTGAACAGAGTAGGGCCATAATTAGTGTTATTAATTACGCCTGTGTTTGTCCTGCAATGACATGTCAAAATGGCTGCTGTGAAAAGGGCCTATTGATTTTTGGCCACTTGTTGGTCGTGCGACAAGATTTCAATACAACACAGATATATTTTATCCCAAAGTTGATATAACGTGACATATTGCTGTTTTTAGTTTTTATAGAGCAGACATAAAGTGACACAAGCGTCCATTCGGAGTCAGTAGTAGTATCAGGTCACAAATGTAAGTACTTCCTGGAAGAAATATCTCCCCTGGCCGCTAAATGCTCCACTGTGTTCACCAGAAAGACGCTATTCATCTGTCTGCCTTTTGGTGCTTTGGGTAGCTTGCGGTTGGTTTTCAGAAGGTTTTAGCTGCAAACAGCTGCCTGTTGCCCTGCTGAGAGCTGTGAGATTGAATCAAAACAGTAATGTTAAAGGCTATGCAGCCCAAACAATGAGTTAAAGGATGCTATAAAGCTGTGTAGAGGTGAAGGGGACTGAAGGGTCAGGTGATAGTTCTCTGTGGGTTCATCGCTACAGGCAACCCTTAATTAATTAATGCAGCTCTAAGTACGTGATACACATACTGCATAAAACACTCTTAGAATGACAAAAAAAAACAAAACAGTCCAGTCAATTTAGTATGCTGAGGAATATTACAGTAACCCAGTCATGTGTGGATGGTGGAATTGAAGTCTAAATCAACATGGATTTATATTGACTGACGATAGCAACAACGATCAATAGCAAAACATTTGTAAATCAGAGTGTGGTGAGTCTTTGTTCTTCTTTTGTTTCTCACTTCATTCATTTATCTGTCACCAGATTTTTGAGTGCAGCTTCACAGACAGATTTAGGTGAATGTTCTGCACCTTTGCTGGTCTATTTCATTATTGAAGAGATATTGTTCTTTTACAACATTCATTTGTTCCTGCTGTCCACATTTTTACCAATGACATATTAACTGTGATGCACATTTCCTGTAGACAGGTGTGAGTAGGAAATGTACATAGGTAAGATAACTTCTAAAAGGCTAAATGTACACAGACTGGGACTGCTTGCCTGACAGCTCATGGTCCCTGATTGGTGGTTACGCTGCTTCACCTGGTGAAGGTCTAAGGACTGAAACATATATATATATATATATATATATATATATATATATATATATATATATATATATATATATATATATATATATATATATATATGTGTGAGATATATAAGTGAGTCTTTGTGTGCTTTCCTTCTGGGCCCGAAGAGCCATGAGCTCAGAGTAAAGATGGATGAGAGAAGCAGATATAAGATGCTAATTAATCATCTTTCTCTTATGCCCTAATGGTTTCTTGAGTCTTATTAAAAAAAATAGAGACTATGGGATATGCAAGAATATGAAAAATGATCTTGTTCAATAAAAGGATAAAAGAGGTCTGGGCTGCGGTCGAAAAGTCAAATTTGCTTAGGAAGGTTCCTAACGGAGTGAAATGACCCGGAAGTAGATAAGAGGCTGCCATGATAAGAGCTGTTCGAATTTTCTAAGTAATAAGGAAAAGTGCTTCATTGCTTCCTTTGTTACCTCCTTTAGCATAGGATACACTGGACCATCCTTTACGAAAGGAAAGAAGATAATGCCGTCCCACAAGTCCTTGCGGCAGCAAAATTTAAAGCGAAGCATCACCATGTCGCTGTTCATAATCTACAAGGTGCGTAGTGGCGCCGTAATCCTGTACGCACCATGCGTCCATTTTATTTTCAGTGAGACATTGCAACACATCTACTAGGCCTAATAACAATACTGTACTTTATGGCACCGTCTGAGTGGTTTCATAAACCGGTTAATGTGAGAATGTTAAGAGCAACGTCTGAAACAAGTACCTGTTCTCCCCATTTATTATTTCAATATATATGCTTTGTTAAAAACTCACTACAGATATGATTACATTATTATGACCATGTGTAAAAGTGAGAATATTATGTGAGAATACGCGGATCGGCTCTAACGGCATTCAAATCAATTACCTGAAATCTCCCACCCACACCAACCCAAATACGTTATTTGCACTCTTTCTACAGTCTCTGTAGGCTATTGCTTTTAAATGATGTATTGTAGTGATGTATCAGTGTTTTCTTCAAAGATTTACTGTAATGATGAGTAAGGCTGTTTTTCAGTAGGCCTAACTGTAAATGTTTCCAAATGCGCAGTTATGTCACTGTAGCTGATATCATTGGATATTTAAACAACAAAACTAAAATCTGTAGTAATTTGACCTAGAAAACATAACTCAACTTTTAGCTTATGAAATAATCAATGGAGTGAAGCTGTTGACTGCTGTCCTTGTGCTTAAATGCGCACAGTATACACAGCTCTGCTCTTTTAACAGTTTAGAGAATATTTTCCTCATTAATAATGTATTTCTGTCCCCCACCTGCAACCATCTAACCCTTATAACACATAATATGTAGATTCGTAGGCCTAACGCATTCTGCTTATCTTGGATACATGTAACAATTATTTTCATACATCATCCTAATCGGGATTCATGTGAATAAAAATGACTGGACAGGAGGGTGAGCAGAGCAACCAATAATGAAAATAAACTTTATTTGCTGAACATGTTTCATACAAGCATACACAACAGCCATACAGCTCAGTGCTTTATAATAACGAAATGCAGTGGGTGCTTCGCATGAAACGGCATAATTATTGCAGAATAAGAAGGGTAGAATTTTCCAACGAGTTGTCCACCTTTATTAAGCCTGCCTGAAACATCACGTTTAGAACGCACGGGGCGAACTATCCAGATGCACTTGTTTCACCGGCAGACCCATGTTAATAACATTGCCCTTGCATGATTACAGCTGAGTGTAAGGACAGTTGGATTCTCCTCGCACCACAGTTGTCTTACCCTAATTAGGGGTCCAAGCCCGAGGCTGTAGGAACCGCGGTAGTGAAGCTACACAGTTCACACAGCAGTGCTGTGGAACCCTATTGTTTTTCTAGAGATTATTCTTCCGTTGATAAAACTTCTGCTACAGCCTAAACCATACATGGTGGGGGGTGCCATTTTCAGGACTGGTCCAAAACTCTGAACCCTCAGGGGAGACAAAAATTGACACACTTCCACCACTAGGTGACACTATAGCAGAAACGCATTTGGCCCTATAACTCCCAAACCATACATCGCACATTCAAAAACCATATATCCTTGTGTTTCCTGGATCAAGGTGAATCTCCTGATATAGGACACGCCCATTACTGCCTAGACTTTTATATGTGAAAAATCATGATTTATCGAAAACTTTCTTTGCCGAACTCCTCCTAGACCGTGCAACTGCTCTGCACGAAACTTGGCATTTAGCATCTCCAGACCGACCTGATGAGAAGTTATCAAAAGAATTTCTATAGGATAAAAATTGCGCATATTACGCATGAACAAATTTGTGTAGCTAACTATGAAAACACCAACTTTGCCATATCTCGGCCAAAATAAATGCTATCAAAGCAAAACTTTAGATTATTGTTTGCCACGACCCTCTGGAGGTCCTCCACACATTTTACGAAAATTGGCCACTAGGGGCTACTACAAGTACAAAAAGCTTATATCTCATGTACTGCTCATCCGATTTTTACAAAATGTGGAAGGTACTATCTAGGGCCACTCCTGCGGCTACCCCTACAGTAGGGTACTGATTGGTCAAAGTGAGCGTGGCCTATGGAACCCACGTTTGGATTCACCACTTACACTAATGTGAGCAACTTTAAATGTACAGGGTATATTTACAATGGGTCATGGACCTCACACACCAAAAATTACACATGTGGCCCACTAGGTGGTGCTATAATGACGTCAAATGTGTTTTTGCCTATAACTCCCACATTACACTTGGCACATTAGAAAACCTTACATCCACGTGTTCCTTGAATCACGCTGAATCACATGACGTAGATTACGCCCAATTCAGCTTAGAAGTTTTTAGCAATATCGTGCAATGTGCAAAACCAACTTTTTCTAACTCCTCCTAGACCGTACTACCGACCGATCTGCAAGAAACCTGAAACATAGCATCTCTAGATGGACCTGACCAAAAGTTATCAAAAGAAATTTGTTACGTTAAAGTATTACGACCAAACAAATTTTCCTAGCTAGCTACCAAAACACAAATTTTATCATATCTCGGCAAAATTAAATGCCATCAGCAAAAGTCTTGAGATTATCTTTCCAGATAGCACTATAATGCTGTGTACCAAATTTGGCTAAAATCGTCCATTAGATGGTGCTTAATCAACGTTTATGTGTTTTGGCTGATAACTCAATCCATGCAAATGAAACATTTGCAATTGCAATTTCTCTGCCGTAGTAATTGCTATCAACATGAAACTTGTGAAGCTGGTTCGGCATGCCGCTCTGAGGCTCTGTACCTAATTTAGCGAAGATCGGCCATTAGGGGCCTGCTATAGTCAACGTAGACTAGTTTTGGCCCTTTTACTCAATCAATGTTAATGGGATATTTACAATGGCAATGTACCACAGACCTTGCGGCTCACACCTCTCGATATTTCCTTACGTTTCCCTCCCCACCGTTACGCTTTGGATTCCGCTTTGGATTCCGCTTTGGATCCCGCTTTTGCTCGCTCCCTGGGTCGTCTGGGGCGACTCATGCCAGGAGGCTTGAACCCCGTCATAACTGCTTGCAGTTCTAGTTTCTTTTGAATTCTGCTTCACACCTTTCCTTGACCTCATGACGTTTACTATCGGGGTTAAGGAAAAGTGGTTAGAAAAACGACTTAGGAGGTAATTTTTTTTACTTTTCGACCACAGCCTTGGATTGGAGCAACTGTGTGGGATGTGTCATTTTGCTCTGTGCTGCTGATGGGAGGCACCTGCTCAGATTTTCTCTTACCTCCAACACCGGCCTGGTGGCAGTGGGCAGGCTGCCACCTGCCAGGACCTACTCCAACCCAAGAGGCTCCAGGGATGTCCTCCATGATGCAGACGACACATCACAACAGACATAGTCCACGACCTTCCACTTCCGGATTGCTCCGTTGCCGTTGCTCCAGTTGATTTTAGAGTATAATTCATTAACATCTTATCCAATTTTTAGCACGTTTGGGACAAACATAAGGGCCCAAAAAATGTTCATATTTTAACTTCACCTGTTAGAACTTTGTAGCTGTTTTGTCCAACTGCCACAAAGCACGCTTTAAAGAATATAAATATACAAATACAATTTCCCCACAATGGGTACCAACAATTTTGGCTTAATTTAACTCTGAAATTGGTTGTTGACCATTTACAACCATGGTGCAGACCCAATAAATAATTACAGGCTGGCATTAAACATATCCTCAAATCAAACCAGAATTACCAAAGAGTACCCCTGAGAAATTTCCACCATACTACATAATTGATTGCAATCCTCTCCAAATAGAATATAGCAGACCAGGAAGTACACAACAGAGTCTGTACAAGGAAATAAATCTGCGGTTAAAAGACAATTATGTGTCAAGAAGTAAACAGGCAATCACATGACTTGGCTCAGGCTGTATTTGATGTAAAATGTATAGTCTATGAAAAGTAAGGAAATACTAGAGAAACAGAAATATCTGCCATAGAGTGACATCACCGACCATCAGCGATCAGCCAACAGGAGTGGTACAGTTCATATTTGGGGATTTATAAATACATTTTTATGAGACAGTTTTGATCATATAGGGCGTATCAGCTACATGTGTACATCCATGCTGTATGCATACTCATATATTTTATTTCTACATAATTGAAATATCATTACACATGTTTAATTGGAAACACATAAAATGTGGTTCTGGAGAAGTGCCACATCTTAAACACTACACTTGTTAACTCCTCACATTAAGAGTCTTATTAATTTTATGTATTGACCTTGTTTAATGAAGGTGCCCTAAAGTAAGGGCAATGTAAGGACAGCTTCCCTCTTCTTCATGCATGATTTTACATTCAAATGTGGAGGCCCATATACTGTAATTTACAGTCAAAAATGAACTGCAGACACTCCCTAAAGCTCAGCTATGATTTGGCAAGAAACCTTGTGATCTTTAAACCCCTTTCATGAAATGACCTACATGACGACTTGGAACCTCTGGAACTAGTTCCTCTCTCTCTCTCTCTGTGACTTCAAAGCCTTAGTTAAGATACTGGAAGATGGAACTACTGGAAATTGCTATTACTTTGAATAAGTTGGTTCTTACTTTTTGTGCTCCACTGTGGCTGCTGTACCCACACCCACAATTTCTCCTTGTGTGTGTGTGTGTGTGTGTGTGTGTGTGTGTGTGTGTGTGTGTGTTTCTCAGCACTCTACCTTAGCAGCTGGATTGTAGGACAGTGGAAAAAAACATTCTTAAACTCCACAGGTTAGTGTGGCATTTTCATCATTTATTTTAGTTTTCATGGGTTTTGGTTCTGCACAATATGCTTTTCAGTAGAAGACAGCAATGGGTAGTTCTACGATTGCTTTTAGTACTATTTATGGTACGACTGCTACCATTACTGCTGCCATAACTTCTAATATTACTACAATTACTGTACAACAAACTTTTGGTACAACCTAAAAAAAACAAATCTAGCATTCAGTAATTTAACAACAATGCCTTGCTCAAGGTCCACTTACTAGAAGTTTTCTGGAGGTCTCAACCACATTGCATGGCCTCAATCAGTGGATGGAGAGGGTGGAAGGGAGAGAAGTGACTGAATTTTCTGTAAATGGACTTTGGGCTACGATTCTTTTTAAACTACTATTTTCCAAAGTCAAGTATGGTTCTCTTAGACTTCAGTGCCGCATTTGATAATGTGGATCACCGTATCTTGGTTGAGAGGCTCAGGCAGTGGGTGGGAATATCAGGGTCAGCTCTGGAGGGGTTCTCTTCTTACCTTTCAGACCTTTCAGAAGTTTTTCAGTCACTGTTCATACCTATGCCTCATCAACTGAATCTCTGTTATGTAATGTTCCTCAAGGTTCTGTCCTGGGTCCGATGTGGTTTGCTCTGTACATGCTTTCTCTCGGGTAATGTTAATGTCAAAACTTTGACAAAATTGTCTAAACTCCCTTAAACTTTTACTAATGCTAGACTAATTGCCAAAACCCTGTTTGGCTCTGTATCCTATTAAATGACCAGAGTAGTTCACCAACTAGCAGCATTAAAAGCAACAGCACAGTAGAGAGCTCAGTGGTAAACAATGGGCCTCATTCACCAACCGTTCTTACGAAGAAATGTGTTCTTAAACCCCACTTATGCACTTTTTACGAAGATTCTGACATTCACTAATGTTTTCTTATCGTGGATTTGTTCTTAGCTAAGAACAAAATCTACAAACACTCGAGCACATTTACACACATTTGAGTGATGACAATTTGCTCCAAATAATTGGTTACGGCATTTTATTTAATTCTACAGTCGTTTACAATGTTAGTATTGTACTGTAATGTAGTTCTGATTGTTTGTTGAAAAATAAAATCACAGTATGCAAAGAAACACTAACACTGCAATTTACATCAGCAATTACACTGATTAAATCCTGCGTTACTTGGTGATTGATCGCTCTATTTATAGGGCCAAAATGTAGTGGTGGAATGTAACAAAGTAAAAATTCTTCGTTACTGTACTTAAGTACATTTTCCACGTATCTGTACTTTAGTTAAGTAGAATCAATAGTGCATACTTTTGACTTTTACTTTGTTACATCTTGCAGCAATTATCTATATTTTCTACTCCACTACATTTCTACAACGTTCCGTTACATTGTCTGATCAGTTTTTCCCCCTGCCAAAACGTCTTCCTGACCGTCACACGTTTGTCTCACCAGTGAAGTTTGGTTGCCATAGATATATATGGGGCACCGCCGATCCTTCATCGGTTTCCAAGCCGGCTCCGGTGCTCCAGAGCCCGGGCGCAGAGACCCTCGGTAATACAGATTCCGGTAAAAGTGAAAATGTTTGTTTTTTATTATTCCCATTTTTAAATCATAGTTGCCTCTCCACAGCGTGGTTTACTCCTCCGCCAGGCAGCATAAGACGCGTTCATATCTTATTTATTTGGCTGGACCTCTTCACATCTCCACATTTTCTCTGCTTCACACACTTTATTTGCTTACCTGCATGGTTAAAGAAAATAAAACCGTCTTAAAATACATCCATGAATAAAACCAACCTTATTCCGATTCTAACAACATATTTCCGTTTTATCCTGGTTAGGATAGGAACTTCTTTTAAAAGCCAGTTCTTGTTTGTGGTAGTGGACATCTTCTACTTTTACTAAAGTAAATATTTCTCTGGTTATTTGTACTTTTACTTAAGTACTGAGATTCAGTACTTCCTCCACAACTGCAACGTACAAGTCATCTGCGACTCCGACAACCATCTCTTGAACGCGGTCACCCGCTTCCCAGGAGGTGCACAGGAAGTGTCATGTCCTTATGTAGGAATTTGCGGGGCGTTTTCTTATGCCAATTAGTTTTCTTATTCTGGCACGCGCTTTCAATTACGAAGACGTGGGATTCATCAATCCTAAGAACACAGGTGCGAACAATTTTGTTGCTTAAGAACACGTCATGAATCCGACACAGACTTTTCTTAGGAACTTTCTTAATAACATATTTAAGAGAAAACTTAGGAAGATATTGGTGAATGAGGCCCAATGGATGTTGGAGCTGATAACATTGGCCATAAAAAAGCAAAGTAAGTTATTATAAATAGCCTAATTAGGTTTATACTTACCACTTCAACTGCCTATGGGGCGCAAATTTCAGTGCCTGCCCAAGGCCATCTTTCACATCTGCCGCTTTAGCATGTCTAAAGTTTTTGACATGCTCCTAAAACAAAAGGTTTTTATAAAATTGTACAACTTTAATTTGTCCAATGATATTACTGTCAACAACATGTAGATGAAAACTAAACTTAATCAAGACTAAAATAAACTGTAGTTAGTGTACATTAATATAGCCTAGCCTAATTAATAGCCTACTGATCATGGCTCCACACATTTTTAGTTTGTGGAAGGGTCGTTTCTCCAACCTCCCCCGAAGGCTGTATTTGGCCCACAGGCCAGATGTGCCCACTCAGCGGAGCATCTTTCTTGTGGCAGCTGCCAAATTTGTCCCACCTGTGCTCAGCCAGTGTTACAGCCTTGGACCAGTACCACCGTCTCGCAAGCCACACGTTGAAAATGTCAAGATTTGAAGATTTAAATCGTGCAAAAAGGCAGGTCTGCTTGGTTCTTTTGCTGAATAATTGTAAAGATTTAGCCTACAATATGTTTACAGCATTTACTATCTAACGGGGACGTTAGAAGTACAAGCGGCAATGAGCAAATTATGTTTAACCATGTATTCAACTGACGTTAATTTAGCTCACATTACTGTATTGTGTAAACAGTTAATTTAATATTTAATGTGGCGTTGTCTTTTTGCGGGGTGCAAATGTTCCACCAAAACAATTTCCTTACCGACTGAGAGAGACGACGTAAATGTGACGTGAGCAACCTATCTGAAAGTTGTAAGTCTTCTGGTAGCTGTGCCAAGCGAAATCTGATTCATTCCGAATATTGAGACGGAGAGCGTAGGTATATGTAAGGAGATAACATGGACACAGGCTAATTATTGCTAACTAAAATGCTAGTTAACATTAGTAATTAAACTTAAACAGCTAATGTAAGTCGAAACTGCCTACGAACTTCTCCTTTACTATACGGTAATTCCTCTACTATGCGACAATAAGTCCCGTGGTTATGACACAATCGTTAGCCTATTTTTACAAAAACGTCTACTACGGAGCCATAACGTGAGATACAAGGTAATGGAGTCTTTTATACATTGTTGTGTTTCTTTAGAAATAAACAATGGACAAATAAAGTCTTTAAATGCTTCAGATGTAAAGTTATTCGCTGTCAAAGTAACGTCAAAATTAATGGCAGTCAATGGGATGCTAACGGGGGGTGAGTGCTTGTTAGCATCAAAATGGCGCCATAGGAGGTACGCGTTGTGAGGAGAAGCTTACCCCTTGGTTGTCATAAGGGACGCCAGGTGAACTTGGCATCGCTTCGGATCTTCTTGCAGCTGCAAAACTATGAATAGCGAGTGAAGGGAAGCTACTGTGGTGTTGCTGTAATCTGTGAAACCACTTACTGAAACCAACAAAGCTAGCAGTGCTATTTAAAAGAAAAACAACCGGCAGAGTTAGCAAGTTTGGAACTTTTGTTAATGATATCAGCTAACCTTAACGGTTATTAGTGTTTTTGCATGACATGTTAAGCGAGCACCGATGAGGCTTGATTCCTGGGAGTTTGGTAAAAAAAAAAAAAACTGCATAAATGTTGGACTGAAAAAGGAAAGTGAATGGAGGCCAATTTACTCCGAAACTGGTCATGAACACAGTAGAAAAAGAAGAGACATTCAGAAGTAGACAGGGGAGAGTTGGACAAAGCGTCGAAAACCAAGTCCAGAGGGAATCAAATAGCCTACCGGTAGGTGAGGCATACACTCTCTCGTTTCTTTGCTGATGTGTGGCTTTCTTGATGGCAAAGTGGCCCGCCATGGCTATATGCCGAAACACTGTACACTTAATAGTTATATTGCTACTGTTTGCCTGAATTTAGCTGTTGGGTTGGAACGTTATTGTAGTTAGGGCCTACTATTAGGGATAGTGAAGTTTGCCATTGCATGCTGTGCACACAGACACTCGGCACCATTGACGGAGCCTGCTGGGCCTTTTGAACAAACTTTGAACTCACCTGTTTGGCATTGTGTCATATGAGAGTATGTAGGCTGTAACCTTACAGAGGTTTTGTGGTTTGTTGTTGGAAGTTTTGTATAATTATTTTGCTTTTATTTGGGTCACATTAACGATTACCTTTAACACCTTGATAACTTCAATTCACTTTACGCTGATGTAATTGATTTATTATGTGGATCATTGTATCCAATTTTCTTGTATGGCAGATGAGGGCTAGGGGTGTGGGTGAGAAAGGGCAAACAAGCTGTCTGTATCTGTGTATTTGTAGTATATGTTTTATGTAATGCTGTTTTGTTTAAGTATGTGTTTGATAAGTACTTTTTTATTTGTTTATAGGACCTCCCTCGAAAATGAGATGCTACATCTCAAGGGGCTATACTTTCCATAAATTCAAATGAGGGATTTTGTATGTATGCTTTTTTTAATTTTTAATTTTTTTTATTTTTGAGGCCTATGTAAGTCATGTATTTGATACATGCACCCGTTTTTAAATGAATGTGAACGTTTGAATGTTATCTGTTATTGTGGTTCATTATATTTTGCTACCAATCTACCTTTTGCTGAATATGTAAGAATTCACAGTCTCTACATGTTTGATGTTGAGAAGATAGAATGATAGAAAGGTGGAAAGATTAGAACCAGGATGGAAAGTTTGATCTACAGTACCAGTGTACATTAACATTTGACATAAAGGTGATCATCATTGGTGATTACCAACATCACTTATCAACAGATATATCTTATGGTATAGATTGTTAGTCAAAGATACAGGTTTCTCCAATTAATTAAGTCTGTCAGTAGGAATTTACAGTGGTTTAAGTGGGTAACAAACACATTTTTAAGACTAGAGACCGTCTTGCAGTGGTATCACACCAGCTGTGATCAAGCCAAATTGGGCCAGGGGCAAACTCAGCCTTTGACCGCCTCTGTAGTAGTTCTGTTCTGTTTTTCAAGGTCCACATTTTGCCATGATGACACACACATACAGACTCAGAAGGTGAAAGCATTAAGAAAAATCAGTGTCTCTTTCACAGCTGGTAATAAGGTTGCCTTTGTCTGAAAAAAACACAAATTTGTTTGTGTTTCTGCAGTCCCAACCCCATTTTAATTTGCAGGCTAATTTTCCCAGAAAGGCAGCAATCCCAATCAGTTTTCCATTAGCATCCATTTTCAATTGTTTAGTTTGTTTGGACCAGGATACACACATAGAAAGTCACTTCTCGTGATGAGTTTGACAAATCCTTGAGACTATTACTGTTTGACAAGATCCAAATTCACTTTACGTCATCTTCGACAAAGTGTCTTTTTTAGTTGACTTTTACAGTAGATATAATGCAAGCACATAGGCAACAGTCCGGTACTTATGTTATCTAGTTGCCACAGGTAAAAAGGAATTTTCAACATAATGTGTTGTGCATTCATTCTGCTTTACATATTGTATAAAGAACTAGGCTAAGACACAAGGACACATTTTTTAAATGCTCCACATAACAATTTAACAGCAACTGACACATATGAGAGATGGGATTTTCCAGGTTTTAAATTACAGATATTGTTCATTGTACATTTTGTCCCCAGGTAACCGGAATATACAAGAATTGGTATCTTAAATACACATTTTTCACATGGGGGGAATGTTTTAGATTTATGTAAAATGTATCTAATAAATATGTATGTAATTCTCTAGGAAACAACAAGTCAAAAATTGAAAATAAAATGAATGTGTTAGTGTTAATTCAGCTGATGAGCATTTACACCTGACATGCTCCAATGAAGTGTTTGTGAAAAGTTTTAAATTAATAATGTGATTTGTGCATGCATACACATGTTCATAAGTGTGTACACTGGGGAATTATCGCATCGTCGATCTCTGGTGCCTTGTCCATTGAGGGACGTGAGGAAAGAAGTGAAAGATGGCCCCTGAGGATATTGTGGCTGTGTGATGTGATTGTATGTGGTCGTCTGGCTTGATTGCCCTGAAACAAGTACTTTCAAAAGAATCACACTAGGTGCCTCTCACTTCCTTTATTTGATAGCTCCTTGGCCCTCGACTGAACCGGAAATTGTTATAGCCCTCCTTCGTGAATGTTGTCTCAAAGCTCTTTATACACAGGTTTCCTGTTTACAAACATTACAGGGTGCGTGCGCATACCGAGGGCAGAAAGCCAGATTGGTGAGCTGGTCCGCTACTGCAACAACCTTAAGTATTGAAGCTTTCCTTATTGTTTGCCTATGAAGATTCACACCCCTACCGTACAGCTGACGTATTCACATGACGCGTCAGTGGAAAGGACGTCTCATCCCTCTAAAAACACATTTCCTCGTTTCCTCTCTCCTCCCATGATTTCCTCCGTCTTTAAGAAGCGAGGAAGTGAGGCAAGTGGATGAGCCGGGGATGCAATTTAAGTGTGTGTGTATGCGTGTGTGTTCTACCTCTGAGGAATACAAATAATTAAGGAAGTAGTAATCAATTTTTAATTAAAATGGAACTCCATATCAATACTGCACTTGCAGGTCACATGACAAGCTTGTACAAGGTATGCAATCTAGTCCTCTTCGTGGCTGTCTCTTCATTGCTGTTGTCTTCTTCTTTAGTGAATAGCTCTGAACTAATTACATGGTGTACTATAATGAAATACTGAATTCTTCATAATGTTGTGAAATGGCGACATACTGTACCTGTGATATGTTGCCAGTGATGGGGCATAAATGGCATTTTAAAGCCATTTCTTGAAAGTGGCTGCCATACACGTGCAAACAGTGAAAAAAGAAAAAGGATTGGGTTGGAAAAGCCAGCTCTCTCAAATCTGATATCTATTACTTGTGACCTTTTGAAGTCTGGGATCATCTTGTCTTCCTCTTTCAGTCTGACTGATTTGTCAGGTACAGCAACATGGTTTCATTATGGCTGTGTACCTGGCAGGGAGAGACGTGTGTGCTTTTTTGAGGTTTCATTGACAACACATGGTAGCTTTACACAACATACACAGCTTTTCACATACTGCACTTCAGTTTGATTAATGCGTGAATGGGCATCACTGTTGTCAACGCTTGCTTTGACCATCGAAAGGGCAGCTGTTTAAATTAAAAGCATCCTGCTCCTGTAGTGTCCATAAGCAGGCTGGAATCTCGCAAAATCTTTTAATAGAATAACTGAATAAGAAGCCAAATTAATAGGAAAATGACTTTAATTCAGGAAAGGAGAGGAGGCAAAAGTACAATTGCTTGCGATTCAGAGGTGTAGAGTGAGTTATCCCAAGAGGGTGTCTCAGAGCTCATCAAAGCTCTTTCCATAGTTGCCTGCATTGTAATTGGGCAACGCTGAAATAGATAACTGAAATGAGGCATAATGTACAGGTTGTAAATGAAAGTAATTGGGAGAAAATCCAGCCGTTTTCCTTATAGCCTTCAATGTGTTTGGCCAAGATCGTTCCAGGAAATGATAGCTCAGCACATAATAGATAGTTTCGGGATTGTGATGTTTTATTGTGAGAAGCTCCATTCTACCTTTGGGTTGTGCTGCCAACTGTGTCAGATTTTGGGGGAAATATTAAGTATGGTAATTACCCACTCTAGTAGAGAGAGGCCCTTGTGCCTATTTTTTTCCCCAGTTTAATTGCTTCCTTTGGGATAATTAGTCATCGTTAAGAGATAGTAAAATAGGCATTTATGCATCGTCACGATGCACTGTACCTGACGTCCAAACATTAAGTGGTGCATCATTAGCCGAGTGGCCAACAGAGTGGTGTTGTAACTAGAGCTCCATGAAGAGACCCACCAGTAAACTGTGGCTCTGTTATGATCCAGGGCAAAACACTGAACAGTACTGCTGTCCATATTTGTATGGTTCCCTTGCACTTTGCAATTCACAATTTAAAATGTGTAAAAACAACTGTAGATACTGACAGATCTCAACCACAGTTAAGACCAACTCTACAGTAATGAGAGAATGTGAAGGTGTATGTGATAGTGTGTGTGGGTGGATGTCAGTATTTGAAAGTGTAAATGGAGGTAGTGTATTAGTGTAAAACTTAACTTTGATGTTTCGTAATAGTTATCAATACAATGAAGTTGATTTTATAGAACAAAGATAGTCTGCAGTACATCCTGGGGTTCACTACATGTTGCTGTCATGGACTCTGATTATATTATCATATTTCCATGTGTGTGTTCTCACCTGCATTGTCTGGGTGTCATGCTGGAATTAGTAATGTGATTATTCACTTTGCTTCCCATTTTCTTCTCTCTGATCTGCCAGATCAGATTAGGTCAGCAGCTGGAAGGGCTGTTTGTACTGTAGATTTGTTTGTAGCCCTATTTGGGAAACAGTATCATGGTCCAGTTAGTCATGTCTGTGTTGATTAATTGAAGTACAGTGCTCCGAGCGTCAGCAAACCTGCTCCTGCAACGCTTAATCGTTTGCAAGACATTTTAACTGTGGTAGTTATACCATTAGAGGTGGTACTGGATCTATTGATGCCTGTACCCTTTAGTGTACCTTAAGAAAGGTCTCAGTCGACTGCATTGGTTACCGCACTGAACATTGGGAAGGGTAAGTGTTTCCACATCCTTACTAGACCTACCACATGCACAATCCTTCATATCAAATGAGTAATTATGGGACACAAATTAAAACACAGCATGTTAGCACTGCTGCTAGGGCACTATACGCAATATAACTTGAAACATCATTTCTACAGTATGGTTTATGCAAAAGAAGTTCCCTGCTTATGGGATAATATAACTCCTTTTATGTCTTTACTTTATCCCACCATTAACATTGTAATGCAAGGATGTAGGTTGAGGTTAATGTGAAGCAAAGTCTCTGCATCGATATCTGCCAGGAAGAAATGGCTTGAGAGCAAAGTACCTCACCTTGTGCACTGGATCGTATGCCGTCTCATAATGTAATGATTTAGTCAAGAAGCTGCCAAGAGCAAGGAGAGGAGGAAGTGTTTCAGGTCCAATGAAACGTTCAAAGAATCCAATCACGTGAGTCAGTTAGGAGGCTTATTTGTTACTGTAAGTTTACCAGATGTTGCAGTTGCAGGCCTGTAACACTTAACCTGCACATATAACAGTTATATATAAATGAGTTAATGCACAGTTCTAGGTAAAATGCCACATGGAAATCACTTTTGTGTGCCTTACACACACACTCAGCACTAACATTGAGGTTCTGAAAGTTTTTGCATGTGCTATCCCTGCAAATGGAGGGCAATTGCACCAGGGAGATTGTGTGGGACCTGAGGGTGTCTGCCCTGGGATCTGCGAAGTTGCTGTAATGTTATGATTTAAACTCTTGCCTGCAGCAATTCTTTATCTCCCCACTGTCCCTTCCCATTGCCCTCTGCTGTCAGTCAGAGGACCTAAGGGCCTTTGGCAAATTGTTTCAGTGTGCATCTTGCAGGGAATGTGTTTTTAAATGCACAGCAGTGAGTGTGAAGAGGGAACTACATGTCATCCCTGGTGCTGTAAGGGATCTTACATGTTCATTCAGTCAGCATAAAAACCTCACTAACACCAGCAAGTGGGCGTGCCCCCTAGGAGTCCGAGGGGATGAAGAAACCTGAAGCCATTCAATAAAAATGAAACCAAGAAGACACCCAAGCTATTGTGGCTAAAATGCAAGCGAAGCAGGAGCCGTCTGATCCTGCCAGCTCTCCTGAGGTCATAATCTTGAATAAAGGAAGATAGGAAGAAATTCAGTTGCCTCCGGGCGGGCTGTGTGGGAAGAGGGAGTCTTGACGTACTAGTTTGTTTATCCACTATACAATTAGGTGTTAAAATGGCCACCGTCATGCAATGTGAATGTCACTGAAACGTGTTTTTTTTTTTAAATCCTTTTAATGATCCTCTTATCCCTACTACAGAACAGAGAAAAAAGCAAACTCCAATTTCACTCAATGTGTTTGGTTCCTTAAGTGTGAAGTGTGTGTATTCAATGTTGAAAGCCTGCGGATGTAGTACATATCCTGATGAAGGCTTTTTCAAAGACAGAGTGTAGAGTAATAACGGAGGCAATTTCTTGTTCTTCATTAAGGGAAAAGTCTGACTCTAAAATCAGAATCATTTTAGCTCCAGAAAAGATCTGCTCTCAGTAATGGCTCAATTATGACAATGAGCTTCCCGTTGGTTTTCCATTATCCAGATGATAAGAAGCAATAGTGGTTTTCCTCCCTGTCATCTCTGAGGTAAACAGCAGCGAAAAATCTCAAGAAAAACATTTCTATCCCCTGTGACCTTGGGCATCATATACATGCTATGAATTATTTTTCTATTAATATCATGGAAATTAAGTTGATGAGTTCAGAATCGAAAAAAGGAAGAGTAAGCATCTTATTGTTTTTGGGCCTATAGGAAGATTAGATTAATACATCACATACAAAACCATCAGTTCAAGGTGCTGTAGGTAGGACTGTGAAGATCCAGCCAAATAATTTGAACATTGACAACTTTTCAGTCGCTCCCCCCCTTTCCGCTAAAGCCCAAAACGGTCTCCTAAGCCCCTCCCCCCACAAGGGAGAATGAATGCGTGTGCATGAGCAGTGATTGACATTGATTGATTGGTGCATCTGAACAGGGAGCGGTGGATTTTTGCAAATCATACTACAGCCTGTAGGTGGTGCCAGAGGCGCCGGATTTGTTTTTAATTACCTGCTTCATGTAGTTCTACTCGAACATAGGGTCAATTTCAGCAAATGTGACAGAAAGTTAGTTTTATAAGTCTTACCTACTGCACCTTTTAATAAACAGATTATATAAGGGATTTACTTCATAATAATCTTAACAGTATGTTAGACATACACACATGGTGTTAACATTAAACACTAGGGTTGTGTATTGGTATTAAATACCTTTTTAAGATATTGACCGAAAACATTTATCGACACTTCTCCAGTTAAATGATACTGATGATTTGATCATTTTTGTACCTAGATCTAGAAAATAAATCTATTTGTACGGTATTGCTCGCAGCCAATCACGGCAGGCAAACTTCGATTTAATATGACGTATGATTGGCCCATTACCGCAGCAGGTAAAACCCCTACAGCCTGTGATGTGAGGTAAAGTTAAGCTCATTTGAACACTTTCTAAATGTATTTGTATAAAAATCATTTAGATGGAGAGGAGCAGTGTTGGGTGTAGTAACAGTAACGTAACTACTTTTTTAGGCAAAAAGTAGTGTAACGCGCTACTAACTGAAAATTTGGTAATGAAACGTAGTTCCTTTTTAAATTCGATGCAACATTACTTTTCCCAGGGACAGATTTGACAGCGACACTGCCTTCTCAGCTGCACGCTCACAAGCTCCATGCGGGACGTGACAGAGGCTGGTAGCAGAGTAATCATGGCAAGGGAGAAGCAGCCAAAGCTAACTTTTGAGAGCGTTTTAAGCTTTGTGGCTTTTTTGCTAGACGGTGCTCTGAGCCAGGCAGACATAAAGCTGACAACCTAACAGATGGATGCGGTGGAGATGGCCTCATACATACACGCAGCGGAGCGCTGTGGACTTGTGTCGGTTGCAAGGACACGCAAGGATTTCCAGAAAAGAGGCTGCATGTGTCTACGACAATGCACGGACCATCGTGGCTGCGCGACCGGTACAAGTCGATACAGACATTACATAGTATACACTAACACCGTGTAACGCCGATGACCTGCTGATGTGCATTCATCCCGCGCTGGACTCATTTATAACGAATCAGCCGTCACTCTGTGAGTAGAGAATCCAGCCTGCAGTGTAGTTCAGACACTTCACTGATAAACCACAGATTGGCTTTATGGTCAAAGATAGTTTTTGTATAATTAACTTCAGTCTCTGCCAGAGACCCCTGCTTTTAAAAGTAACGTAAAAGTAACGAGTAAAGTAAAAAGTTACTTTCCATAGGGGGTAACTAAGTAACTGATTACTTTTTTAAGAAGTAACAAGTAACGAACAAACTACTTTTTAAAAGTAACTTTCCCAACACTGGGGAGGAGTGGTGGTAGTATTTAGGCATCGGCTGGTTACCAGTTTCAAGGTGTACCGAGGTTTGAAAAAGTCACGGTTGCAAAACTGCTAAAATTTTCTGTCATACCATTCCTAAGGTATGAACTATTTTTTATGAGTCTTCAAGGACAGAAAGTGCAGTTTAATAGTCTCCCTGCCAATATGCAGTGTGTTTAAAAATAAAATACATTGTGTTCAATGGAAAAAAAGTTGTTTTTTACCCAGACATTTACCAGGCAGCTATACTCCTGCAACAATCTGAACCAAATTCATGTACAGTAGCAGAATAATAGGTAGATATTTTGCATGCATGCTTTTGTACAACACTGAAGTAAAACAAATTCTCCTGAAAACATCAGCATTTGCCGATTGAGGGGTTGACATTGGAAAGGAGGGGAGTCTTTACATATTTTGGAAAATTTCTAGAATATTTGTTACATATTTTTGCAAAGCTGATTTCTACTTTAAACCCCCGAAAGCTCTGAAGTGCAGCTAAGTCTTGCATCTTTGATCTAAGAGGGATATCTTTGATCATGAATACTGCGGCAACGTTTCTAACTGGTGGTGTCTTTTCCTTTATGAATTTCGCTCTACCCTTAACATACCAACGCAACGCATACTCACACATACACCAATAGAGTACACTGGCTCTGTATACATTTCCAGACTAGCATAGGAATATGAGGAAATGTGAACTTTCCATTGCAAGTATTTAATTTGGTTTGTCAGGCCTAAGGAGTGGATCTGTTTCTCACATATGCAGGTAACGACAGCCATCACAGGGGTACTTGTGGTTAATTGCACCAAGTATAAGATAGACCATGGGGAAGAACTAAGGGATAATGAAAAACAAATGATAAAATAAAATAGAGTGAGAGTTTGAGATGGGCAGAAAATCAACAAGAGGTAGATTTAACCAAGTCAAGGTTGACTGTGAGGAACTGAGAGAAAAACACCTGAGAGGATAAAATGATAACTAGGTGTGATATTTATTTTTTTCACATTTTCTTTTTGCAGTGACATGCTATTCCCCGAAAACTTTTCATTGCTTTCCCTTGACTTGTTATATGAGCATGAACATTTAATTAGTCATATGCCTCGGAAGTAGGCCAAGATCTGCATCACACCTGTCCTTTTGATTGACTTAGAAATGTACATTGATCCATGAATAAATGTGGACACACACACACATGTGATGCAATTTAGAGAAATCCCAGCAGTTTGATGTTTATTTGTTGTGGAGTTGGTGACAGCACAAGAACCAAGAAATGAATTTATTTAATCAGAGAATGGGTCTAATCCAATACACACCGGTTAATGTTTTTCATCATGCCCCTGTGAAGAGGACATCACTTCAAGGAACACAATTCACTTAATTGAAACACTTGTAAACGGAACAGTAAAGAAAATGGAAGAACTCTCCTCCTAAATGTCAATTCATACACTGAAGTCCAGTACGATGAGTTTGTCAAGCTAAGAAAATCGATTTGAACTCTCCTCTCTCTGTGTTACACCAACGCACACATACACGCATCACACATTTCCACACAAAAGGGTAGCCCGCTTGCTCCCAAGCCAGATTTGTGCCCTAGACTGTTGGGCATTCTGGAAAAAATTGGCTAATCTGAACCATTAAATCATAATTGACAGAGCGAGAGGGAGGCAGATACACCCGGAAAGTAACAGGACACTAAAGGCACATTTTAGTGAAGCTCTCTAGGCCATTTATACAATCAATAACTGGATTTGAAACCACAGGGGGGGGGGGGAAATGTTTTTTTGTTTGAGGTAACGGCTAGATGAACTGCTTTTATAACAAAAGTATTTATAGCAATACTATATTCCTCACGACACAGTGTAATACAAAAAGTCTCATAACTACGGGCAGTAGTAAAATCATTTTAAAATAAAGTAGGAGATTCTGAATTTCATATGGACTGTGTTCGTAAATACACACGTACCTGGTTTAAAAACTTAGACCTTTGTTGTTTTGAGAGTTGCTAGCAATTTAGGGTTAGATTTACAACCTAAAAATGACAAGGTCTTATTTTCAACAAAATTGGCATTATTGAAGTGCCAAAAGTTATTTGTTCTAAGATAACCCTTGGATTGTTTAGATGTGTACATCTAAACAATCAGCCTACAAAGTTGATACAATATAATCAACAATGACCATCGTCCACAACATCAGCATCCATTACATTACCAACCCCTTTTACCAACGTTTCTGACATCCTCAACACATAATCAACAGACTACAATATATAACCAACCAAGGAATAAAGAAAGAAAGAAAAAAGAAAGAGGACGAAATGAGGTAGCCAAGAGATCAAAGAAGACTTCTCCTCTGACCTATTCAAGAAGGAAATGGCTGCAGGTATAAAGGAGTACTTGTACCTGTTACTCCTTACATCTTAGACGGGAGCCAGACGGCAAGGACTGAAATTCAGGGAATAAGGGGTGGGAACTGTCGAAGTGAATAGCATTAGTTTTCCTGACTATCTTTCCATGGAACAGGTCTGATAATGTGCACTGTTGGACACCTAATATCTTGTTGCTCATCTTCACAACTCTGTTTAGTGCAGTTTTGGACTTAATGTTAAGATTTCCAAACCAGCAGAGAAGGGAGAAGGTCAGGACAGATTCAATATAAGATCTGTAGAACAGAATCATGAGGGACTTGTCGACATGAAACTTGGACAGTTTCCTCAGGCAATACAGGTGCTACTGGCCTTTTTTTGCATAATGCTTCATAGTGCAAAATACATTTGAGCTTGTTATCCACTATGGTCCCAAGGTATAAACAACTAGGTGAAACAACTAGAAAATAATGTCATTTAATTACACGCCTCTTGCCTTTGGAAATAACGTCAGGTTACTACTATAACTTGGCATGCTGATATTTGCGTAACATTAGAGAGGAAATAACACATAGTTTAATCCAGGGATGTCGTTAGGCCTATTTTAGGGGGGCTGAAGCTACCCCAAAATATTCCTGAGCCCCCCCAAAATAATAATAAGAAAAAATAATTAGATTGTTTTTTTTTGAGAGAGAGAGAGAGAGAGAGAGAGAGAGAGAGAGAGAGAGGCACCAAGTCATAGCCTAAACTAAATTATTTCATGATATTTATTATATATGCTTGATTCTGACCAACTTATCTTTCTGCATTCCTTTGCTGTAATAAATTAAACAAGGATGTAGATAATGTAGACTAGGCTATGAGCATACATAGATACATGCATACATACATACATACTCAAACTTGTATTCATCTGGCCATCAGGTTATTAAATTCAGACATACTTTAAATCCTTGTCAACCATATTGCAACGAGCTAGTTCAGCGTATCATGCCTGACTGGAGTAGTGTGTTTTTCTTTAGGAGTGGGAAGGGCAGACAGCATGTTGCCTGTTTCGTCATTTGGGCTGCCTTGTTGAGTGCAGCGGCACTGAGAACATTATATTTCACATAATTTAAGCATTTAAAAAAAAAATGAAATAGGATTAGTCCAACGAATCATTCGGTTTGTAATTGACACCTAACCGAAAGCCTCGTACCGAACGGTTCAATACGAATACGTGTATCGTTACACCCCTAGTAATTACATAGTCTTATTTTGACCTGCAACTTATCTAATAAAGAGAGGGATTAGGTATGGTATTACTTTACCACACATTTACACAGGCAGATAGATAGCGGTTAAGTCTTAGCCTAAAGAAGACCTCAGCAGGAGCACAGTCTGGCCTAAGTAAACCCCCCCCCCCCATGCAGCTTTGATGTATCTAAAAGCTAACTTTAGAGTTTGGAAGTAAGATTTTGCAAGGGAAAGTTGTGCATAGCCTCGGGGCTAAGCCCCCCTGTCTTTCAATCCTAGTGACGTCCCTGGTTTAATCCATTCCTTACCCCTTTGCATTTGTGTCATTGGGTTTGTAAAGGCTAAAAATAAACACCCCCTTCAAACTCTTTAGATAGCCTATACCTGGTAAGCTAACTGCAGCCCCGCACACTGTTTGGGCATGTGTACAAATCAATGCTTGACATGCCTGCTGTGCCAAGTTACGGTTGTTAAGCTATAATTGGACTATCGGGGTTGGGTTTAGCAAACAGTTATTTTCAATTTCAGTCTAGCGAAGTGAATGAACTTTCCAACATGGTTTTGTTCTTCACTGTCAGTCCTGACATTTCATCCTGCATGGCTGCTGGTGGATTATCAATCATAAATATATGATATTCTATATAGGGCCAGAAAGAACAAAAAAGGGGAAAGGGAGGGTGTGTGTTGAAGAGAGACAAAGAGGGAGACCTAAATAATTTAGCGTGTGTGAGTGCATTTTGTGCACAATTTCTGTGTTACTTTTATTTTCTGTGCGTTTGTGTGTCTGTCCATGTTTGCAGTCAAGCATGCATGGCCATGTGTATGTATGCTTGCGAGTAGCACACCTGCAACCTGCAACTGGAATGGCCTGAAGGCAGGAGAAGGATGGTGGTGTGACAGGAAAGGGAAAAGAGGCGGAGGGAAGGTGGATGGGAGAGGGTTAAGGGTAGTCGGATCAGTGACAGGCCGAAGCTCCCTCCCCAGAGAGAGGCCATTACAGGGTGGGTGAAGGGGGGACACTTTGGCGTGGCCTGCCACCAAGCTTATTGGCAATCTGTTAGCAAGGCTGCCAGCAGGAGGGGGAATAACACGCCCATGGACAGAAGAGTGCTGGCGAGAAAAGAAAAATATACTCTCCTCAGGATTCCTGGAAGTGAGAGAAAGAGCGAGATATGTGGAGTGAGTGGGTGGTGGTGAGGGGGTAAACAGTTGACAGGATCAGAGGAGCACAGGAGAGGTGAAAGTGGGGCAGAATATATAGTGGCATTTTGTCACTGTGTAGGCCGGTTGGGAATGTCCCAACACTGGGATTAGCATTTGAATTTAGTGCAATACAAGAGAGGTGAGAGAGGTGATTGTGCATCTGGAAAGGGATTGTGAGCACAGAGCATGAAGATGAAATACAAAGAGATGCATTAGAAAGGAAGGGAAATAAATCAAAAAGCGTGATTTTGTGTCCAGTGAAAAGTAAATTACCCTCTTAGACAGAACAACAAAATAGGTCACATTTTTACGGTGTGTTACATACAGTTACTGACCTGTTGCGGCTCACAGTGTCAGACGTTTGGTATGTATCTGTAGCAACCACAGACAGTAAAAGAATGCACACAGCGACGCCATATATTTCTACGGAGACCAGTGACGTCACTTTTCCGGTGATGGCTGAGCGTTGCTGCACAGCCTCAAACTGAGCTTGACGACGTAAATGTGACGTGAGCAACCTGTCTGAAAGTTGTAAGTCTTCTGGTAGCTGTGCCAAGAGAAATCTCAATCATTCCCAATCTTGCAGAGACAGAGAGCGTAGGTATATGTAAGAAGATAACATAGGCACAGGCTAATTATCGCTAACTAAAATGCTAGTTAACATTAGTAATTAAACTTGAAACTGCCTGCAAGCTTCTCCTGACTATACGGTAATTTCTCAACTATGCGACAGAAAGTCGCGTGGTTATGACACAATTGTTAGCCTATTTTTACAAAAACGTCTGCTACAGGGCCATAACGTGAGATACAAGGTAATGGAGCCTTTTATACATTGTCCTGATTCTTTAGAAATAAAAAATGGACAAATATAATCTTTAAACGCTTCAGATGTAAAGTTATTCGCTGTCAAAGTGACGTCAAAATGAATGGCAGTCAATGGAATGCTAATGGGGGGTGAGTGCTTGTTAGCATCAAAATGGCGCGTTGTGAGGAGAAGCTTACCCCCTTGGTCACAATAGACATGTGCACTTGCAACAGTTTGTGCTGTTGTAGCAACCGGTAGCAACATGCTCGTTCATGAGGTTCTCTCTCATGTCTCTTACAAGTGGCGAACTCATGAACTTGCGGTTTCATTGTATAAAATATTCACTAACGATAAACATTGTTTTCGCTGTTCCTGATTGTTTACATGCTTAACTAAATAAAGTAAGGATGTATTTAGACAACCAAGGAGATGTAATTATTATGTTGTGCTACTAGCTAGTGCTAGCTACTAAGGTTAGCCTGCAGTTTGGTGAACAGAGCTTCTCTTAATAACATCCATGGCTTCATCTCTCATCCACATTACAGGCTTTACAGCATACATACCATGGATGTATTAATAGAACACATGGTGAATTACAGGGGAGCGTGTCTATGTTCCCCGAGTCCTATGTTCCTTGGGTCCTATGGTAACATAGGACCCTTTTTCAAAAAAGGGTCCTATGTTCCCCTGTCTGTTACAAGGGTCCTTTGTTCCCCACTGACATAGGGATGACCCCAATTACAACCATTAGCGTTGGCATTATCCATTATTACAGCTACAGGACCTCGGGAGAACAGTCATATGAGCATGCGCAGTGCACTCTTCTCGCATCCATTATGCACGTTCATCATGCACGTTCATCATGCCTAGTTTAATAACTCTGGATTCGGCTACTAGTAAATGTTAAAAATGTTAAAAATGTTAAAAATGTTAAAAACGTGACGTTTTAAACAAGGACCCTTTAAGTGTTCGGTCTGGTAAGTTGATGTACCCCAAAAAAAATTATCCGCTGAAATGTAGAAGTTTCTTTCGCCATGCAAAGTCTATGGGAAAAGTCTTTCTGGGCCAGAGGGGTGCAGTTCCACCCTTATCCGCTGAGCCCATGGTTGCTTTAAGACATGGCACTCTTCCTGGGGGCTTGTGTGTACAGAATGTCACTAGAGGAGGAGTAAGTAGACGACAAATGCAGGATGAATAATGAAATCTCAGCCAGGGTTATTTGCATTTGACACATCTAAACCAGGAAAAAAAAATGTCACTGCCTTGTCATCATATATGGTGCTGGGAAAGTAGCAATAAGACACTGGGTTGGTAATGTGATGAAATATATTAGACAGAGAGGGGAAATTGGAGAAATAGCCAGGAGTTAGGAGAAGCAGGATAACATCTTTCATAACCATTCAAAATAGGCCCATTACTGCTGCATATTTTCACACTGTTTGATATACAGTCAGATACTGCGCTGCTTTGTGCAGCCTTTCATGTCACTGTTTCCAGCGACTGTAGCAATTTCACTGTCATAGATGAAATTAATGATGGCCAAGGGGAAGATAAGAGACATCAATCAACAGTTGAGGTGACAGGCAACCTTATAGGTGAATTACCCACACTTACTGTAGGCACTGATGGGCAGTAACGCGTTTGAAGTAACGCATTACTGTAATCCGATTACTTTTTTCAAGTAACGAGTAAAGCAAGGGATTACAATTGCAAAAACAGTAATTAGATTACTGTTACTTCCCCGTAAGCAGGCTGCGCTACTGTGTTACTTAACCGTGATTTTGTTTCGTGAGACTGTCTCGTGAGTGACAATGATGTATGAGCGCCGCGACGTCAGTGGTAAACACCAACATGTGTAGTGTTGAACAAGAGACAACATGGAGCCATAGACAGTATATAAGAAGAGCATGGAGCGGGACCACGCAGCATTTAATGCTTGGAAGTACCGACATTACTTTGAGTTTGACTCGGTTAAAGGTGACAAAAACATCAGCTTCCGCTGTACACTCTGCGTGGGAAGAAAACTTATCTACAGCGAAAAATCCCGCCTCAAATCTGAGCAAGCACCTAGCAAGCCGGCACAGGAATGTGAAACTCACTGAAAAAATCCCTGAACCCCCAGCTGACATGACCGCTGCGGCTACATCCAATTCCACCAGGCAAACCTCCGAGGGCCCCTCTCCTGCTAAACAGGTGGAAATAGTCTTAAAGCGACAGGACTTAGTGCCGCTGAGCTGAAGAAGCTCGTCGCTGGCTATATTGTCGAGGACATGCTGCCAATTTCCACTGTTATATTCAGGTCGTGCATCATAGTTTTGAAAAGTAACTTAACTAGTAAAGTAACTAATTACTTTTAAAAATAAGTAATCAGTAAAGTAACTGGATTGCTTTCTTAGAGAAGTAATCAGTAACTAATATTACCAAAATGTCTTTGCCAAACCTCCTCTTTAGAGCCACCTCCTAGCCAGGTCTGGTCTCACGAGCCATCCGAGAAACTAAGATTTTCCAGAGAATTATTGATGCTGTCACATAACCCAATTTTTCAAAGACCCTGCTCCATGGGGAAGGAAGAAAAGGTGTGGGGGGGGGGGGGAACGCTACCCTATGCCACCAACGAGGAGTCATTTTTCTTTTTAACGGAAAAGGAGGGAGAATATTTCCATTCCAAATGGTCTTGGAGTTATTAGTCTGGTTGGTGGGTATTTTGTCACTGTCATAAGCACAGTGCGAATTAATTGTTGAAATGGTCCCCCACGAGCCACCTTGTGGGGTACAAATGACATTTTCTTAACCTAAGGACCTTAATCAAAAGCAACAAGGTGGCGCACACCTACAAAGTGTGTTTAAGCAGTGCCAGCAGGTGCAGGCTGACACCAATTTGTAAAGTCAGCAGGATTGGCTGCTAAAATAGGATTAGAGCGAGTCTGAACTGTTCATGATTTACCATTTGTGTCCTCTGGCCAACAACCAAAGTTAAGGTTTTAACTTCATCAAGAAACTAGCGGTACATTCAGAATCACAGTCATATTCTTGTATGTTTTGTGCTGCAGACATTTTTATACTTTGTAGAAAAATGCAAATATTTATTTTATAATACATCAGAGAATCATAATAGTCTCGCTCAAAAACACGACAGGTGTTGACTTAGGAGTGTGGGTGGAACAGTTTGTATTGCCCTTCCATCACAAGTTACTTGAAATTTAATCATGTGCTTAATTAACAATTGTAAATTGTAAAATTGCCAATATTATGCCTGTGCCTCAATGACTTTCACACTCGATAAACAATTGTGTGAAACACGATAAGTTGGGTGAAATGGAATATAAAAAACTAATTTGATGCTCGTGACTTAGCAGTGACTAAAAGCAGACAGGGAGCAATCAACAACCCCTGCAGAAAGATGGTATGTTATTTGCTACTCTAAAACACATTTTGTAGAAGTTGATGTACTGATTTTAAATACAGGGGTTTGTAAGGATTAAAAAAGGTTCAACAGGTGTACTGACTGACATACAGGAAATATCAAAGTCTAGTCTTGCTGTTGTAACATCTTGCCTCTTTCATAACTTTCATTAACTCTTTAGTAATAGCTCCTTGACTGAATGTTCCCACTCAGTGATACTAATTGACCCCTCGCAATACTGTACTATAAACCTCTCTCTCCTTCCTTTTGTTCCATCCTCCCTTCTGCCTCTATCACTGCCCTTGTCTCGAGGGGTAAATAATTGATGCCCCTCTTCTCGCGTTGTGAGACATTTATGAATCGAAGGAGCAAAAGGATGGTTGTATTTTTCTCCCTAACTTCTCAGTAGCCCCTCTCGGACTTATCTATGTAACTGCACCAAGGTCAAAATAAGTCTATATTTTATAAAGATGGATTACTCTTGCAAAACTTTCGTATTCAGACCTGGCCAGCACTCTCCATGCCAAGATGGTTTCTGGCCTTACCCAACCCCACGACACCCATTTCTCACCGTGTGTGTGCGTGTGTGTGTGTGTGTGTGTGTGTGTACATGCCTTTGACTACAAAATATGGAACATCAACTCCTGATTTATGCGCTAAGCCTACCAACTCAACGTCTTTTTACCCAAGTAGTAGGAAGGAGTGCAGGTATAAATACAAATATAAATAAAACATTAATTTGACCAATAGCTTAGGACTTTCTAACCTACTACAATGTCACCATCACAATCAGTAGTGTCTTTAAAGAAGGGCACACTTGTTTCTGCAGTGTACAGTGTTGAGGAACTCAAAGTTCCATCTAAAAATGGTGAAGTATTGTGGAATAAGAAAGAAAAATAAGTTCTTCTCACAGTACTTTCCAAAATATATTTTTAAAGAAGGCCTCCGTGAACTGTACCATGACACATGGTCTTCAATCACACTTAGCGACAGACAGGGAATTATAGATATCTCCCACTGCTATCTGCTAACATTTGTCAGCTCATGGGTGTATTTTAGGCTAGCTGTACGAAGTCAAGTCAACTTCAGCACAGAGAAAAAAGTCCACAGCACAAATATCCTCAGTGAGAAAATAGAGACCTCGAGCCACTTATAATCCCACTGCTTCACGGATCATTTCTGTTGTTCAGAAATTAACTTTAGCGTGTGAAATTTACTACTGAATTCAAAGAGCTGTGCATACTGTAGGAGGACCTTTGAATGGAGTGGGTAATACATGTAACACAAAGTAAAACTGATGCTCCTAAATAAATTCCAGCAGCACCACAGCTAGAGAAGTTAAGTTGAATTAAGAAAAGCAACAACAGAAATGACCAAAGCTCTTAACAGAGAATTGAAAAATAAAATTAGATAAGTAACATAAATAGATACATTAGTAACAAAAGGGCAATGCACAACATACAGTACTTGTAGAATAAAAGCAACCATTTAGCAATCTAATACTTGTGGATACTCAAAGACCCCATTAGGTTGTCCCTTTAGCTGCCATTATTACAGGGGACAGAGGCTATTTCTACAGTAAGCCCATCGACGTAGTTGCAGTGTATGTATTCACACCTTTTAAACATCTGGCTAGAATGCATCGCAAAACATCTCGGGAGGTAGTTTGACCATCTTTGGAGGTAGTTTGACCAATCGGATTTCAATCGGTCTTGAATGCTTCTTCTTTTTTGAGATTGGACAGCCATTATACCTGCCAAGCCACTGTAAATGTAAATTAAGTTAAAAACAGTGGTCAAGACATTGGTCTTAGGACTGGATTTAAAGATGGCACTGAACAGGGTGGACCTGTCAGTGAGGGGTATACACAATTTCACAAAAGTAATCAAATTCTCAGAAGCATTCAACACTTATAAAACGTTTGAAGACTGAACGTTTTGTGTCTTATTTTCCACTTCAGTGTACAAATTAAATTCTTTTTTTTAGCTCTTAATCACAGTGACAGGCTCAAATTGCTCCACCATGCCCACATAAAAAAATGAAAATGTCAGGGAAGTAAACACAGGAGTTTCATTCAGAATACTGGCCATATCAGCCTATAGTAGGGCTGCAGCTAAAGAGAATTTTCAACTCTGTCAATTATTTCTTTTGGATGAATCGACAAATCACTTATAAAATGATATAAATTATATAAAACAGGGAACAACATTGCTGTAACAAGTGAATGTTGTTTTTGCTTCAAAAACAATTTAAATCATTAATTGATTATTAAAACAGTTGGCTACAACTTTCGGTCATTCAGTTAATCAACTGATCGACCAATAGAGTAAAATGTAGTGTCAACTAAGGCAAACTGTAATGGATGTCGGAATGAATTCAACACATAAAAAAAGAGACGAAAAGGAATGCAAAATCCTTTCTCATTTCCCTCACATCTTTCATCCTCACGTCTTTTTCTCCCGCTTAAGATTAAAATGAACAAACCCATCAGCAGTACTCATTTACTTGCCTAGCTATTTTATAAACATAACAGTTTTGTTGTTTTACATCACATCCTGAACCAGTACCAGAATAACTCTGTTGCCAACAGAAATTAATTAAAGAGGCACATCCTCTCCACAAACCCTCCACGTATTCTTCACCCACTTCCTTCCTCTCTTACTTGTCATCCACAGCTAATTCACCTGGCAGCCAAGTGTCTGGGGCCCTAAGTTGTATTTTGGTTAATGAAGCATGTAACCTGAATTTCTCCTGCCTCCACTTCCTGCCCTGGGTGAGATGTGCTGCTCTTCTGTGCTCTTCACTTCACACAGCATCAAGGGCAGGAGCACTGGGAGGCAGCTTAGTGCTCTCCGCCTTTCTCCACCATTCTTTTCAAGCCCTGCCAAAATACTCCCTGAGTTCTGTATGCAACATCGCTCACTGGCCAAACACAGTTTATGGAGGGCACACTTTAACACTAATATACTGTCTGTCAGCACAGCTCAACTTTGTCATGCAGGTATACAGTGTTTCTGTAACAGTGATGGGTCAATTCACAGCTCAAACATTCTTTTGGTGAATATAATATACAGTATGAATATATATGAGTGAACACACTGAAGCATTTGGAAAGAAACGCTAATCTAAATTGGCTCAGTGTCTGTGAGCAGACATCCCAGTGAGCAAGTTTGCTTCCAAACATAAAAAAGCTCACGGGACAAAATTCATTGTCTTCATTTTTTGGCTTCGGTGCTTGTTGACATCTAAAAGTGTGTAAAAAGAAAAAAAAGGGCGACTTGATCAACCATGGTCCCAAATCAAAAATCCTACAAATCTGTCTTTTTTCACACTGACAAAAAGTACGTTTGAATTAATTTTTTTATTTTTATTTTTTTAATTCTGTTTTTGTTTTGGCGTTTTGCAGTTATTAGTTATTAGATATTAATTTCTTTGTACATGTATAAAAATGAAATGTGCAATGGACTCGATTGTTAACGATTGTTTGGAAGGGGGTGAAAGAACATTGCAATAAAGTATTAAAAAAAAGAAGAAAAGAAATTAATAAATGCCATTACTTGTGTTAGGCCGTTGTTATGATATGTTTACATTGAGGGGTTAAACCTGTCAACCTGGACCACATAATGAATCCCTGTGGAATTCCACTGCAAACAAATGGATTTAATGTTGTTTGAGCTGTAAACTCACACACACACACACACACACACACACACACACACACACACACACACACACACACACACACACACACAAGTGCGTCTCACTATCATTGTGGGGCCCCGTCATTGACATAATGCATTCCCTAGCCCCTTACCCTAACCATAACCTAATTCTAACCCTAATCCTAAAACCAAGTCTTAACCCTCAAACAGCCCTTTATCCTTGTGGGGTCCAGCATTTTGGGCCCCGCAAAGCTGGTCGGACCCCACAAGTATACTGAACTCCCGGTTTTTGGACCCCACGAATACAGTTAAACGAGAACACACACACACACACACACACACACACACACAAAACAAGACGTCATCTTGGGCTTTTGGGAAACACACTTTTCACCATTTTATAGACCAAACAACTAATAGAATAATCGAGAAAATAATCAACAGATTAATCAACTATGAAAATAATCATTAGTTGCAGCCCTACATCACACACACACACACACACACACACACACACACACACACACACACACACACACACACACACACACACACACACACACACACATTCTGCTTCAAGATGAGTCATGCGCAAGATGAAGGAGCTGATGGGATATGGTGCTAAAACAGTCTCATAAGTATTTGCAACTTGTAAAACACAATGCACAAATTAATGCAGAGTGATTCGTATCCGCAAATCTGTGTTGTATCCGTGTCTCTAATTTGTGACTTGTGAAACACAATGCACAAATGAAAGCAGGGTGATTTGTACCCGCAAAAACAATTCACAAATGAATGCAGAGTGATTTCTATATGTAAATGCGTATCTGCAGACTGATCTCACTAAGTGGCGTATGTATGACACGCCAATTCGTATGCCATTTTTGCGTGTTATGAAGACGCATAATCGTTTTTTAGCGTGTTTATCAACGCCGTTTGGCCTCCATTGACCTACATTATATGTGAATTATCGCCATAGCAAGTAGTATGAAAGGACAGCGGTTGGTTGGGGTGGCGCATGGGTATAACACAGAGCTTTCACCCAGGAGAGTGGGGATCGTTTTTTTTTTTTAAATTGATTTATTTATTTTTATAAATAAAGCCTTCCCCAATGTTCTTTTCCTAAACCCAACCGTTTATTGTTTTTCCTAAGCGTGTGACGTTGGTCAATGTCGTGTTTTGGCGTGTGACGTTGTTCTCATGATAGTACAGCACGTTCTCGCGATAACACGGCACGTTGCGACGCCACGTGGTGTGTTTGTTTACATCCGCTGTATACAGCGTAGACATACACGTGGATAGCTCAAAATACGCACAGATAACACGCTATTTGGCTTTAGGAAAGTGACGTGTATGTTTACGCAAAGTCATGATGCCATGTTGGTATCTGTGTCCGTGCGTCTAATTTGTAACTCGTATTTCATCATTTGTAAATTAACTTAGTATTTTTCATTGTAAATATATGTGTAAATCTCCTTCAATATGTGTGGGTACTTTTGAGACTCTATTTCCGTGCCACGTGTGTCAAGTGACGATCCCAGTGCTCTCCAGTAGATGGCGGTAATGCAACACTTATGGATGCCAACTGCTGTTAATCTACAGGAAGATGGTGAAGAAGCATTGTCAAATGTTTCCATAGACAGTATATAAGAAAGGACCAACAGATCCCGTTGCTCTGGCGGAGACCAGTGAAGTATATTAGAAGCACTGAGCGTTACTACGCAGCCTCCAACTGAGAGAGAGGACGTAAATGTGCCGTGAGCAACGTGTCTGAAAGTTGTAAGAATCTGGTAGCTGTGCCAAGAGAAATCTCAATCATTCCCAATCTTGCAGAGAAGGAGAACGTAGGTATATGTAAGGAGATAACATGGACCCAGGCTAATTATTGCTAACTAAAATGCTAGTTAACATTAGTAATTAAACTTAAACAGCTGATGTAAGTCGAAACTGCCTGCGAGCTTCTCCTGTACTATACGGTATTCCTCTACTATGTGACATTAAGTCGCGTGGTTATAACACAATCGTTAGCCTATTTTTACAAAAACGTCTGCTACGGAGCCATAACATGAGGTACAAGGTAAGCCTTTTATACATTGTCGTGTTTCTTTAGAAATAAACAATGGACAAATAAAGTCTTTAAACGCTTCAGATGTAAAGTTATTCACTGTCAAAGTGACGTCAAAATGAATGGCAGTCAATGGAATGCTAATGTCGGGTGATCGCTTTGTAGCATCAAAATGACGCCATAGGAGGTTCGAGCTCTGAAGCAAAGCTTACCCCCTTTAATGTTTCAGAGACGGTTGGCAGAAACTACTTGATGCTCCTCCGGGTAAGTTGATAGTATTAGGACTTTGTCGTCAAATAAATTACATTGATGTTTTCATCATCATTGTTGCAGTGCATTTACAATTTGCTTTGTGTTGTTATAGCGGCAGTTTGCTACATTATGGAGCGTGCTAACGTTCACCTTCTTGTACAGCTTGATCAGCAATGCTAGTGAATATATTCGGTATCATATGAAACTAAACGATCTAAGGAATCCATTGATACCAACCATGTCATGCTTGGCCATAACAGGGATATATAAAACACGGTTCCAAAGTTAAGCCATTTTCAAAGGAGTCTCTCTCACCTCAAGATATCAGAATAAAAATGTATTTATTATGTTTTACACTGTAGCTGTTGCCTTAACTACATATTTCAGATGATGTTGCAAGTTAAACTATAAAGAATACAAATTTAACATTTGCTTGACATATTGTAACAATGCTTATTAGTACAGTAATTGCCACGCACCGGGTTAAATACATGCTTCTCCTGTAAGACAAAACGTATGTGCAGTTGTACACCCTGATAAAAAATAGTTTAATCACTGAATCTGCCATGTTTTACAGATCTGACTGATGCTGTCCTGAACACCTGTTTGACAAGGTTTACCTGGACCCACAAGACTCTCCTCACAGTATGAAGGTATTGCGGGACAGGTGTCATACTTCTGCCAAGCGATGGTCTGAAGACAACACAGCAGCATCAGAAAAGATTCAGTATCCACAGGATGACTTCTGTGACCTGAGAGCCTACATTACCAGCTGACACATCGTCAGTAGACAAGAAACCCTATAGACTGGTGAAGGACATGAGCTGGACAGTTAACATCTCCTACTCTGTGCATTATGTATACACACTTTATATTTAGAGCCTGGTGGGTCCAAGTACAACTCATCAGTGGTCAGTCAGATCTGTAAAACACAGCAGATTCAGTGTTAGATTAAACTAGGCTATCATGTTTTATCACAGTGTACAACTGCACATACATTTAGTCTTGAATAAAGGAACAGCACGTATTTAACCCGGTGTTAAATGTTATATTTAAATTCTTTATAGTTTAACTTGCAAACGTCATCGATTGATTCCTTAGATCATCCAGTTTCAGATGATACCAAATATATTCACTAGCTTTACAACTGGGCCCACTAACAGTTTAAGCAGAGCTTAATAACATTTCAGACTGCCAATTCCATACAAGGCCAATGTTACAGGGCTGACTTTAACGAGCTAAGTTAGCATCGCTGTACAAGGACATGAAAGTAACATAAAGCAAATTGTAAATGCACTGCAACAATGATGCTGAAAACATGAATGTAATTTATTTGACAAAAAAGTCCTAATAATATCAATTTACCCGGAGGAACGTCAAGTAGATTCTGCCAACCTCTCTGAAACATTTGACAAGGCTTCTTCATGGGCATCTATGTAGTTTAACCTCGGTTGGCATCCATAAGTGTAGCATCACCGCCATCTACTGGAGAGCACTGGGATCGGCACTTGAGACACACATTGTTTAGTGGCAACAACTGCGCGGAAAAATGGTCTCAAAAGTACCCACACAAATAGGAGTTTACACATATATTTACATTGAAAAATACTAAGTTAATTTACAAATCACAAAATACGAGTTACAAATTAGACCCACGGACATTATACGGAGACATTTGCGGATACAAATTGCTCTGCATTCATTTGTGAATTGGGTTTGCGGGTACAAATCACTTTGCATTCATTAGAGGCACGGATACAACACAGATTTACGGATATGAATAACTCTTTATTCATTTGTGAATTGTGTTTTACAAGTTGCAAATACTTATGAGACACCATAATGGGATTACATTGAAATTTAAATTATACCCCGTGCGATTTTCATGTGACAAATAAAATTGATTGATTTGATGCTTGACATGATCAAGTGAGAAATCTGACTTACTGATGGGGGGGGGATTGTTTTGTTTGTTTTTTTTGTTTGTTTTTCTTTCCTCCTGGAGAATGTGAGGTGTAATTTATGTAAAATGTAACTAAAGAAGTTTCGAAATAAGATGTAACCAATGAGGAAATTACATAAAAGAAAATAAGTTAATTTGAAAAGATCAGTGCCCTAGCAGCAAAAAGAGGAGCAACTGACCTCACCAAAAGCATGCTCTACAAACAGGTAGATTTAGGATTGTATGGATGGATGTTTGTTATGGGTGTATGTTTGAAAAGGGGTGTGAGTGAAGGTGTGTGTTATCTGTCTGTTCACTTGTCCTTTGTATGTTTAATATGTATGAGTGGAAGAATCGACTGTGTGTTTTGTGTGTTTGGTTTCCTATTAAAGTTATCATATCAGTTTAGAACTTGGCCAAGTATACTTACCCTTATGCCTATTAAACAATGTTGGATAGTAGTCGTATGAAAACTAACCCAAATAAATTCAATATTACAACATGGAACGTAAATGGTGTTAAAGACAAGGTAAAGCAACAAAAGGTCCTGCAACACCTAAAGAAATTGTCGTCAGACATAGTTTTTCTGCAAGAGTTACATCTGAAATCTGGGGAGATTAAATTCCTAAAAAAACAGTGGGTGGGAGAGGCATTCAAATCAACCTACACATCTAAGAGTAGAGGGGTAGGTATTTTGATAAGTAAATCCTTGCCATTTAGCTTAATTTCAAAACATTCTGACCCAGAGGGTCGATATTTAATAGTCACGTGTGGAATTCATGCAGATAAGTATACACTAATAAATATCTACTCTCCTCCCTCAGCTAATATTAAATACCTTAGAAATATTCAGGAAATAATCAATAGTATATCAGCAGGAATAATCTTATTTGCTGGGGATTTAAATCAAGTCTTCATAGAACAAGATAGTTCTAACTTGAAAAGGAAGCCTAATGTTCCCAAGAAGCTTCTGGAATTCTTCTCGGTAAATGACCAGATGTGTGGCGACAAATGCATTTAAGAGATAAAGATTATACGCATTACTCTCACGCACAAAATAGTTATAGCCATTTGGATTACATCTTTGTTTCCAAAGAAGGAGTAGACGATGTAATCACATCTAAAATACAAGATATAGTTATATCAGACCATGCTGCAGTTACATGTGCCCGCCAACAAATAAAGTACTACATAGGATTTGGAGAATGAACAGAAAATACCTGAAAGATGAGGAGTTTATCAATTACATTATTAATGAAATCATAACTATAAACGTCACAACCAGTAAAGAGAAGCCACCAGTTCATATCATATAGGATGCATTTAAAGCATATATTAGAGGGATTATTATTTATTTTTTGCCTAGAAAGAAAGCAGAATTAAATAAAAAAATTAAGGAATTAGAGACCGATATCAATCGAGCAGAACACCTACATAAGAAATCTGGGGTAAGAAAGGATATGGAGTATCTGCAAGGATTGAAGTTAGAATACGATCAACTGCTGCTAGAAAAAGCTAATAATGTTAGGTATAATGTAAATAAATTAAGATACATATTATCAAATAAGACAGGTAAGCAGTTATCCTCTTTGATAAAGAAGATGTCCAAAAGAGAGAATATTATATTAAAAGATAAAATTAATAACTCTGTGGTTGGAGACAACAAACTTATTAACCGAGAATTTGCTTCCTTTTATGAAAAATTATACAAAAATTATATACCGAAATTGAAGGTCAAACAGATGAACAAAAGAATTTTTAAAAATCAGTTGATATCAAAAAATTATCAGAGCAACAGAAGCTACACTGGCCAAAGAGATTTCCTTGATGGAAATCAAAAAGGCAATTGAAAGTTTCCCAAAAGGCAAAGCTCCAGGTATGGATGGGTTACCAACAGAATTTTATTCAACATTCTTGCCCCAAATTAAGTTTCTCTTTTTTGAAGTTATAAAACAAGCCACTACAAATGAAATCCTGCCACCCTCAATGTATAAGACTATTATTAATGTAATCCCTAAACCAGGTAAAGAATGCAATAAACTCTCGGATTCAGACCAATAAGTCTAATAAATTGTGATAATAAAATAATTACAAAAGTTATAAATAACAGAATTACTGAAATACTTCCATTTATCATTAATTTTAACCAAACAGGATTTATTAAAGAAAGACAGTTAAAAACCAATGTTAGAACCTGTATATCCCTAACATAATTTGCGAAAAAAGAAAAACAAGTCCCCTGTAGCATATGTCTATTCAAATGGTATTCTATCAGAAGCAATTCAGATAACTAGGGGCACAAGGCAGGGATGTCCATTGTCCCCATCACTCTTTGTATTGGCTGTAGAGCCGATGGCTCTGAAAATTCGCCAATCAGACATGATAGATGGTATTAATGTTGGAAGAGAATCTTATAAACTTAGTTTGTATGCGGATGATATGATGTTGTATTTGACTAACAGGGAAAAATCAATTCCATATTTAATGAAAATTAATGAGCAGTACTCAAAAATATCTGGCTACAAAATGAAAATAGAAAAGACTGAACTTCTATCAACAACAGGACTTTTGCCTAAAGATCACAACTCATTAGAATATAACTTTAAATGGCAAAAGGAAAGGATTAAATATTTAGGGTGCTATATTAGTTTAGATAAAGTAAAACTATATAAAGATAATTTTTTACCATTAGTTAAGGAGCTTAAGTCTAGTCTAGATAAATGGACAGACCTGCCTATTAATTTAATTGGTAGAATTAATTTGCTCAAAATGATATGGCTTCCTAAATTCCTGTTCATCTTCCAGACAATACCAGTGATCCCCCCTAAGTATTTTTTAAAACAATTAATAAACTATTCAGTTCTTTCATCAAATAATAAATAAGGCTCATAGATTGAGTAGAAAACTACTTCAGAATAAGAGAAAAGAAGGAGGACTAAACTTCCCAAATCTTGAGCTATACTATTATGCTGCTCAGTCTTTTTATATCAACAAAATCATTAATAGATCAGAGGGAGATATGTGAATAAATATAGAGGACCATCAGCTTGGAGAAAAAAACCTGTTTCTAGCCTTATTTACGAAGTGGAAAATTAAAAATGTTAGCTTTGTCACAAATAGCACATTAAGAACATGGGATAGATTAAAACATATTCTAGGGATAGAAATTAATGTTCCAAAGAATACACACTTGTGGAATAACCCATCCATCACCCTACAGAAGGAGGAGCTGAAGTGGAGATCATGGAATGACAAAGGAATAACAACTATTGTAGATATTATTTCTCATATCAATATAAAGCCATTTGAAGAATTGGTAATATAATTCAATTTAACCAATAAGGATTTTTTTTAGATATCTTCAGTTAAAGAGCTGGATCACAGATAACTTTGATCTAAACTATAATAGGACTATAGAACCCTCAGCTACTCAGAGGCTATTTCTAAACTCAGGCGAAAACAAGAAATTAATAGGGAAAGTGTACAAACACCTTATAGAAGCACAGGCAGATAATTATTCTTTACAAAAAATATATGAGGATTGGAATAAAGAACTTCAAATAAATAATTCTGATATAATTTGGAAAGATTGTCTGAATATAACCAACACCATTACCACCAATGAGAATCTGCGTCTCATACAATATAAGCTCATGACAAGGATATACTACACTAAATCAAAAATAAATAAATTTGATGCCTCTATCTCTCCTGTTTGTGTAAAATGTGGCACACATAAGGAGACAATAATACATGCTTTCTGGGAATGTGAGAAGGTCTGTAAGGGTTGGTTAGAGATCCAAAAATGGATGACCAAGATCTGTAAAATTAAAATTGATTTCACAGTTTTGAGCAGTATCTTTCAAAATACTGACAAGCTAAAATACCCCATTGGATGGATGGTTCTTTTCTCCTCCTTGGTATATAACAAGTTAATTTTACAGTATTGGAAGGATACAGAGGCCCCATTGTTACAACAATGGAAAGGACTAATGAAATACTATTTAAGTATAGAAAAATCAATGTTTGAAGACCGGAACAAAAGGCAACAATTCAACAAGGTATAACATATATGAAGCGTTGTAAATTTAATGGCTAAGAAATAAGAACTAGGTATGGTGACTGAGAGCTGGAGACCGTGCGTGTGTGTGTGTGTGTGTGTGTGTGTGTGTGTGTGTGTGTGTGTGTGTGTGTGTGTGTGTGTGTGTGGGCGGGTGGGCGGGTGGGTGGATGGATTTGTGTAAATATGGGTTTGTGTGTGTTTGTGTGTTAAAAATGTGGAGTAGAAGAATACGGATACCGGTAGGAAATGTATCTTGTTTGGAGTGTGAAATTACACAGTATGTTGATATATGTATTGCTTCTTGATGGAAATAATAAAAATAATTATATAAAAAAAATAATACATGTAGATGTAAGTAAAAAGTATGACTTTTGAAAGATAAAATCATAAAAATGTTCAAAACGTTTTTAAATGTAGTCATGTTGTCCTCTATCACTCCTATTCACTATGATGCCACTCAGCACCCCCTCTTATTGACTTGTTTACTGTATTGATGTCCGTGCCTATTGGCTTAATGGTCAGTGTGATTTAACGTTTCACCATCAGTGGCAACTCTGCTCTTCACTTACGCATGATCTTACCGTCTTATCTTATCTAACTCCAGATTAGATCCCATAGCTCTCACATGCATCACATTTACACCATTGTTTTCACTATCCTGGCAAATAAACGAGTCATGTCACATATAGTGTCTGTGTCCACACAAATGTGGGTCTTATTTGAATGGTTCTGCTTTAAATGCATTCTGTGAGCCTCCAGCAACAGCTCAGCTCAGTTCAAATCGGTGAAGCATTTCCTAGAATTGACATATTTACCATAAAGAAGAGCCATTGTTTTCCTGTGCTTTGTCTGAGCGTGTCTGTCTGTGTTAGTGTTAGTTGTGCACAAATATATTGTAAGGACAGTCTCCGTTGGCTCAGGTAGCTATTTCCCCCAAAACTTGACCCACTGACCACTTGATCCATTTCTTGAGCTGAAAGTGAAATTCAATTACTGTTTTGTATGTTTTATTTTCAACATTAGAAGTCAAAGTCAGGCCTAGTCATTTCAATTAAACAGGCTTATTGAACTATAACTGCATTCGATTAACTTTATCTTAATTACTTCTCGGTGTCCGCTGTAACCTTGGGGGTGGCAATGCAGTCCCATGGCGATGAAGTCTTAAAGGTATAGGTTGACAAAAAATCACTTCTTTAATGCATCTATATCCAGAAAAATCTATTTTCTCTGTAAGAGCAATTAAGTAATCGAGTTTTGATGCTGGTCCCCATGGGGAATATTGGTCAGTAGGCTATAGAGGCTTTTCTGTTCAAAGCTGGTTTATGTACAGTGACATGGTTTGGAAGTCAAGGCCGAGCAGTTATAGTCGAGCTGAGGTGACATAAAGAAACTGCATGGGGCTTATTGATCTCAAGGCAGCAGACATCAGCACTGTAGCTTCCTTTGCTGATGAACAGGCCATGGCCTTGTGACATTTGCAGTGTTTTTCTGGGTTTCATTCTTGTGAATCTTTCAGGGTCATGAATGAAGCTGGGTTCATCAATTTCAGCGTTATACTAAACCACTTCACATATTTCAATTTGTCTTTGTCTTAATGCAAAGGATTTATAATACAATAACATGTTTTGACTGTGAGCAGTATACCTTATGTCAAGGTTATGCATCTGTTTTGCACTATGAAATAGCAAGATACCCTATAAATGACTTTCCTGACTACTTTGTTTTAAGATGTCCAAATTATCTATGGTGTCCATAGTTTGATCTTATGCTGCCCTTTGTTTTTGCTTTTCTGTTTCTGTTTATGGAGTTACTGAATTATACATTTTGAAGATTTGTCTTGTAAATTGAGTCATGTTATTTTAAACAAAGATGTCAGGGGTCACATCAACTATATTGAAATATTGATCAAAATTCATATTATAATGGCTCAAATGTTGTTTTCACCTGTAGCCTATACACCAACTGGTTGAATTTTGATTACTCCATTGGAGAAGTTTGTATCATCAATTATTCATCCCCTTACACACTCTCTCTCGCTCTCTCTCTCTCTCTCTCTCTCTCTCTCTCTCTCTCTCTCTCTCTCTCTCTCTCTTGCTGTCTGTTTTCGTCTCTCTCTCTCTCCCTACCTCTCATGCGTGAATATCCTTCCACCTGAGTAAGCAGGCTGTCATTCATAACACACCCAGTCTGGGCAGAGATAAATAAATAAACCAGGCACATATACGCCTCATTTCATATGCCATTTCCATTTTCTTATCCATCACTTTCCTGCCTCTTTGGTGGACTATCATTCAATTAAACACCATTATCTGCTGGTATGCTTGGGGAATGCTGCACACCTAAGCTGCCCATACATCTCAACCTTTACTCTACAGCAAAAAGGCAATTAATCAACAGGAATCAGTATTATGGAAAACAAACCAGGGGGGATAGACTTTATCAAATCTCCTTTAATTAAGCGAATTACTTGAATGGAAGGTGATGTGTAATTTACAATTTACAAAAATAGTATTGAGGTACAAAGTGGAGAGGCTTTGAAACATCACTGCAAGGTGTTAAGCAACATGGTTCAGCCTGGAGTGTTTGGAAGATTCTTTCTTTTAAGAGGGCTCAGATGACATGTT
The DNA here is from genome assembly GCA_023566125.1 of Zingel zingel. Classification (NCBI taxonomy): domain Eukaryota; kingdom Metazoa; phylum Chordata; class Actinopteri; order Perciformes; family Percidae; genus Zingel; species Zingel zingel. The sequence continues at coordinate 25,876,080 of CM042314.1, forward strand.
TGCTCAACTGCTCTTTTATCCCACAGGCCTTATAGAGAAATGATTTCAACTATGCATTATAAGTAATCCCTTGGTTTGTCTCATGTTTGACATTTGTTATATCAATATAGCAATAATAAATTAAAAAAAATTATCATGGCCTGTCTTTTATAATGTATTCATTAATGGACGTCAAGGCACGGCTTGTTAATTCTGTCATACTCAAAGTGTTTGATCTGAGATTATTATGATAGTTTCCCCTTAAGGTTTATTGCAGAAAACTGCCCTTTAGCATTATGTAATATGTATTCTACCTGTTTTTATGCAGACACATTTCCATCTATTTTCAAATCATGCGGCCAGAATGTTTTCTCCCCTGTGGCTTCATCACCGTATTCAAATCTTACAGCTTCCCTAAGAACAGTTCATCTCAGAACGTGATGTGTGTTTATCTTATCAATCAAACTCCTAGTTTAAATAAAAGGAAGGACAAGCCAGCTGTACCTGTGGCTGCAGCTGGTAGGAATCAGTTGTTACTCCTGCACTGCTTTCAAACCAATAATTAGCTTGCAGTTGTGTGACAGTTTTCAAATTGTTCACTGAAAGGTGGCTACAATTTTGTCAAAGACAGCATTGGGTTTGGGCTTTCTGAAGCTTCCTACAGCGTAATTGTTGACCAGCAAAATCATCAAAGCATGATCAGCACTGAAGAATACCCACACATGTATAATCCAAACATATTTCAGTGTTGACACTGGCTGACTGTCTGGCTTTCAAAATTTCCAAGAAATGTCTGATCTTTTGAAAGAAGAACAATTTTGTCTTCAACAAATATTAAAATGTTCAAAGATTCCTCCTGTTTATTTAACAAAAGATATTTGACTGCAGGTACTTTGTTGGGCAGATATCAGAATGAGTTTGATTTCCTCTTGTAGAGGACAAGGGTCATTCGCTGCTGCAGTGATCAGAAATGTCATAGGTGTTAACTTATGCACACAAATAAGAAAGCGAGGTGTCTAGATAACCTTTGGTTATATAATATTTACCATACTTTAAGGGTGCAACACCTTATATTAATTAGTAATTTTATTATGAAGGGTTATCTCTATCACATTTAAACTAAAAGGAAGAGGGATTAGATATTTAATTTGCTCTTATGACACAAACAAGGTCACCTTCACGGCACTATTTATGTGCTATCGATTGAGCTGCCTCCGTCAGTCACTTAATGTTGCTTTTGAAATAACACTGAGATTTTACTCTCGAAAACTGTCAGAGAGTCCTGTGTATATGGCTGGCTTTTCATCTCCTGTCTATTTGGCAACACCAACACCAAAAATATAGACATTAATCAATATGTTTTTGCAATATGACAATCAAACCCATGTTTTTTCTAAATTATTTGTTATTTTGTAACATTGCTCTACATTTGTTCCTGAATATAGCATCATTTTTTTGATCAGGGGAATCGTGGAGGACAGTGATGGATAGAATAGAAAGAATTGTTGAGAAATGTTGATATACAAATCTATATACCTTTTTCTATGTAAGTGTGTGAAGGTGTTGCTTTGCTTTGACATGTAAACATGATCACCTTATTTACCTGATGTCATTTGCTGTAAGGTAAAGAGCCGAGTAAGTTCACATGTTGTGATCACAACTGCAGCACAAACAACTGACATACAAAGGTCAGAGCCACTGTGGCCAGACAGTTTAAGCAGAAACTTTAAAGAGAAATTGGGACTTCATCCTAGCAGAGAATAGGATAAAGATGCAAATCAGACAAATAGTGCTAACATATTGGAATAATTCTGAATATGGATATGCATATTTGCAAACAAATAAAGCAGATTTATCTTCAATTGAGGCCATGGAATGATAATTTAAGAGAGAAATGATCAGAGGATTTTTATCTGTGCACAATTGAAAGTCGGTAGAAGAGATATCATGGGAAGGTAGTCTGGATCAACGGAAATACATTTCCAGGATAATTGTCTGACATCCGGTACGTGGCTCAAATTTTGATCGTCGGCAGCAATGGGCAGGGGTGAGCTCAGCCCACCCAAACGTGCGTCTTGCCCACCCAATCAAAAGTTAAGAAAATGTGTTCAGCCAATGAAAAAAAAATTGCACAGAAAATACCAGTACTATTTCTAACTTCTGATTGGGTGGGCAGCCTAAAGCCCGCCTCCAAAATCACCCACTGCCCCGTCTTCTCATCGTTATAGTGCTCTGAAGCAGACCTGTCCGTCGCTTTGTGTCCACTCTCTCTGTAAAAATAGAGATGAGCAGCGCGGCTTCCGCAATCAGTGTAGCAGCTCCAGTTGATTATAATGGACGTGCTTCTGTGTGTGTGTCTGCTGCAGACATGTGGTGGTGCGTCTGTGCTTCTGCCGTAGTTCCGGTTTTCCACCTCAGATAGACCAGTGTTCAGCCACTTCCCTAAACTTTGTCTCATCCAGAGACCCTGGCGGGGATCTCTGTATCTGTCAGACGGTGTGGATGAGATACTGCCATATCAGCAGAGCAATAACGTAATGCACAGTAGACTATAGGGCATGAAATATTGTGACTTTATTCTTCTAATATTATATCTTTTATCTCAAAATAAGATGGGATGAGTTACATTTTGAATGTTTTGAACATGAGCAGAAATCTTGCTGAAACACATCTGAGCTATTACAGTCCAGGTGTTTTTTAATTATATTAAATTCATTCATATGAATATGTGCACATATGAAGAGGTTAGTTCCCCAAACAAAAGACGCAAAAGAGGAGGGAGGAGTAAATCATGCCTATGCCTACATGTGTGTTGTCTCAGCAGAGATAACATTAAATGAGAAAAGTTGATCTACAGGAGAATAAATATTTGAAAAACACAGAATGCCTCAGAGCCTTACTTCATTATATTCCATTATATATTTATATTTTCAATTGTCCCCTTTGTTTTACTTTACACAAATAAAGACATTTCCAACATAAATTGATGCATAAAAGTTAGAAATAGGTGCATGAAAATTCACCAGAATGCAGGAAATTTAGTGTTTAATGCTCAAATTTTATGGTGTAGAACCCCCAGACATTACCTTTTTTTTTTTTTTTTTTTAAGATTATTTTTTGGGCATTTTTCCTCCGTTAATGATAGGAAAGCAATGAAAGGAGGAGAGAGAGGGGGAAGACATGCAGGAAATCGTCCCAGGTCGGCTTGAATCCTGGACCTTCTGCGTCGAGGCATGAACCTCTGTGTATGTGCGCCTGCTCTACCAACTGAGCTATGCTGGCCACGCCCACATTACATTCCTCCCCAATTATGTTCAAATAGATCCTATGCTTTTGGGTTGCCAGGACAGCTGGTATTAGGTCAAATGTTTGTGCCATGTCTCCAGGGCCTGGAAGCTGGAACCCATTGAGCCACTAATGCACTTCTCTAAACTCTGTGCTACCAACCGCCCAAGTTGCCAACCTATTGTTTCTACCAGCCCACCCTAATATAGCAGGCTAGAACCAGCCCTGTTGACCAGGAATATGTTTACGGCATGTATAATCTAACTGGGAGGTTTTGGGACCGATTAGAGAAGATTGCTATGGACAAAGTACACACGGTGATACACTGGTAATAGCAAATGACATTTAACCATGTATCCAGCTAATTTAAATAGCTCACATTACTGTATTGTTTGAACAGTTAACTTCATTTGATATTGTATGTGGCATTTTCTTTTTTCGGGGTGCAAATGTTCCACCAAAACAAGTTCCTTCCCGAGAATATTTTGCAGATCCACCGTCGCAGTGTCCAGAGCTTGGCGCCACCCAAGACGATTGTGATTGGTTTAAAGAAATGCAAACAACCCAGATTATTTTTTTTTTTACTCCTATGCCAGAATGTATGTATAGTGTAGCCAGACCTTACTGCACAACGCTGTGGAAATAGGTCTGGCAATTCGAGACTACATGGGAAGGTGACATGGATAAAGACAAAGAAATAGTTTATCTTAAAGTCATGTAGATTGAGGTCTTAAAGTCACATGGACCATGACAAGAGGCTGGACTGCTGTTTGGACTGAATTTGGGAAGTGAGGATAGACATTTAGCCAAGAAGAAGCAATTAGCGACTTAGTTGACGGTACTAAATGTTGTGTTTACTGGTAAACTGGTAAACCTTGTGGTGCATTCAAAGGTAAAATACACTTTTCTCATCAGTTTTTGTCTTTTAATTTACTGGTGAAAGAAGTAGGCCTAATTATTGTTAGAAGTTATTGTTATTACAATTTTAATAATCATTTAAATTCCCCCCTTTTTTGTGCTGATACGAAAATGTATCCGATCCGTGACTATTTGAGAGGGATTGGAAATTATATTGCAAGCTATTATTTCATAATTAAAATGTGTGGTATAGTTACATAAGAAATTAATTCCTCCAAATATAGGCAGTTTAAAACATACGACAACCATACTGTCAATTTCGGCAACCAAAAGCTGATGCCTGATTGCCAAATCTGCAACAGTACGTAGGTAGGATTGTGAAGATCCAGGACTTAGCCAAAAAATTTGAACATCGACAACTTCTCAGTCTCTCCCCCCTTTCCGCTAAGCCCAAAACGGTCTCCTAAGCCCCTTCCCCCCACAAGGGAGAATGAATGCGTGTGCATGAGCAGTGATTGACATGCAGTTAGACACCCCCCTGGCCCTGATTGGTGCATCTGAACAGGGAGCGGTGGATTTTTGCAAATTGCACTACAGGCTGTAGGTGGTGTCAGAGGAGCTGGATTTTTTTTTAAATTACCTTCTTCATGTAGTTCTACTCGAACATAGGGTCAGTTTCAGCAAATATGACAGAAAGTTAGTTTTATAAGTCTTACCTATTGCACCTTTTAAGTAACTCCAGAGGAACTCAAAAGAAGTGATCTTAGTAAACAATGCAATCACTATGAGGGTGGAAAACACTTGAAAAACAACCCAAATCCTGCTAGTTAACCTTTAGAGACCGTCACTATTAACAATAGGATCTATTGGGATACTGAAACGAACGAGCAGCTGATTGTAAATCATACAATAACAACACTTCTCATACGGCTCCTCTTCTATGCTCTTTTTAGAGCACCTCCCTCCCTTTAAGATGGCATTGCCTTTTGTGGCATCACCCATTGCTGTAAGCCATGTTTAAATAAATTATTGGATACCTCAGGAAAAGTGTTGATTGACTGAAAAATGCACTGACAACATAGAAATGAAACCCATTTTAAAAATAATGTCACATATCCTGAAGAGGGAGAATAATTACAGATTTAAGAAATTAAAGGTCGACCATTTTCTATATTTTGAAAACAATGAGATAAAAAAAAGTGTTCCTGATCAAGTTGCTCCCACAAGAACAGAGCTTCTGTAAGATTTTTTTTTGTCAATATGCGTGTCAGCCCACGCGCTGCAGCAGTCGTTTCGGCGTCTCCTCTATTTCTTGCGCGAGATGTGAGCGTATGTGTCTAGCCAGGCAGGTAATCCCATGCAGGAAGACCACGTTGCAGCCGGATACTGTGTAATAGATTTTTGAGAATTAAAAAAAATCATTTTTTTCATGAACCCATTTTGATATGAGTCTATTCATTAGTTTTAAAAAAAAGATACAAAGATAGTTACTCCCCAATTTTTTGGGTAGCCTATTTCTGTTCAGTATAATATTACTTATAGTTTGACATATACAGCGATGACGATATGTCAATGATAAGCTAATATCAGCCCAAGGATTGGTCTGTCAAATGAATTGTTCTAGCTAACATGCTTTGATCATCGTGTTTTAAGGTATCTTGTCATGAACTAATTAATTGAGAGTGTCCTGATGCCGAACATCACAGCCTAGTATGGAAACACTACCAAACAGGACCACAAACCTAAAGGATATTTACACACACACACAAACACAACCACACACACACACACACACACACACACACACACACACACACACACACACACGCACACGCACACGCACACACATACATTCTGCTTCATGATGAGTCATGCAGAAGTTGAAGGAGCTGATGGGAGTACATTTCACTGAAATTGTACCTCGTACGATTTTCATGTGAGAAAATTGATTGATTGACATGATCAAGTGAGAAATCTGACTTGCTGATGGGGCTAAAGGAAAAGTCAGAGGATTAGCAAACCCATTAGGATTCATCCACTAGGGACTTGCATATCTGTACCACACTTCATGGTAAATCCTTTCAATAGTTGTAGACATTTCACTCAGGACTACAGTATTGGATTAATAGACAACATGCCATCTGCACCTCTAATGTGGCTAAAAATAGTAAAAATGTTGTGGCTAATTTTCAGGTTTGGGAAATCAAAACAAACCTTGCCAGTTACTGTATTACAAAGTCTGTTCATTATACACAGCCAACACATTTTTCACTTCCCTCTCTCCAAAGAGAACTATGGTTAAACCAGCAGCAGTTTAACTCATCATGGTGTTTGGAAATGAAACTCAGTGTTACTGTTTTATCATGAAATAGTGAGTCACAGGCTTGTGTTTATGAGATTTAAAGGTCAGAGCCATTCATTTCAAGTATCTAAGATAATTACGGTTTAATCTTTTTTATACCTCTGCTTCAGAATTCTTGTATCTAAACACCACTTGTGAAGAAGGTGATATCACATGCACAGAGGATTTCAAACCTCTAGAGTTATCAGTTTGACTGCACAAAGTGTTTTGGTACTGCCCCTTCTAAGCTCCTCTGATCCCATTTAAATTGCTAAGTGGGTTTTCAGACTGTCGCAGCCAGATCCAAACTACCGCTTAGGTGTCCTCATGCATTAAATTAGATAAAAATGTTTGAAATGACTGGAAAACAAATACATATTTATCACGTTGCCAAGGTTAAGCTATTAAAGCTATGAAACACATAGCTGAAGTATTTGTTGAGTCTGTTTTAACTTTACATGGAATTCCTTCGCATTGTTTTTAATATGCATATGGAGAAATGTGGTGAAGAAATGAGAGAGATCCATGCTCATTTATGCTCCCTTTATATACGAAAATAGATCTGTCCATTTCAAAGGATGTAACTGTCACTGCCTACATACTTCCATGCGTCCTTTACATTGACATTGATGTTAAGCAATACAAGATCTGGACGGCAGCCCAGAATCAAAGGTTTCTGACAACAGCAAACATGGCGACGGTGGAGGAGATTGTAATAATTTACTCCTTAAAGTGTAACTCTCGCCAAAATGCAACCTAGGGTCTTTTTGTGAATGTACCCAAGTCAAACTTTCATTTAAAAGCATATTTAGGACGGAAGCGCCACTTTTAAGATGTACCGTATTTTCGTTTTTCGGCTAAATGGCCTTTTGAATGGGAGTGCTAGGGGCACTTTTATGCTAGCCTCAAAATAGCTATTTTTAAAACACTAAGAAGGCTCGACCCAACATGAAACCTTGCTTGAAGTATCACCAGGGGCTCTACACATGAACTACACCGGTACACAAGGGATACACTAAATATGTGGCTACTTGTTTTGATATCGACTCATTTTGACTGCCGAGGTGGTAGCAGCCGGAAACAACAAAAGCTACGGTGTGTTGTCCAAAACCTTTCTTTTTAGTAAACTCTATGTACACACACAATGTTGTCAGTGCTTGCGTTAAGGTGTAGAGCCCCTGGTGATAGTTGGAGCAAAGTTTCATGTTGTGTCGAGCCTTCTTAGTGTTTTAAAAATAGCTATTTTGAGGCTAGCATAAAAGTGCCCCTATTACTCCCATTCAAAAGGCCATTTGACCAAAAAACGAAAATACGGTACATCTTAAAAGTGGCGCTTCCGTCCTAAATATGCTTTTAAACGAAAGTTTGACTCGGCTACATTCACAAAAAAGACCCTAGTTTGCATTTTGGCGAGAGTTACGCTTTACGAAAGAGGCAAAACCGGAGGCAATGTTGTAGACGGCGATGGCCTGTGATAATTACATCAAAGTTGCGTTAATGTTTCTGTGAAATACATCGCCATTCCGTTTGGTCATATTTAAAAATGTCTTCTTTGTGTCATATGGTCGTGTCTCGCTTGAACTATTGGCTGCACTGCCCCCAACGATTTCCGGTAGTACTGCTCTGTTTCGCCCGTATCCCTATCTAACGTTGAGCATAAATGAGCCTTAACAGTGAATGAATAGGTTGATGGATTGGAGATGAGAGATCAGGAAAGGGAAGGAACAACAGAGAGCTGAGAAGTGGTAAGAGTATACGAAGAGAGTGACAAGGAGCTGTATGGATTTCAAGCATTTGCACTTGGCTCAGCCTTGGTGAAGAAACTAATACCTCAATTTAGCACCTGCAGCCCAGTATAGCACTCCCTTTTCACATATTCATCTCTGACATACTGAAAACCCAGAGAGAGAGAGAGAGAGAGATCACCAGCCCAGTTTTATTTTAGCCCCCATGAGGCACTGCAGATTTTGTCATATGGAGAAGCTGAATTTTTGACAGCTTCCAAAAGGCTGTAGAGTTGGATTTTACACGCCTGTATTTGAACATTTTATCACCGTGGTTGTCTATTTGGGAGTTTTCCTGTGAGGCAACATCAGACATCAAAGTGAATGTGAGCAGTGGTATAAAAAGGTGAGCCAATGTTTAGGAGTAACTCTCAGAACTGGATATGTATCTGTGAATGTGCAGGAAAACTGCAACCTCGTTAGGTAAATATTCTTTTTGTTCTTCTTCAAGTTGGCATAAACCCTTTTCCACCTATAACCACAGTAAAAATTGCTTTTATCCTGTTATAAAACAATGTCCAATTTAGGCACAATACAAAAAACGACTATAGTTCCATGTTGTGTAATGCTCTCTCTCTCTCTCTCTCTCTCTCTCTCTCTCTCTCTCTCTCTCTCTCTCTCTCTCTCTCTCTCTCTCTCTCTCTCTCTCTTTCAAATAGGCTTTATTGAAGTTTCAGTAACAGTGTTGCCAAAAGCATCAAAATACAATTTGACCAAATATTTGGACTGAACACAATAAACAGTAATATTTACATTAACACAACATTAAGACTAATTGTCGGTCATTCACTGTCCCACTGTCCCCTCAGTCTCTCTCTCTCTCTCTCTCTCTCTCTCTCTCTCTTTACCTTTCTCTCTCTCTCTTTCTCCCTCTCGCTCTCTGTCTCTCTCTTTTTCTCTGTCCAAGTATCCTCTGATCCCCTTTTAAAATCAACAGTGGTCTCCTGCCAGCTTATTCGTTATGGACATTTATGGTACATAGCAGTTTTAAAAAAGGTCCACGAAGTCCAAATTTGCTTCGATTGTACTTCAAGGACAGTTGACACATTCTTACAAAGCTGCTACTTCAACTAAGGGCACAGAATTGTGATTTTTTTTTTTCACTGAGAAATGTATGTAAATTAAGTTGAGAATGTGACTTGAGAGTTTGGTGTGATTCACTTCCCCCCGCTCCATCCACAGACCTATATAGGGAAAGAGAAAGCTTCTGGTAAAAGATCTACCACAGCCTTGTGTGTTGCCAAACTCTTTACATAACTCACAATGTAGTCTCTTACTTTGTCTTCTTTAATTTAATACACACCGACATATGCAGGGACACTCATAATATATTCACTCAACACCTACCAAACACACCCTGTACCTCACATACATAGCCTATCTCATATATTAAACACCACATAGGGCTCTCAAAAGAGGCTCTATGGATGTGTGTTATAAACCCAAATGATGCTGGACTCACGTCACACAGAGGATTGGAAAAGCAAGACAAACTACACTAAAAACGTATCAGCTTTTAACTCTCCTGCAACCCAAAGTTTGTGTTAGGGGTGCACGATTCAGAAAATGTCACGATTCGATATTGATTTTTAGGCTCACGATTCGATTCAAAATCGATTTCCGATTCAAAATCGATTCACAATATGTAAATGTAGTTACTTTTCCCATGTGATTGCAGTAGACAAATCTTTTGTATATATTATATATAATATTTTTTTTAAATATGAATAGATTTTTTTGCACAACCCTAGTTTGTGTTTGTACCTCGTGTCTGTACACGTCCACTATGTGTCTGGTACATTAAAAAAAAGAGAGAGTGCAGATGCAGCAGGTGATCATAGCAGTCAGGCGCTAACATATGACACGCGTTGTCATTTCTGAAAGGTCACTCCAGGATGGAGCTGTGATGTTGGAGAATTAAAGTGTGCCCTTAATAATGTTCCATGGAGGTATACTTTTATTGTTATATTATACAACAAGTAGATCCGACCAGACAATCTGATTGGTCAACTAGACATTAAGAAAGTGCTCAAATCCTGCTTGTGAGAGGGTTTTTAAGCGAATGATTCTTTTGTATCTTTGTTCATTCTTCCAGACCTTGTGCTGTGATGTATTGAACCTTTCTAGAAAGAAATAAACTCTTAAAAGACTTAGTTGACAGAAGCTTTATTTTAGATCTCACCTAGGTATTAGCATTTCTACCACAAGCCTTATAAGGTACTTCCTGCCTGCTCACATGCTAATTTGACCATATTTGTTAGTGAGTGTACTTGTGTTCTCAGGCCTTTTGTCTTTCATCAGAGCCACACATCATTGCACATAGGACCTTTTTATGGCTCCATTTTACATGATTTCAATAGTATATAGTCTATAGTTTATAGTATATAGTGCAGAAAATTACAGTGTGAAATTAAAGGTTGGGACTGGGTTCCCGCTGAAGGTTTTGTGGGATGATAGCTTTTAGAGGCAGAAAGTCTTGATAGTAGTGTTTCAGCTCCATTTTCCCTCAATTTGCCCTCAGTAATATTGCTCTTCTTTCATATTGCTATATGTTTACCTTGTTCTGTATGTATAATGCTGGAATCCAGTGTTACCAGTTAGAAAAAATCCATAATAAACAAACGTGAATATGCAGCGATGGCCTTTGCATCAACCATTTTTAAAGTTTAATTTGCCATTGCCAACAATCAGGGTTTGAGCCATTATTTGATGGGGGAGCTGCAACAATGTACTACGGCTCCACACGCAGTTGTCTCTACACTTACGTCTAGTAAAACTAATAGTAAGGTACAGTGTATGTAAATGACCATGAATGATGAATACTTTTACTGACAAAGAGAATTTTTTTTTCCAAAGCCACATTATAGCACTTAATTAACATCAATCTAGAACAGCATGCTACTTCAGGCAGTGATGTGACTTGTCTCTCCGCCAAGCTGAGGAAGCCTAACCCCGGATTTACACCAACTGCGGAACGGCTGCGGATCAGCTCCACTGCGTGTCGGCTCCATGTTCCGCCGTCCTTCAATACCCACCACGTCCATATTTGTTGCGGAACAGCTGCGGCCATGACTGACAGCTGAAGTCACTAGGACCCACGAGATCTCGCGAATTCACGTATGATCGCGTGATATAACAGGATGTAGTTTCTATAAACAGAACCACAAAACCAACAACAGTTTGTTTCCATTCCGACTTCAGGCCTGTCTCCGCCCATTATGACGTTTTCAAGGTGTAGTGCAGGGAAATATGATCCGGCGTGAGCACGGTGTATTTTATTTTAAAAATTAACTGGATGTTTTATTTTGCTTCTGTGCTCGACTTCCTGTTCCGCACTGTCTGCCCTGTGCTGAATTGCTGCGGAGCTCTCCGGTGTCCGGCAAAAATAGAAGCTCTGCGTATCTGCTCCTGAGGGCTGCGGCTCGCCGGAGCAGGGACAGAGTCGGAACGCAGCCGTTCCGCAGTCAGTGAAAATACATTGACTTTAATGGAAATCTATTGACTCCGCCGCCATTCCGGAGCGGATCCGCAGCCATTCCGCAGTTGGTGGAAATTGGGGGTTAGGAGAAAGTGAGGGCCTGGGGAGCAATAAACCGCTCCTACCATGACCAAAAGAGAAATTTAATGATCCGAGAGAGGAATGGAGGGAAAGTTGGGTATCTCCTGCTCTGTATGCTTAACAGAGCACCACAAATGAGATTCATGCCATCAAGCCATTCTGTCTACTACTTGAAACAATCATAATATAGCCTTTATTTGACAAGCACTCTTACCAACATATATATATATATATATATATATATATATATATATATATATATATATATATATATATATACATACCCACAATCCCTGCCTTTTCAGTTATTCTATATTTCTGTCAGGCAGGTGAATCATGTTAGATAATCTTTGGCCCACTGCCCATGACTTTAACCCCACTAGCAATAATAACTCTGCTGTGTCAAGTTCACACGAGGGACATGTGCACAGGCATATATCTGAGTTCAATTTCAGCTGGATTGCAGCTGCATTGACTGGAGTGATATAATATACCTGGAGCTAGAGCGGTGTGTCATTCTGGAAAAAAAAGTAATTATAACTTCAAGCTCTGGATGAGATACTTCATCTTATTTAAAAACTTCTCACCTGTATTTATTATTAACGTAATATATGAAATATATTTAGCATGCATGAAAGACAGTATAACTCAATGTTTTGTTAGTGATTGAAAAGTAGATTTTCAACTAATTTATAGATATAGTGAAATGGAGAAAATCAGATATCACAATATTATTGACCAAATCTATCAATGTCGATATTGCGACAATATTGTAGGGTTGACGATTGGTGCTATAACAACATATTTTCACAATACAATTTTACATAAATAATTATCAATAAAGTGGATATATTGACTAAGTGGTTAAAGGCAAATAATAGAACAGATTGAACAGTCTGGTAAGTTCAGAAAATGACAATTTTACTGTAATGCAGCCTTTAAAACCAGGAAAAGACTACACTTACCATACTACCATATCCAAAATCTAAGACGATATCTAGTCTCATATCACGTTATAATATCGATGTTGCCCAGCCCTAGTATGCACTATGCATTTAATAGTTAAATTAGCACACAAACTATGCACACATTTATATGGATCTTGTGGCTTTTGGAGCACCAGCTGTTATTTTAAGCAGTACTGTTCTATGGAGGCCTTGATTACATTGTGAGTTTCCAAATTGGGAGATTTGGCAAGAACGGCAGATGGACAGGGCATGGGTGGACTCAAGAGGACAAAAGGCCACTTGGCCAAACGAAGCTACTGCTAGAGGATGAGAAATGTCTCAGTCTTAAGAGAAACACATTATAAGTTAATGCAATGCCATATTTCTGCTAAAGGGTACAGTAGGAAACATGGTCTGGTCTGGTAACCTAACTCCGCCAGATGGATTGCTTCACATTTGCTCGGCATATCCATCTGGGAACTTTCCATTGGAGAACTTTTGGGAAGGGGCGAAAATACTGGTTAGCTGATTGGATAAACCATTTGTCTATCACCACCTATGTTGGTGATAGACGGGCCAAATCAACCAATCAGATCAACGATATATCAAACTCTTGCCGAAACCCGTCGGGAGAAGAGCAAAAACATCTTTTCCTCCGAGAAAAGCCTCCAGTGCCGTTTTTTGCTCTTCTTTCAATGAAGGAATACTTTCTAATTCGGATAAAACTTGCACGATAGCTACGCTCATCTCACCCGTGGAAGCCGTCAGTTGCTTCTCGTTGCGTCACACCTAAACCCGCCTCAAAACCGGCTCCAAATTTTCTCTGTCTCAAGTTGCCAGATTGATCTGCGAGTGGAAAACTGTAGCTCGCGAGATCAGGACGGTCTCACGAGACTACTGGTCTGGTGCTTGTTAACTATACTGTGACTGTAGAGCTAAATCGAAAGAGTGTCTGCTGAAGAACTTTAGCAACTTGAACTTGAACATTTTCTAAATTAAAAAAGGTTATGACATCCTAAGAGACTTTGAGGAAGTCTAAGAGGAATTTGCCGTCTTAGCAACAAGAGGGAATATAACTTTGAATTGATTGTGATTTTTATCAACAGCTATTGGAATTCAGCAGCATTCTTTTGTGGTATGTTGCTGGCATGGTCCAAATGCAGTATTCTCTAGTAAGGCTCCTACAGGGAAAAAAAAGCTTTTGAATTGTGGAACAAAAGGCATCTTAAGTAGATGAAGCCATGCTGTCTGTGATGAAGTAATTCAGCTGCTCCTTTCTGTTTTCTAATCATGAAAGGTTGTCTTTCATATTCATTTTTTTTCTTCCAATCTCATTCAAGAGGATGCAAGAGACATGCAAAATAATAACATAACCAGTTAACATACAAAAACCTGATGAAAATCTGGCACCTAAATAATAATAATAAAAAATAAATCTCTGATTTGTCTGTTATTCTACTGACTAGCAAATATGGAGCCTCTTTACCAGCCACACAACCTGTTAAATTCAGTGCAGTCATACAGTAACTGGATCCTTCTATTGGTTTTATTTAGACTTTCATTATAGAAAATGCCAAGTATTCTGTCTGGTGGATAGAGGATAATAGTAATCGGGTGGGAATATCTTGAAGCATTTGCTCTGTATATGTATATCATATTGCTTATCTCTAAGGATTCAGCATTGCGGTGCACTACTAAGTCTGTCTCCAGGGAATGTGAACAATTACAGAAAAAAGACTCCTCGGTTTAAAGGCAGAACCTGCTAGGTACTGACTTCATCAACGCAATTACCCAAAAGCACTCTTTGTCCATTTGTCTGAATGGGCTACATTTAAAGGCAGTTATAAACAAACAAAAATCTTTCTATGACTAAAGCATGTGCAAACATGAGTAGAAGTAGCCTCAGTATTTAAATCAAGGCTTACAATTATGTAAATCCAAGTGTTTTGGTCCTCTCCATATGTTCCTCTGACAAGCCTGTTACACAGCCTCATCACATTAAGCTTTTTCACTTCCTCATAAAATACCAAGTCCTTGTTGGACTCTGTGCCTGGCCTCCATGGTCACCATACCTTGTATTTGTTGTTGTATTTACTTTTGTTTCAGTATTATTTATTGTTGTTTCTATTAGGGCTGCACGATATGAGGAAAACATGCAATGCGCGATTACGCTGAATATCGCGATAATGATATTACTTGCGATAAATAAATGAATATGAAAGCGTACTCAGTTCTGCCTTTCTGCTGCTTTCAGAATTCTGCTAAAATATAACAAAAGGCTTGTTGAATTTAAAACAAATGAAAGGAAATCATTTCCAACATTCTTTTATTGAATAAATTGAACATTGAATGGAATGGAAGTTACATTTTAAAGTGCAGTTTTCTACTGATTTTCTTTCAACTAACACAAAAAATCTCCGATTGTCTTTCGCGATATGTCGCAGGCTTTCGTGATGTGTTTATTGCGCCAGTTGATATTGTGATGACGATTAAAAAACAATATATTGTGCAGCCCTAGTTTCTAATATTTATTGCTGATGTAGCCCGTTTTTCTGTGGATATGTTTTCTTCTATGTTAACTTCATTGGTTATTTTATTTCATTTCATTTTATTATTTCTCTCAAACAATCAACAATGTTGCAAAAGAAAAAATGTAATTAAATTAAAACCCCAAAATAAAACAAACAATCAGAATTTACCAAAAAAACAAAAATAATAAAAAAAATAGAAAAGGATTAGTTCGAGAAGGAGCAGAATAAGTTGGTGTCATATACTCTTTATGATATATCGTCTGTAACTTTGCTGTAAACCTGTCCTATTACATTGTTTACAACTATGCTTAAAATTGATCTTTAAAAATTAATGAGGGGGAAGAAAGGGGGGATTTCTTTTTCTGAACATGACTGAATTTGACTTTAAAGTGTCCCATTCCATGAGGAAGAAAGATGGTATTTGAAATGTCATCCCTATACTGCAGTTAGTGGGATGCCAGCACAGCCTTCCCACTGTGCAAAATCAACACAGTCAACTATCGCTCTCTTTTTCTACATGGTAGATTCTTGTCCTCATTTGCACATCAGTATCTGTTTGATCTCCATCAGCCACGCAAGTTAACAGGGGCAGCCTTGCATTTGGATCAGGGATGAACAGACATGGATGTTTTAAGCACATCCAGGCATACATCATTATTCTTTTCCCTTCTTCTAATTAGTTAATTAAAAGGACATCTGTGTAACATCTACAACACATTAGTGTTTCCCCATGGATTTGCTCTGATACTAGTGCCAGCATAACTACCAGTCAGTTTATTGTAGCATATTTTGAACAATTACTGCAAATTCTGTTTTATCTTGGCTTTTAATTATATGGAACAAGTTCACAATTTACAATCAATGCTCATCTCTATCTATGAATATTTACTAAAATTTGTAGTTATTATTTTTGCATATTATAAAATGTGCCATAGTATCTGTGTTAATGGTGGGAATGCACTGGGGATATTCACAATTAGGCAACCAGTAAAGCAGCTGTATCCTGAATATTCTTTTGCTTTTTCATATGGCAGCTCATTGAATTCCTTTTCCCTTGCTCTCCTTTTAATACCTCAATGTATTATTTCATATAGATTTTGCCATAAGCCCCAATCAATACCTCCATTTGGGATTTGTGTTTGCTGCTAAAGCCAAGCAATAGGCTAAGCGAGTAAAAAGAGCAAGGGCTGCAGGACAGCTTTGACAAACAACTAACATTTAGTATGCTGAAACATTCATTAATATTTGGCAAAAGCTACCCCTAAGGAAGACAATGTCGATTTCATGTCGCTCATAATTACATACTGTATTTTTGATATTGTTGACGATCTGAATGAAGTTATGTAATGTACAAGATGACTATAATGTCAAATATCTCATTTGCTAACGGCATATCATAGCAAACTTTGTGCATCTCATTATTAAAGTATGACTCTTCTTTTTGCTTTTCTGTCTTCTGTTGTCCGTCTCCATTCTTCTCTCACTGTCTCTTATTCACTATACTGGCAGGAAGGTGCAACGCTAGCTAACAACCAAAAGGTGTGATAGCAGGAAATGCATTCTGGGACACACTGACACCCCAATTACCTGCTGGCAGCGGCAGGGTTAGCTCCTTGTAGTGTCCTTGGGTTGTGACATTTTCCCTTTCAGCTCCCCCTCAGATTTACTGGAATGAGCGGGGTTGCTGAGCAGGCCACTTTATAAATACATCTCCTCTCGATTACGGTGACCACCGGCCCTGGGCAGCTGAGTGTAGCTTGGATGGCTTCATCCCTTGAGATTCAATGTCGTAAATCAAGGCCCCAAATGGCTGTCCTAACTCTGCTATCAATCTGTGTTATTGCCAGCCGCTGACGGCAGTGTAAGAGACACACACAATGTGCTGCTATCTAATCAGTGTGGTGCCGATCACCGGATGGTAAACATGAAACAATAGCTCTTGTGTCCCTCGCTACAGGTTTTGTACAGACAGCAGGTTGTCATAAGGGATCATTGATGAATATTGTCCTGTGTTTGCATTCTATCAACCTACGTGTTTATAAAGCATGTAAACGCACCTTTATACTGCTACTGTATGTATAAAAGCTCAAACAAATCCATGCTGTCATCACATTAAAGGTTGTATCCTGACCAAAATATATTAAAATACACTATTTTATTAGTATTACAGTGTTATGTAACTGGCACTACTATAAGAGGAACTGTAACTGTACTGGAGTTACTGAAACAAGTAACAGTTTGTTCACTCACCTAGGACAATTAAGCTGAGATCATTACATATGTGGGCAATATGCACTAAATTAAAGTGCTCATATTATGCTCATTTTCAGGTTCATAATTGTATTTAGAGGTTGTACTAGAATAGGTTTATGTGGTTTAATTTTCAGAAAACACCATATATTTGTTGTACTGCACATTGCTGCAGCTCCTCTTTTCACCCTGTGTGTTGAGCTCTCTGTTTTAGCTACAGAGTGAGGCATCTCACTTCTGTTCCATCTTTGTTGGGAGTCGCACATGCGCAGTAAGTACTGCTAGCTAGTCAGAGTATGAGGGAGTGCCATGCTAGCAGCTAGGCGAGCATTATAACGTGTGTTACAAAGTGACGCACGTTTGTCACGAAGTAAAGGCTGGACTAAAATAGAGCTGTTTGGAGAAGTTTGTGAACAGTGATTTCTGTTGGAGATGGAAAGTCCCTTTGGGGTGGACTTTGGGCTTTTTCACTTTGTAAAGCTATAACGTGCACAAAAAAAACACACACACAATAAAGGATAGGGGAAAAGCCAAAAAGCATAATATGAACACTTTAAGACCATCTTTTCAGTGTGTATGTGAGTAAATAGAGAGAACATTTCTGAGTTCATTATATTTATTAGTCTCCACTTAAGCTTGAGAAACTCACATTTATATCAATAGAAAATTAAAAGCCCTGCACACACATATAAGTGTTTACCGTTATTTTGGTAAGTTCGAAATTAGGCAGTACTATGCTGGGCCTTTGCTGATGTCACTATTGTCTGTAGTGGAAGGAATTATAAATGAGTAAGTTGTCCAGACACAACAGTTGCAACAAAACTAAAAGAAAAGTCTGAACATGGTCTTCACATGCCCACGCTGTCCCAAAAAGAGATCTAATCAGCCAGTAAGTGAAAACACTTGAGCACTTTACCATAGGCTGGTGGGGATTTTAACATACAGTTTAAACTTACACTTCAATTAACAACTTCGCGTAGGGAAGTATACTGGATGAAATCTGTCAAAGATTGAATCGATTTTAGGGCAAAATACAAAGTCTACCAAGTATGTCATGCAAATTTTGTTCTTTCATGCGTTTTCTTGCTATTTTAAAGTTTTTTTTCCTGAAAAGTGGTTCAAGCTCCAGAGACATACAGAGGTTATGTGTTGATAATTATGCTTGTAAACACAAATGTTGCTGCTACTGCACCTATGCATTATTTACACAGCTAACTCCCAGCAATAGAATGTTAAACACTGGTTAAGTCTGCGCTGGCCTCCAGGCTTTTTACATTCACAGTGGGAAAAGGTGCAATCTGTCTGCATACCCAGGGTGTATTTGAACTACAAAGATGAAAGGAAAGGAGACTGACGATTATGAATTTAACACAACAAATAGAGGGGCTTTTCATCTTTGACAAGTTGATTACATTTTATTTTAAATTGTTTTGAATAATATATATGCCCCAAAACACACATTAACACATGCACACATCCTCCCTCACTCAATAAACATAACTAGCCAAATAAATATGCATACACCACCTATGTCAAATTCCTGTATCAGAAAAGCATCTTTCTTATAGTTTTAAAATGTATGTTTTTAATGCTACTGTTGCTCAAATCATGTAAAATATATTGCATATAAACTGAGATAGACTTTTGCACCGATGGTACTGTGTGCGTAAAACAGTTCTCCACCTATATAGCATTGTGCTCCTACAACATTGTCATACTCACGATTGATGGTTTAAAAAATTAACAAAATTGATGCAGTTGAAGAGCTATTGGGCCTCATTCACCAATATCTTCCTAAGTTTTCTCTTAAATATGTTCTTAAGAAAGTCCCTAAGAAAAGTCTACGTCGGATTCATGACGTGTTCTTAAACAACAGAATTGTTCGCACCTGTGTTTTTAGGATTGACGAATCCCACGTCTTCGTAATTGAAAGCATGTGCCAGAATAAGAAAACTAATTAGCATTAGCAAATTCCCATATAAGGACATGACACTTCCTGTGCACCTCCTGGGAAGCGGGAGACTGCGTTCAAGAGATGGTTGTCGGAATCACAGATGACTTGTACATTGCAGTGGTGGAGGAAGTACTGAATCTCAGTACTTAAGTAAAAGTACAAATAACTAGATACATATTTACTTAAGTAAAAGTAGAAGATGTCCACTACCACAAACAAGGCCTGGCTTTTAAAAGAAGTTCCTATCCTAACCAGGATAAAACGGAAATATGTTGTTAGAATCGGAATACGGTTGGTTTTATTCATTGATGTATTTTAAGATGGTTTTATTTTCTTTAACCATGCACGTAAGCAAATAAAGTGTGTGAAGCAGAGAAAATGTGGAGATGTGAAGAGGTCCAGCCAAATAAATAAGATATGAACGCGTCTTATGCTGCCTGGCGGAGGAGTAAACCACGCTGTGGAGAGGCAACTATGATTTAAAAATGGGAATAATAAAAAACAAACATTTTCTTTTTCACTTTTACCGGAGGCTGTATTACCGAGGGTCAGCAGCGCTGCGCCCGGGCTCTGGAGCACCGGAGCCGGCTTGGAAGCCGATGAAGGATCGGCGGTGCCCCATATATATCTATGGCAACCAAACTTCACTGGTGAGACAAACGTGTGACGGTCAGGAAGACGTTTTGGCAGGGGAAAAACTGATCAGACAATGTAACGGAACGTTGTAGAAATGTAGTGGAGTAGAAAATATAGATAATTGCTGCAAGATGTAACAAAGTAAAAGTCAAAAGTATGCACTATTGATTCTACTTAACTAAAGTACAGATACGTGGAAAATGTACTTAAGTACAGTAACAAAGAATTTGTACTTTGTTACATTCCACCACTACGTTTTGGCCCTAATAAATAGCGCGATCAATCACCAAGTAACGCAGGATTTAATCAGTGTAATTGCTGATGTAAATTGCAGTGTTAGTGTTTCTTTGCATACTATGATTTTTTTTTTTTCAACAAATGATCAGAAATACATTACAGTACAATACTATCATTGTAAACGACTGTAGAATTAAATAAAATGCAGTAACCAATTATTTGGAGCAAATTGTCATCACTCAAATGTGCGTACGAATTCTCTTGAGTGTTTGTAGATGTTGTTCTTAGCTAAGAACAAATCCAAGATAAGAAAACATTAGTGAATGTCAGAATCTTCGTAAAAAGTGTGTAAGTGGGGTTTAAGAACACATTTTTTCGTAAGAACGGTTGGTGAATGAGACCCATTTTTTATTCTACGTGTGCTTTTATTGGAAATGATGTTGTCCAAATATGTTTGTAGGTCATACATTGTAAAACATTAACAGACAAAGAAAAGGCTCTATCTCGTTTGACTTTTTTCTCATTCCATTTCTAGACTTAAAGCTGTATTTCTTAGGCTTGTAGCGTATTTCCAAACCAATCAGTGCTTGTGATTATAGTTCATCATACTTTCGTTTTCAGTGCAGTTATGCTTTACTGAGCACCCAGTGTTGTGATTAAAGATTTCCTTTCTTGCGTTTGGCAGAATCAGAGACACATTGGAAAAATAGCTTTCACATTTCAAAAGCAACCTAAATGAACTCATTAAGTTAAATGAGTCATGTTGTATATACAGTAAAACCAAAGAAGTAAAAGGTCATATATCTGTCATTAGTTTCCATTTTTCATTATAGGTAACGCTTTGTATTTTTCATCGAAGAAACCAATAACCTCTGATTTATGCAAACTAAGGTGGCAGATGGCAGCTACTCAATATGTTGGAGGTAACCTCCTTTCTCTGTAGGTACTGCAGGCAATGAGGATGCCATGTCATTAACATACAATGCTACCCCAGTCCCAGTTCACTGAGCTAGTCCAATTTAAATTTATCTCAGACCTTCATATGGTGTGACCCTAAATGTGATCCCAAATTGGCTTCACGTTTGGAAGCAGAGACGAGGCACCCATGATGTTCAGATGGCTCAGCCTTGTAACGCCAGGTTATCTTGTAAACTGTCACCTGACAATGAATACACACTTATCGCTTTAAAAAAATTAAAAATAAATAAATTGTCCTTCCATCTCGTGGCCTGTGGGTCCAACAGTTTGGTTCGGAGTGATTGACGTGACATTTCGTACAGACTTTCATGTACCCAAAAGGAGGAATTCCAGTTACTCTTGACCCTGGACATTTCATTTAGTTTCACTAATAGGACATTTCCACTCATTCAACACTTCAGTTCATGACAGGATCCCATTCATCCATCTATCGGTCTTTTCATTTAGCACTTAACCTGCTTATGGTCGTGGGGGACTGTGTCATATAAATATACAAAACTTGTCACAAATAAGTTCAAGGCCTAATCTTCATGTCTTCAAACTGCTATGAGACTGGAGCATGTACAGAACATGCAAACTCCTCATTTGTCCATCTTATCTATGATCTTCTTACTGTGTGGCAACTAAACTAACCTCAGCCACTATGTCTCAAATCATTATGACAATATAGACATTTGCAGAATAGGTACAGTATGTAGGAAAAGAAGGGGAGGAGGGAAATATAGTGCACACAATGACGGAATAATTAAAATATGTTAAATGGCCTGGGCTATGGCTGTTCTAGTGTTAATATGCAATCTGCAGTGAACAGTGACTGAGAAAATGGTATATGACCCAGGATAACAATCCTAACTATATGTCTCAGATGTCACAGGACATAACATGCAGACAAAAGAAATAAACACATTTGTAGATAAAGCACATGCACAGAGGCAACCACAGACACAAACACTGAAATACTTGAACACTAACACAATCAAGTACAACGCAGCAGTGTAGTCTAATATAAAGTGTAAATTTGCTGAACCCTGTTGCAATTTTGTGTTACCTTGCTTACCCAGGGGCTATTTTAATAGAACACTTAGGCCATCACCTAATGTGTTCGTAATATCTTTAAGCAACAAAGAGCCTGTATCTTAAATAGGGATGTCACGAGAACCGATACTTCGGTACCAACTCGGTACCAAAATTCTGAAAACGTGACGGTACTTATTTTTACCACGTACAGGGGGAGGCAATACTTCATGACCAGACGGGGGCAGTATATACGCATAACGTTAAAAATGTTCTAGACTGCTAAATGCTGAAGAAGAACACCGACCAGCACGGAAAAACAGCGAATAGCCCCCAAGGGGATAAGTTTCTCCTCGGACCGCGAACCTCCTATATTTTTATGCTACAAAGCCATCACCTCCCGTTAGCATTCCATTGACTGCCATTCATTTTGGCGCCACTTTGACAGTGAATAACTTTACATCTGAAGCATGTAAAGACTCTATTTGTCCATTGTTTATTTCTAAAGAAATTACGATTGTGTCATAACCACGCGACTTACTGTCGCATAGTAGAGGAATTACTGTATAGTACAGGAGAAGCGTGCAGGCAGTTTCGTCTCACATTAGCTGTTTAAGTGTAATTACTAATGTAACTAGCATTTTAGCATTTTAGTTAGCAATAATTAGCCTGTGCCTATGTTATCTCCTTACATATACCTACGCTCTCCGTCTCTGCAATATTCGGAATGATTGAGATTTCTCTTGGCACAGCTACCAGAAGACTTAAAACTTTCAGACACGTTGCTTACATTTACGTCGTCTCTCTCAGTTGGAGGCTGCGCAGTAACGCTAGCCATCACCGGAAAAGTGCTTCTAATGGCCTTCACTGGTCTCCGTCCAGAGCAACGGGATCTGTTGGTCCATTATATATATGTCAATGATAGCCCCTCATCTCCCTGTACAGTTTGACCACATTCAGCTTCTGGCTTTACCGTACATCTACGGCGATGGCTTTCACGATTTCAACTGGAACTGCCAAACCACAAGTGAGTCTATTTCTCTCTGCCGTTGTCTATCCCAACCTAACGTGTGCTCTGATAGCGCTTGTTTTAACGGAGCTCTATAACATCAGTTAACTTTAATCAGCTGGCTGTGTGGTGATGCCAGGCTTCAAAGCAACGGGCTCTGGGGTCCAGAAGACTGACATGTTAATTTTTGTAAATCACGCTGTCCTTGCCCCCTCCACTCCACACCAAAAAGTTGAAACTAAAAGAAAACACTGAAAGAAGAGTGACATGACCCCCCCCCCCTCCCACACACACACACACACACACACACACACACACACACACACACACACACACACACGCACACACACTATTTAAATAAAAGAATTAATGTTTAATGTAATGTAAAGTATTATTATTTTCTTCCTTTTTTTATTTTATTATTATGTATTGTGACATCCCTAATCTTAAACAGGTCTCCTTGCAGAAGTTAAGAGTCAAAAGTGTTTCCATTATCCATTGGAAATAAAAAAAACACTATTCAGCTGTGATAGGAACGGGGTCTGGCAGTGATACCCTCAACCTTCCCTTTGGCAGTTGAGGTTGTTAAGAAGTCTCTATTTGTGAATGCATTATATGATTTATTTTGTGTTTTGCTCACAGAACACCACCTAAAATCCTAGAAGAGTTTTCAGTAATGACAAAACCGAGCGTGCTGGTGAAACTGAACAGAACTTACCAGTAATTGAATAATTATAGTGTTGGTCCTCTGACGGCCCCCATTCATATGTGGGTCTATACAGCCAATCACCAGCACAATTTTAGTGCAGCTTTTTGTTAACTGAAGAAAGTAATGGCCAAGCCCACTGAAACATCATTAAACTGGACTTAGGCACAAAGTCATGGCATTGAAGTAGGGCCAAAATCTTATATCGCGATATAGGTAATTTCATATCTCTATAACAATCACGGTATAGCGGTTTTCTGGTAATTAAAAAAAAAAATTATTATACCTTTATTATACTAGTCTTTATGAAATAACCATTTGGCAATGCCTGTTCTTGTATACTACTGTGTGAATTAAATACTTGACAAATGAAAAGTACTAAGTATTTTCTCATTTTAATAAGAACTTTAGTGCAAAATGAACATACTGTGTAAGGATCAGAACGTAAAGCGTCATCCAACTGATGTAAATATTGCATTGATGTAGTTCGGTCGCTGGTTTTCCCGACAATGCGATAAAAACATACGATAGACATTTCTATATCGTTTCCACAATATATATAGTCATATTGCCCAGCCCTACGTTGAAGTCAGGCACATCATTATTACTATTCTTGTACATGTTTACATCTTTAGAAAAATGTATTTCTTAGTGATTTTATCTGACAACAAAAAAACACAAAATGTATAGTCTTAAATCCAAATGTAAACAAAAGGTTAGCCCCTTTACCAAACAGCATGTTAAGAGCGGTTCATAGACACTTTTTTATTTGCTTATCTAGACATACTGCAATTAACAACAACTCTGAATTGCAGTAATCTCAACACAAGATGGACATAAGTCTTTCTAAAGGCATTTTTGTTACACAAAGGAAATAACAGTAGACACACTGTATTTCTTGGTCGCTGCGGACCCTCACAGTCTTGGCTTTTGGACAACATGATGTGTGTTATTGGTCAGTGTGTGGGATGAGGTTCCTGAGCTATGCTTGCTTTTACATGGGCAGACACAAGAATAACAGCCGGATAGTGTTATAAACTACCAACAGTAAGCGCCTGTGTGGGTCTTCATATGAAGCCTGTTTTAAATTAAGGAGGATATTTAACCATGTGGCAGTGTACAAAGGAAAAAGAAAACCAATAGGCATTTTAATTATGTTACAGTGAATGCTGTTGTTTCTCTGAGGTCCTTGCAGAAAGCATTGCATCTGCAAGCATAAGGCGCATAGAGATGAGCCAGAGCATCACATTCAGGAGCATTTCCTTACTGAGTTATAGTAACCAAGCAGCATTTGTGATTTAGCCTGTTACATTAAAAACACATGGAGTCACAGTTGGAGAATAGTAATGACTCCTATTTTCTGACTGAGCTACTGCCACCCCCTTTATGGTCATAGACTACCCGCTATTGTAATAAGATGAACACTCTAACGGGAACTGCTTGATTTGGGCTTTTCAGTCGAAATTAGAGGTGTGACGAGATCTCCCGTCGAGGTAAAACGTGTCTCGCGATATCAGTACACAAGTGCAGAGCAGCAGCTTTGAAATTAGCATAGAAAATCCCCCGGCCGTTCTCCAAAGTTGACTCTGAGTTTACTTTTGCAGAGCGATAGCGGAATAAAAAAGCTGCCTCTAAAACCCATTGTTAGAACGTTGGAGTACCGCCTCTCTCTCTCTCTCTCCCCCTCTCTTGGCCGAGACACACACGGGTCCGCAGCGTGCAGTTCACTGTGGCGCTGTCTCGCGCGCACCACTCTCTTTCTCTGTTAAAATGTGTCGGGAAGCGGACAGCAAAACCTTCTGAGTGTTTGATGGTAATTTATTTGTGCTTTAGAACGTAATCAATGTGAAACAATAGTAAACTAAGCTTTATTTCCATCTGTCTACTGTACTATGACAAATTCAAGTACAAAACATTTGGTCTCAACTACTGCCAGAAAATGCTCAGTTATGTTGTAACCTTGGTTCTCTGAGTGAAGAGACTCTCTCTCCACCATACATATGGAATAAGTAACAGTTACTGTTATATAACTATTAGTTATACAGAAGATAAGCCAGTCATTTGAGTTCATGGCAAAACCTTTCAGTATAAAGTTGAATCCAGGCAACTTTATGCAAATGAGCAGCTTGGCTCGACACCTGTTTCTCACATAAAATGTTTTGAAACATGTTTCGATGGACACGTACCATTAGACCTTGGGTGAACCGCTAGCTGGTGTTCAATAAAGAAATACATGAGAAACTGAAGGTTGAATGGCAAAGATTGATCGAAGGGCCTGATATATAAGTGAGATTTATGCTTTATGCGGTTTACTGTAAACAGGGCTCTTAATTAACTTGTTTCACCATCCTCCAGGAACTTTCCCAAAATGAATGTGGATCGTCATGTCGTGTACGCACACCTGTAAGCAATGTTCCCTTTATAAATCAGAGATTACCTACAAGCGTGCGTACGTGGATCAGCCTCTTATCCCGCCCTGTACACGCCCATTTTTAACAATAAATAGTCAATGCAAAGCACCTCGTGAATGCTGATCATTATATGAATGACACTGGCAGTTGTTACACCGAATCATGATGACTGGCGGAGAAAAAGCAAAAAACTTCTCAGACGTTCAGGAATTGTTACAAATTTAATTATAATTTCGGCCTGTTCTTGCACAGTGTATGGAACCCTGATCTATAGACTACATATATTAATAATACGTCCAAAACAGCAAGCATTACGGCACTCAGGGACAGCATCGATGTACTAGACGTTTATAATAAGATTTAACAGAACTATATATTATATCCAAACAAGCCTTAGTGATGAAGTTGAAGATTATATATAATATTTATTAAAAAAAAACACTTAGCTGTCTGACATTTCCCTCTGGGAACAGCCGGTTTCCCCCAGAGTGGCGAAGACCTGTATTTGGACCGGAATGGACCGGGATGGCACTGTTCCGGCGCGTTGCCCTCTCTACTGGACCCAATTCAGTACTTAGATCCAAGAGCTCAGCTTTAGGGAACCTAAATCGGCATATTAGCCAGTCATCGTTATGGTCCCTGAAGTCTCTTTCTCTCCTGATTCTTCCATTAGCGTAGTCCTCCTGCAGGGCCAGCAGTGCCATCATGCAGCATTGCGCACGGGTTCACCACAGTATTTATATGTTTACAACAATTTGTGATTGTTAACACCTTGCCAACACAGCATTAACTAGTGGTATCCCCCACCCCGAGATACAATTTGAAGACGAAAGAAAGTGTAATAGGTAAACACACTTTTCTTCATGCAGGTTTTGTCACAAACAGTATTAAAGTTTGGGCTGATATCGAGGACATTAAGGGTAATGATTGCGCGAGAGCTTAACGGCTGTATTTTCAGACTTTGACATTTGATGATATATGCACAGTTTTAAACACATATATTTAGTTATTTACACTGTGTTCTGCTGTTATCTAATGGTAGGGTATTTGATGCTATCCTGTATACCATGCAGTCGGGCCATCTCTTCCTCCAACTTTTTATTTAAGATTTGAGTTGGACTTGTTTATGGAACAATTATCACTCAGGACAGCTGGCCTGTGTGTGTGTGTGTGTGTGTGTGTGTGTGTGTGTGTGTGTGTGTGTGTGTGTGTGTGTGTGTGTGTGTGTGTGTGTGTGTGTGTGTGTGTGTGTGTGTGTGTGTGTGTGTCACTGTCCTCATTAGAATGTCAGAATAGAGTTCGGCTGGGGCTCCATTTTTATTTTCGAGTCATTTTTGTCTTTTCTGAAAGGTAAATAAGGCATAGGAAACTTTGCACCCAGGAGAGCGACATTTGACAGGGATAGACATTTTCTTGAAGTGTGTTCTTTAGTGTTATTATATATAACAGCTGAATGTTGCAATGTTGGCACTGTGTAAAAACATATAGCCTTTGGTTGTTTCCAAGTACTTTTTTTTGAGTGTGTGTGTGTGTTCTAGGGACACCTAATCTGTAGCCGAGCCTTAGCTCTGAAGCTAGCCGAGCTCCGCCTACATGCAGTTTTTTGCAGGTCGATGGTCCAGTGAGTGAGTCAGAGATAGCAGCACTAAAGGACGAGTATGGCGAGTGGTGGCGACCCACAAGAGTTAGAGGACCCGCCGGCCTCTTTAAGATCGCAAGTTTGGGAAAACTTCAAGACTGTATGCATGAAGCCTGGAGCCTCCCGTGTCATGCCCTCCCGACTGGTGCCGTCCCGGCCTCGAAAACTTCGGTCTTCGGGTCAGTTACAGTAGTGCAGTCGAGAGAGTGGTGGATAAGATGAGGACTGTGTGTCGGCGTTGTTCAGCAGTTGTTGGGTATGTACGTGGAAATACATCTAACATGCTAACGCATATCCGACGCCATCACCCAGCTGAACTAATCGCTGGAACGAGACAAAAGAAAATTGTCCAACTTCTCCTCCCTACAGTGCTTAACCAGCCTTTAAATACAAATACAAATAGGGCTTCAAGTATTTGCTGCATGTGCTCGAACCTCGTTACAACATGCCATCCCGTCCACATATTTGTTGTTGTTGTTATTATTGTTTATATATGTAATTTGCACTTTCATAAGTTTTATAGCTGATTGTCTTATTTTGTTTACAAGTTACAGATGGAGTCTGGAGATGATGCAGGGTACTTATTGTTTACTGTTTACATCTTACTTTACACACTAAAGGCTGTTGCAGCTAGCTCAGGGGAGAGACTGTATGACACTAGGTGGTACAGCCTGAGACATGCACAATAAAAAATGTTTTGCCTTCTGCATTTTTGTTATGCTTTTCCCTCCATTGTATTGAACCAAACCGTGATGTTTGAACCGAGGTATGAACCGAACCATGACTTCTGTGTACCGGTCCACCCCTAGTTTGTGTGTGTGTGTGTGTGTGTGTGTGTGTGTGTGTGTGTGTGTGTGTGTGTGTGTGTGTGTGTGTGTGTGTGTGTGTGTGTGTGTGTACGTGTGTACAAAACCAGCGTTTTTCCTGGCTCAGGGTCTGGTTAAAAAAAATAATATTAATATTTAAATAAATCACTGGGAGAGTCTGGTAAAGGCTGACCCTGTACGATAAAACTGAGATTAACACTAATATTGAAGTTTATGTTCTGCTTGTTCAACCGTTGTTTAGTAATTTGCTCTTAAACACATTTGGAGAGGATTTGAATTACTATTTTTATCCTCAATTCTCATGGCTGGCTCAAACCTCTTTGGGGGGGTGCCACAAATTCCTCTATGCAGGAAAAACCTTGACAAAACTTTCGGTCAGTTTCATTTTCATTATCATTTTAAGTTGGCAAGATTTTTTCTTTCAACTTTCATCCTAAATTCGTCCCAAAATGTATTTTCATCCTCCCTAATCCTCTTTTTTTCGGTCTTGGGAGGAGGGGATGTCCTTAAGCTAATAAATACAAACACTGAAATCTGATCTTATTAGTTTGTTGTACGTAATTAATTGCCAACACATCACTGGAATGCGATTAGAGTTTGCTGGCTTGCCACTTTTCCAGACTGCCAGCGCTTGTCAGTGGCATCAACGATGTGTTTGCTGTAATTGTCAGTGCTTTGAAAAATGCACCAGCTTTACCAACAAACACTGCTAACATGTTTAATTCATTATTTTCAGGTGTCACTGAAACCTGCTGGCCGCCTGCTGTTTTTCTTTTTGCAACTCAAAATAGCTGCCTTGTTCACATCACACAACTCAGAATTGACAGATCACTGAAAATATTTTAGTTTTGTCCAATCTGATTAATGCAAAAGGCGCAACAGAGAGGAAGTGGGAGCAGCAGCTGGACAGAGAGCAGGAAATATCAGGCTCATCAGGTGATAAATGCTGGGACCAGGACCTTTTTGTGTCAAACACAAAAGCGCAGTTTGGCAGGCCAGAAACAATAGCTTACTGGCTTCATGCCACCTATCATTAACAACTCCTGTTTAAGGACATGCTGCTCGGAGTGAAAGTTAGAATTTTTATTTGTCTCTTCATTCCACTATTTGTTTATGGGAGTGGTTTCAACTTTGCCTTCTAAATCTGCCAATTTTTAATTATCTTACCCCTTTCAAAACATCCACCAGGGCTTCCACATGATTTATGTCATTGCCCTGTGCTGCTGCAGCAAAGCTTTTTTTTAATGTCTAATAGAAATCCTTGTGTGGCTTGTGCTACAGAAAGTCATTTTTAACAGAGAAAATCCATTTTTTCACTCCACTGTTGATATTTTTCCTACCCTGGGAATGAAGATTCTTGTAGTGATAGTTGTGTGTATTTTTCTCACATTTGTTTCTGAGTGACATAGTGCCATGGAGTTCTTCAGTAAGCATTTAGAATGCATGTGAAAACCTCAAAATTAGATTTTATGGATGCATTTGTCAGGATTTATTGAACGTGTTAATATAACAAATCAATGGGCGCCTGGGTAGCTCAGCTGGTAGAGCCCATATATAGAGGTTCGCTCCTCAATGCAGCGGCCGTGGGTTCGACTCCAACCTGTCATTCTTCCTCTCTCTTCCCTTTCATGTATTCAGCTGTCCTAAAAAAATAAAGCCCTAAAATGCCCAAAGAATAATCTTTTAAAAAAATATAACAGATCAACCACTACATTTAGTAAAAAAAAAGAAGTGGTGCAATACTAGTGGTCTGAGCTGCACGTCTTGTTTTTTCTCTTTTTTTCTCGAAAAAAAAAAAAACTTGAATACAATCAGTCAGTGGTCAAGACCACATTAGAAGAAAATGTAACCTTCTCAGATATAGGACATTTTTCATTAAACTCATACTTCACATCTACCACAAATAAAGTGTTATTGATTTTCCTCGGCTGTGCTGAGGCCACTTTATACTGACTGCTGTTTCTCTGTCTGTGCCAGCACATTGAGATTGACAGAGGCTTTATTTGCCTGGCCGCCAACTAGGGGACAAAATAAATCTGACAATAAGATATTAGTCATTTTATTGGCCAAAAAAGAGGGGCAGAAAATGAAAGTAGAAGATCCAAGTAAAGCATTGTAAACCACTAAACTTTTTAAAGTTCTGACAGCTCACCTGGCGGGTGCCAGATGCCCCAAATCCATTCAATAAGATGAACAGGAACACTTCCAGTTGTTTGTCTTTCACAGAGAATTAAAAAGTTCCCTCTCCCCTGGTTTACAGTGCATTCTACTTGTATCCAATAAATCATGCCCCTGTCTTGGGCTTCTGCCTACTGTGTTCTCCCATTTGTACTGAGTCATGTTAACAATGTGCCTGGTACAGAGTTATCATAAACTGCACATGATGATGATGGTAAACATCAATCAAATACAACAAAACAAAAAGTCTCAGAAGTGAATTTAATAACTAAATAGCAGACAAACAATGTATAACTTTGCAGTGTCTGAAATATGAGACCTGCTGTCTAGTCTACAATGGATGTGTATGTGGTTCGCTCAAACCAATCAGTGCGCAGCTCATCTAAATATTCATGAGCATACCATATTTGGAAGAAAAGCTCTTGTTTCAAATAGAGCCATATTCACAGGGTGGTTAAGGACCCATAAAATAGCATTTGAGCAATATTCAGCCAAACCAATGTTACATACCCTATTAGGAGACCTTAAGGAACTGTGTGAAATACCCCATAAAATCATTCTATCACCCCTTTAACAATTTTAAACACCCAAACAAATATGCTACAAGTGGAAAATATTGCTTCATATTGTTGTTTTGGGACATGCATATCTATCCATTCATTTTCTATTCCTCATTTTGTGATTGCTAGTACTTGTACCCGTGTTTGTCATTAGCTGGAAGAGATTATCTTTTTAAAACAAAAAGCACATTTTGGAGAGGTTTTGCACACAAAAGGATGCCTAGGTAAACTGATTACTAATTGCCCTGTATAACACTAGTACTTTTACACATCAACATGAAATTTGGTACACTTATAGATAAGTTGTGTGGTAACAGGAAATGTAAACTTTCTAATGTGATGTGAATATGATTCCCATTTAGACGTTTCACTGTAAAACAAATACAGTTACGATTTTATTATATTTTATTAAAACGTCCTATATTTTAATGGAGATAAGTAGGTTACGAAAGTTATGCTTAAACAGGTAATGGTACAAGTGGCTTCTTCTTTATAATTAGGCTAACCTTTTGTTCATTGTTTTGTGTCACAAGTCTTTAAAAAGGTATAACACAGAAGCTCTTACTGGGAGTCTTAAGGTTCAGAAATGACTG
This sequence comes from Zingel zingel, assembly GCA_023566125.1. Lineage (NCBI taxonomy): Eukaryota > Metazoa > Chordata > Actinopteri > Perciformes > Percidae > Zingel > Zingel zingel. The sequence continues at coordinate 25,908,356 of CM042314.1, forward strand.
GAATGAGATATTAATGTTCAAAGGTGGTTCCCAAAGCAACATGGTTTTAATTGAAGCAACATGATTATAATTTCACCCCTGTATTGCAGATCCAGTGAGAATACTAATTTACAGCCAAGGGAGAAAGGCAGAAAGTGAATGTAATTGAGCAAGAGAGTAGGGGGGGATTCTATCAGGCCAATCTCATTTCTGATTCGCTCAATCAACTTTTCCACCAGGCTTCCACACACACACACACACACACACACACACACACACACACACACACACACACACACACACACACACACACACACACGCACAAAATAAAAAAAGTACTTGGAAACAACCAAAGGCTATATGTTTTTAGACAGTGCCAACATCGCAACATTCAGCTCTTATATATAATAACACTAAAAAACACACTTCAAGAAAATGTCTCTCCCTCTCAAATGTCGCTCTCCTGGGTGAAAAGTTTCCTATGCCTTATTCACCTTTCAAAAAAGACATGACTCTAAAATAAAAATGGAGCCCCAGCCGAACTCCATTCTGACATTCTAATGAGGACAGTGAATTTGGATGAGTAAGTATCCAATTTCAGAATCACCAGAAATCCACCATCTCACTGATTACAGAGGCATCAGTTTGCTGCCTCACATACTTCGCAGCCGTAGGGCAGAGATTAAATGCAAAATTATTGGACATCTGTCATATTATAGAAAGTTGAAATGTCCCTGGGTATTCTGAGACTGCGGGAAATGAAATTACAATGACATGACAAAATGGAAGCAGGTGAGGCAGTCATGGATTCTGTCCGTGCTGCAATATCAGAAGTATTAAATCAGATGTTTTACAGCAAAGTCCTCCTCTTTCTTTCTGTCTCTACATCTCACTCTTTCTGCCTAGCTTTGTCTCACTCAAATACACAATATACTCCCTCTGTCCTTTTGTCTCTCTTTCTCTGCCTTGTTAATTCTGTCATAAATCATCCTGTGACAGTGACAGAATTGCTTTTGATTGTGATCTTGCTGCTTCCTTGTTTGATAGTGTTTGTTCCTTGATTTAGCCCTTTTCATTGAACATACATCAAACCTTCCTTCTCAGCAAATGCTGAATAAGGGCTTTTGAATGGACCCTGGTTAAAAGTTCTCTTTGATTGGAAAATGAGCTGCCTGGGTTTTAACAAATATATATTTCCGTCTCGGTCTGTCTTTTGATTTTCTTCCTCATTTACTCAGAGCTGTTTTGAGTTTGCTTCACTCTGATGTGAAGGAGCTGCATGGATGATCTGCAAGCTGATTAATTACATCTCTAACAGGCTCTACCTCAGGGGGTACTGAAATAGTCTGCTCAGGATGGGCTTGATTTAAGCTCTAGCAGCATTTTACCCATGATGGAAGGAAGGTCAATGCAAGGGAGTGCACAGAGGAGGGGGAGCAGGAGAACGAGGAACTTAACACCAGTTGATGGGTGTAGGTGGCAATTCAACAACATTCCCTCAAGGACAAGGAGCTTGGCCTTAAAGTCAGAGAAAATAAGTAAATACACATCACCAAATAGACGGACACATCAAGTCATCAACTTTGAACTTTGTTGACAGTAAACCTCTAAAGGAAGGGTAGAGGCAGGGGCAGGGGAGAACAGCGGATGCCTCTCCCCATTGCACGGGGCACATTTCACGGGGAGAGGCAGGGGAGAGCAGCGGAGGAAACGCGCATTTTGGAGCCCCGCTGCCGCTGTCTCGTCAGACTGTGTAGAGCTCCTGAAGTCCGACACAGTTTACCAAATTTGCAATTAGCATTCAATTTTCGTAAACCGGCCCATATTTGAGCTTTACATAGTTGATTTCTCGCATAAAAAAGACTCAGACGTGAATTTAGTAATGAAATAGCAGACGAACAATGTATAACATTGGAGTGTCTGAAATATGAGACCTGCTGTTTCGTCTCCACTGTATGTGTATGTGCTTCACTCAACCAATCAGCGTGCAGCTCATCTAAATATTCATGAGCATACCATATTTGGAAGAAAAGCTCCTCCAGCTCAGCAACTGGGCCATTTTCAGCCCAACCAATGTTACATACCCTATTAGGAGACCTTAAGGAACAGTGTGAAATACCCTATATAATCATTCTATCACCCCTTTAAAATCTTATTAAAAGACAGCGAAAGCCACAAATTAACCAAAGTTTTACAGACCTTAGTCTGTGACGCAATTGACGTCTGTGACAACATGTTAGGTCCTCATTTTAGTAGTTTCATGTGACTCATTTTAGTTCCCTTTTACAACTTTTACGTTGCACCTGTTAAGTTAAAGAAATCGATCACATGATTAGCGCCACACATATAATGTTGAACATTGAAAACAGGAGCTACAAATCCAAAGGAAACTTTTAGGGGCTTTGACAAATAATCAAGAGGCTGTCTTGAGTATGTGTATTTGTGCAATTTAAAAAAAATAAGTTTGTTGTAGAGAATGAAATTGAAACCGCAATTCTGTATTGGTTCTAGTATGACATCATCCACTTTGCAAGGACACTGAGTCTGTTTCTTATCTTTTGCATTAAGCAGAGCGGTGGAACAGTTCTGAGGACCCTTCAAACTAAGATCACAAGGGCTCATTGTGTAATCCACCTTGATAAGAAATGATTTATTTGAATGCATATGTAACCTACAAATTTCAAAACGCCTATGGACACATAAGATAAGATAAGTTTACACCTGCTAAAGGGAAGCAGTGCACAGATAATTCATCATTATTTTGACACACAAAGAAGAAAATAGAGTGGGGAGAGGCAAAGTTGATGAAACTGAACTAGTTATTCCTAATTTATTTTTTCCTTGTTAGACACCATTGTGTAAGAACAAATGCACATGTTTATATTGTAAGCATTATAGCTCTGCTTTGCAAAATGTCAATTAGATGTATTGTTGTGCAGCCACATTGTTATTGAAATATAATATAATAAACAATATATACTTTGTTTTTGAAAACCACGGAGATCATTTTAATTTCTTAGCTCACACATTCTCCTATGAGTTCAGAAACCAATCAATCTCCTACTTCACCTGCCCCAAGAATCTGCTCCATCAGCCACCCTCAGCTTTTCCCATCACACCTCTCAGTATGTTTAACAGCAATCAGGCAAAATTAGTTCTTGAAAATTACAAGTATGATTGCAGAATGAAGCAGCACCCCCTGCATCGACTTGTACCCATTTGTAATAGATTCCCAGCAGATTCTTTAAAATTCAGGCACATTAGTGATGCACCTTAAAGGAACACACCAACTTATTGGGACTTTAGCTTATTCACCGTATCCCTCAGAGTTAGACAAGTCCATACATACCCTTCTCATCTCCGTGTGTGTCATAACTCTGTCTGACGCACCCACCGCTAGCCTAGCTTAGCGGCTCCATCTAACCTACTGCTCCCAATAAGTGACAAAATAATGCTAACATTTTCCTATTTACATGTTGTGATTTGTGTAGTCACAGCGTGTACAAATAACAAGGTCAGATGAGATGCAGCCATCTTCTAACCGTATACATACTGAGAACTATATTCTCAGAAAGGTGAAGCACTGCTACTTCTGCTACTTGGGCGGAGTGATTTGCTCGCAGCACCTGAGAAGCACCGTGGTGAGGAGCAGAGAGTAACAACGCTGCTTTTCAGATGTTGTGCTAATCACTCCGCCCAAATAGCAGTGCTTTGCCTCGTGAGAATATAGTTCCCAGTTTGTATACGGTTAGAAGATGGCTGTGTCTCATGTGACCTTGTTATTTGTACACGCTGTGACTACACAAATCACAACATGTAAATAGGAAAATGTTGGTGTTATGGTTAAATAGTACTAGTAGGCTAGATGGAGCCGGTTACCTCCAAGATCTGTGCTAAGCAAGGCTAGCGGTGGGTGCGTCAGAGTTACGACACGCACGGAGATGAGAAGGGTATGGACTTACAGTATCTAACTGTGGGGGATACGGTGAATAAGCTGAAGTCCCAATAAGTTGGTGTGTTCCTTTTAAACAGTTAAAAACATGTTCAAGGTTTTTGGAGGATTTAATGCCATTATTTATGTCTTATTATATAAGGCTTGATAAGAAAAAAAAAATAATAATGAAAGAAACTGTAGCACTCCAAAATGCATGACTTATTTGCAAAAATGTCGTCTCTGAATGAAAAATAAGAGCCTGTATTACCTGCTGATTGCATCACGTGCCAGTGTTCTTTTACCCTATTAAATCCTTTCAGAGGTTTAATAGGAAATTCATAGGGTCATTTTCATGGGTGATTTGAGTGATTAAAAAAAAAAAGAATAAATAAATTAAGTTTTCTGTTATGCTGATGTGAAAGAGAATGAGTACATTTCTCCAGTGCGGCATAATACCCGCCCTTTTGATTCAGGGGATAGACATGGGTGGATGTGTGCCAGTGGAAGACCATTAATATTCTCCGGATATGAGTTTAGCTAATAGGCCCTCCCTGGAATTCAATTGGCTACTGTAAATTGCACTCTGATAGAATTCATCATCACAACAATGCCCCAGAAAGAACACAACAGTACATGTGGCACTGCACTTTAATCATCATGCTTACTTTTTGTTTGTGTAAGAAACAACAAAAGCCAAGAGTTGTTATTTCAGCAGAACAAAGATCATTAGTTGGATGATTAACACTTGTGTATATTGGGGTCATGGGAGACAAAGTATCTCTGCAGTACAATGTCATTAAGATCTTATCGAGGATTAAGCCCCTGCCTCCTGCTCACTGTGAGTTCATTCTCACTCATTGCTGTCACTGCCAATTTCGAGAGAGAGACAGAGAGAGGGAGAGAGAGAGAGAGAGAGAGAGAGAGAGAGAGAGAGAGAGAGAGAGAGAGAGAGATCATCCATTGTGCAGTGCAATTAAAAAGGTTGTTAGGATTTTCATGTCGTCCTTTGCACCATGATCCTGAAAGTGGACACCCTAAAATAAACCTAAACAATCAAAGCAACTTGCAAACAAAGCAAATGTCCCATCGGTCAGTTTGCCTGGTGCATGTTTGAAATTTGAAACCTCTCACAGACCTCCAAATCCCCCAGTGCCGAATTATTTTCAAAGCTCAGTTTGCTTTAAAGTGCCCATGTTAAGAAAAAAATCACCCATTTTTCTGGGATTGTGGGTGTTATTTTGTGTCTCTGGTGCTTCCACACGCATACAAACTTAGAAAAAAAACATCCATGCTGTTTTGAGTGAGATACGGGTTTCTGAATGTGTCCTGCCTTCAGTCTCCGGCTGAGCTGTTCCAAATCTGCACGGCTTTCTACGTAACTAGCTGAGACAAGGGGCCTAGGGGGCTAACCGTTAGCATGCTAGCGCTAGCATGCTAGCTCGTTCTCAATGGCAAAACAGTGCTACAACACACACAAATTCACCCTAATCTACAAAATAAATTATATAGAACTACTTACATGTCCCTGTTCAGCAGGTATTCCATGCAAAGTTGGAAGTGCGCCCTCGTTTAGAAGAAGTCTCCCAGCTAATCCTGCCTTGTACAGGCCGAAGTTGGAACACAGCTAGCTAGCTCATGTAATCCTTACCTAGCTACTGCGCATGTGCTACTGACAACAAAGATGTCACAGAATTTGCGAGGTCTCACTCTGTAGCTAAAACAAGGAGCTGCAGCAATGTGCAGTACAACAAAAATATGGTGTTTTTTGAAAATTAATATCATGTAAACCTATTCTGATACAATCTCAAATTACAATCATGAACCTGAAAATGAGCATAATATGGCCACTTTCAACAGTCCTTTTAAAATAAATAGATGTATTCTACCAAAGAGAGAGAGAGTAGAGAAACAGCAGCTTGTAGTCAGTCTGTTCAGGCAGAGTTTATTTACCTTGCCGTGTCTTCTCCATAGGAGCTATAGCTTGAGCTGCGGGAACACCTCAGGGGGGTGAAACAGCCAGCCTGCCGCTCCACAAACAAAGGGAGTGAGTGATAAAGCTTCCTGCTGGCTGAATGTAACTCCAGCTGGTATGAGGAGCCCTAGAGCAAGGCAGGCCCCTTTCAAGCCATCTCCGGTGCGCTGATCGGTAAAGTGGGCTTGCATGGTGAGTCCAGGCAGTGGCTGTAATTTCAGGGATCTGTTCACTTTAGTAAAAACCACCAACGGAGGAGTCATGAATCCCTGGCAAGATGTTGGAGGGTGGTGAGAGATGGGGCACGATGTTTGATATATACTGCGTAGAGGACAGCTTGAGGAATTTTTTAGGATAAAGCAAGGCCATATGACTGAGAGTGAAAGATACTGGAGAAGCTGTGATCAGGATGCCGTAGTCTATAAAGCTGTAGTTTAGATTCAAGATCAATATACAATTTTGGATGTGTATCAGAAAATCTAGTAGAGTTGTGGTATTCTTATGAGGGAATGTCAGCCTTTTGACTACTCAGGGTTCAAAAGCATTTATTTGTACAGCCTTTTATTAAAGGGGGGTCAGACAGGAATTCCCAGAAAAAACACAGCAACAGAGACATGAGATGGGAGAATAAAGAAAAAAAGAAGCAGAGATGTAAGGGACTGTTCATTATTTAATTAAGGGGCCATCAGAGGAGTTTTGTGGCCTCTAACCTATAAAGACTTGACCCTCCCCTTGTCAGTAATAATTTTCCTATGACCCTCCAAAATGATTAAAAAAAGAGGCATGACCCTCCCTTATATAGATAATATTTCTGATTATGGCATAGCTTTCTCCCCACCCAATTAGGCTTATAAAGTAATGATTAAAAAAAACAACACAAATGCTTGATCAAGGGCCCGGCCCGGCCCGAAGATAGTGGCGGAAAATAACGGCCTGGCCCGACCCAAGATAGATTACCTTTTGAAAGAGTGAGTGCAAAGTGAAAGGCTTACATGTTAGTCTGCAGCTTTTTTTCTGAGATAAGATTGAATAATTCACAAACTTTGCCAAGTGATTTTTTGTAAAGGTTATGCTTGTAGAGAACAGATTGTACACGAATGTCTTAGGGGAGCAGAATTTAAATGAACGCAAGAAGAACAACATTGCTGGATTTAAAGTTCCTCAGTGTGGTTGGCAGAGTAATGTTTTAGCTTTGTGTCTCAGTGTCACTTTATTTGCATCCATAAATCTGACAGGGATGTATCTATAATATCTCTTTACAAAAGGACATTGCATAATAGGCTGAATATCTTCAGGCTTATGACCGTGAAATTATTTTGCAAACTGAATTATCCTCTAGGCAAATTTTCCTAACAGCAACCATTCAAAGGCTAATTTACTGTGCCTACTCGGTTCTTTCACCTGAAAAAAATCATTTGGAAGCAACATGGCAACTGAAAATTATTTTCTAGTGTACAAACAACAAGACAAAGGACAACCAAAAATAGAAACATCTATCTGTCTCTTCTGCAAGCAGGCCCATATTGCCTGAAATCTCCCCACAGTCTGTCTCATCCCTCTCACTCTCTTGGGATGACCCAGGAACAATTTGTCAAGCAATTTTTTCACGTCATAGCCTCCAAGAGCTATAATTTGACCCGACAGGCGAGCAGCGCTGTATATCCACATGTTGAGATTTGCTGTTGGGCCAGTTCAGAGCTGAAATGCTTGTTCATGCAGTACACTGGGTATTGGGCCTGGAGAAATTGGCCGGTAAATTCTACCCAAAGCTCCAGCAACAGACCGACGGGGCTCGTTCAGCGTACGAACAGCTGTGACAGCAGCTCACAGCTGATATCTTCAGGAAGCTTACTAAATAATTCTGTATCTGTTGTCATGGGCTAACCCGTCGGAATCATAGAAGCCACTAAAGCAAATTTACTTGACCATTTGATCAATATCAGATTATTCACTTTACCTGTCATATTTAATTCATTTCTGCAAGTTTCCACATGGCTCTTATTTTCCTACTTTTTTGCCATCGTCACAATCAATATTGTCATTCTTTGGTTAAGAAGTTTTACCTACAGCACTGCACTGCATGCTGCTTTTCAGAGCCAAAGGTCAGCTCCCAACAGCTGATCAGAGATGTAAAACATTAGTTTATCTGCTATATCTGGTATTATGGGGCACTGGCATGATATTGGCGTAGTTCCATTTAGTGAGACATTATTTTCCACCACATTTTAAATACAAAAAATTACAGTTTTGACTTTTGTCTGATGCATGTAGGCTAGTTGTTAATTGCTTTACAGATATATATATATATATATATATATATATATATATATATATATATATATATATATATATATATAATATATATGCTAACTGTATACTAAATAGAATATGAAGTTGTACATGTAGTACATGTTGTGCCTGCGGGGCCACCTAACAGATTGCCATACTTCTTTCATGTTAACACATTAATGATTTAAGACTGAAATAAGAAATTATTCAGACTGACTTCTTTTTTTACTCTTGAATACATTCTACAGTTATGCAAGTAAAAAAGATTAAAAAAACAAACAAAACAAAAACGTATATCTTTTTAGGTTTCCGTGAATCTGCCCGATGGCAAAACCAGTTCTTGTCACATTCTTAAAACTTATTTCAGGGAAGCAGGACATTTGCAGGTTTACCATCAAACATTAGAGTAGGTAAATGGCTTGTAAAACTTTTACCAATCCACCAATGGATGGTAAACTGTTGGAGGATTTCAATATTTCAAAACATCCTTTCATCACCTACGTCATATTGTATAATGTCAACTGCAGAGCATCACCCAGAGTAATAATGATAACAACTTAGAGAAAAATAAGTTACACAATTATGAAGACAATCATACCAATGGCGAATTTGATAAATAAAGCATAGAGGGAAAATAACATATTCCTTTTTTAAGTGATACATGCACAGAAATCAGCAGAAATTATGCAAAGTCAGCACTCTATTTTATTCCTCCTCCTCACATTACAATCCTTTGGTCACTGCGCATAATTCTTGTCTTTTCTTCCATTCTTTATGAATCAAAATGTGTGGCTTTGTTTTTAATTAATTTGGTTAGAAAATAAGATTTTGCTGATAAACTGTTCTGCAAAACATAGTAGATCAAATGTTGACAGTAAAGATTCTCAGCCCTGAGGGAAGTGGCATCAATCAACAGCCCTGCTCTCAATATCTTGTTGTCATTTTTATGCTATGGGTCATCAGAACTCATATAGTCCCTTTTGAACTTCAAACTGGACTTAGATTAAAAGTGAATCTTGAGGGATAATGATAATAATGTCCATTAATTGCTATTTGAAGGTGCATTCAGTTCAGAACAGTTTGCTCATTCCAAACTGAAGTGAGTTTTCTTTGCAGATTTCTGTGCTGCAGACATCTCATTTCTCTTCTGAGTTTTTGGAACAGAACAACAAGCCTCATGTTCTAGATGTTGTTGAAGCTGTATGCCCCCTGAGGTTCTTCTGTAATTCAGCATTGTGCTTCTCCAACCAATGCAACTTCACAAACTTCACCACAATGATTTTCCCCTTTGTATTCTTTACAATATAGTTTTGCTAGTGGAGAAAAAAAAAAGTAAAATCTGACACAGAATGTGAATATGTCTATCTTTGGGCCTTTTCAGACCAAATTTGTTACGGTCAGGCACAGGGGAGAAAGCTGCTAAGGAAAAACACAACGATGAATGATTGTGCGATGGTGCAACACTTTACTTTTCGGTGGAATGCACGAAATGTGAATATTCTTTGCTTTGGTGTGAAAGGTTTGATTGCTAAAAAACGTCAACAAATATTTTTGTTTAATTTTTTCATGTTGTCCTCGGTGTGAAAAGGCCTTATATTGGCTCATAGTACTCTATGTAATATCATATCATGCATGGGTGTTATGATACACAAACATTTAAATGACCAGTGTGTTTAAATCAGCTATCAAAAGGGCATACATACAGTAAAATCAGGACAAATTCTTTCTATCTAAATATACATATATTTGTTTGTTAAATGGAAGTAAAAAAAAGTGCCAAAGGCTGATCCCTGAATTTTAAACAGAACTGTGTTCTGAGAGCTCCTTTATGGATTATGAGCTTTGCCTTATCAATAGATTGGAGCACCTGGAGCGTCAGAATTATAATGCAGCCCGAAGTGTGTGGGGAGAGAAGGCATCAGATATATCTGTCTGGTTTTGCATGCATATAGATAACATGCACACACAATCACAAATGTGTGTACACAGACAAACATGGAAGTACAAACAGATGTATACTTTTATTTAGTTTAAAACAAACCACTTCCAAGTCTCACTTTGCCAGACCTTCGTCCACAGCGCTGCGGAAGAGGGTCTGGCTGGTCCACACAGCATTCTGGGATGGAAGAAATATGTGCTGTGGTTTACTGGCATTTCTTTAAACTAGGGCTGTCAAACGATAACAAATTTTTTTGTCGTGATTAATCGCTGAATTTCTATAGTTAATTGCGATTAATCGCATGTTTTCTCACATGATTAAAATGCTATTATTTTGCATTTCAGAACTGTTTTTAAGTACATATTAACAATGGAAAGCAATTCGTACCAGTGTATCTGGATTGGGAATCAAATGAATGCAAAGAAAGTGACTTTATGAACTTGATTTTAAGATTTGTATTTGTTTATTATTTATTTATTTACTGTAAACAAAAGAAAAATGTGTGAATCTAGTCACACATTTAAATCTAGAGTCAATATAGTGTGCAGTAACTACTAAATAATTTTGATTACTCACTGATGTCCAGTGATCACCTTGCATCACTTTGCAGCAGTTCCAGTTGGGCTGCTTTCTCTGTGTCGTACAGGATGTGTATGCGTGAAACTACTGTCCCCCTCGACAGCAATGTATAAGACAGGTCAGAACATGCCAACCGTAATACGTCTTTAAGACCTGAGACTTCTACGATGCTGACAGGTCTGCAGTTAGTTGCCACCCATTTTGCAAGAGCTGTAGTAATTTTTTTGGATTTGGTTTCATCAACAGGTCGGCGAGTAGCACTCTCCAAAATAGTGCTTTGCCTGAGCCTGCTAGCATCAACCCGAGTCACGTTAATTAGCTCCGTAGGTGGTAGCTCAAGCTTGACGTGCTTCGGTGATATTTTAATTCGGCTTTACACAATGTGCATATGGCTTTCGACCCATCCGGGAGCTTTGGAAAATAAAAGCGCCATTCAGAATTGTGTAGCTGCTGTCTTTCTCCATCATGCCTGCAGCCTGCAGCAGCAGGATGTGTTACGAGGAAGTATGGCAAAGTGCGGCAAAGGGTAGAAATAGTAGCCTGTTAGGCACGACGCAAAGCTGAGTGAAGTGAAAATATATTAATAAATGGCGGCATGCTATGCTCAGCCCTTAATCACATAGCGATTAACGCGTTAATGCTGACAGCCCTACTTTAAACCAATAACAATCTTCATGGGTGGCGCTAAGCACTGGGAAAAGCACAGTGCCACTGCAAAATAGCCTCTGGAAGGAAATTGTTTTTGGGGAGCATGTGTATATTTAAAAAGTTGTTTTAGAGAAAACTCAGATTGGACAGATCTAGCTAGCTGTCTCGATATATCCTGCAGAGATCGGAGGAGCAGTTAACCATAGTCCTCATAAGTCCACAAAGTTTAAAATGCCAACACAGAACGGAAGGTACTGGGCATCAGGCTGAAAAGAGTGAAATCCAGCGAAATTTCCGACGGCACGTGAGCAATCCCGGAAGTGGAACGTCGTGGATATAGACTAACTATACACTAACTAACCACTTCCTAATACTGTATTGATGAGGCAACACAGTTATTTGTTTTCTGGTATGCTGTCGCAGGTAAGCACTTTAGCCAAACATTATGCTCTAAATGACTAAAAGCCATAGGAGGGCTGTACCACTCAGCATGGCAGTGGATGTCAGATACATGGCACAGGTCCACAACATTCAGTGTATTTGACGTTTACAAAGTTGAAAGCCTGACTCTGCTCTTTCCCCCCGCTCCTGCTTAATATTTCAAATGCCGCAATCTCGCATTGTTGGACAGAGGGCAGACCTGCCAGCAGAGTGCAGGACCCTGAGCTGAGACTTGAGAGCAATGACTTGACGCCCCAGAGCTGCCTGCTGCAGCGTGCCCAGGCAGTCCCAAGCAGATCGATCATGGCTTTAGCTACAGCAGTGGCATTGCACTTTCACAAATACTGGTGAAGAGAGATGGATACTTCTATTTCCATGATGAATTGTTTCCTGGCAGCATTTTCCCCCACATTCTTTATTTTGGCATAAAATTAAAAATAAAATAAATTACAGCCGAACATGTCTGTGTTTGCGCTGAGAAAAACGATGAACAGTGAAACTGTCTAAACAGTTAAGTGGCAATTCAGAAAACCTTTTTTTTTTTTTTAAGTTTTGTGACATCTTCCACAGCCACGGGTTCAGTATTATGCAAGACTATGAGACATATAAACAGTTTATATTGGGTAGGGATTGTTTGTTCCACAAACAAAACCTCAATAGGATTTTCTGCTCTAACAAAATGATTGCAATGAGCCCTCAAGTAATTTACTGTGAAGCAGATTCATGTTTACAAACCACAAAGGACTCAAAGAGACTCTTTCGTGGTGTGGAAACTCTAAACTGCCCACGGTGTGAATGTGTTTGGCTGTACAAGCTCTGTGATACACTGACAACTTGTCATTTTCTCTGCATTTCAGCCAATGCATACTGTGTGCATGCTTCAGCTCTCCTGGGACATCAACACAAACAAGTGGGCAAAAAAGATGGATGGATGAATAGTGTCATATGTTGTTGAAAAAAATATATAATGTGTATTAAGTGGTAGATAGCTCAAACTGCAATAAGAACCTGCTTAGTCACTATAAGTCCCTCCACTGCAATTGCACTGGGGAAATAAGTTTAAATTTACAATGCAGCAAAAATTTAAGCAAATAAATAATTTACACATTTTCCTGAATTGAAATTTGCGCTTCATTGATCTGTTCAGCATATCTTAAGCTTAGTAATTCAGTATGAGTTTGACAAGTTCATTTTACTGCTGGCACTAATCTCTTTTCACAGTTGCTGTCTGTGCACGTTATTTCACACATCTCCATATTGATAAAGTTAGGTTGGCGTAGATATGAGAGTTATAACTATATTTATTTAGAGCTACAGCATTAGATTGTTTTAATGGTTGTATTACGTTTGCTTAAGGATTAAAGGTTTCTGCATTTCCTTATAGATTGATGATGCACTATGATGGAAAACAAATTGTAGATTATTTCTCAGTGAGCTGAAGTGCATTACACTTGACTGCTACTCTGGTATAAATAATAAATACTGTAGATAGATGAAGTTCAGATTAGATGGCATACAACACACATTCATTATTTGACAGAATCCTGATATTCAGTTTGACTTGAAATGACACGCGGCGAGGATGTTAACGACTGAATTCTTGTGCTCTTAAAGTTTGAGTTCAGATTCTTGACAGTTGACATTATTGTTATCAATAGATTATCCCATATGTCAAACAATTGATAATGGCAATCAATGCAAATATTACAACTGCCACTTCTAGTTATACTAAAACACTTTTTAGTATAGAAATAATTATCCAGGAAGAATATTTGTTTTTTTCATTTCCCTTCACTATATATAACTACTTTAACTCATTGTAAGCATCAAATATGCTCCTATGAAGAGCTGGAACAAGCTGATGAAGAATTGTGTGTGTGTGTGTGTGTGTGTGTGTGTGTGTGTGTGTGTGTGTGTGTGTGTGTGTTATACTGTCAGCCAATGCAGAATAATCATTTTTTCCAACTTTAAAGGGAAAATGAACAGAAACCGCATAATAATGGTTACATCGTTTTATGTGTTTAATTTGCATGGATGGAAAGGTTTTATTTTTTGTAGGTTAGAGTAGCTTGACAACAGATGTCAATTGTCTCATTTACATTTTTGTTATATATAGCGGGTAAGCTATAAATCTTAAAATGAAAATGGACTGAACAGTTAAAACCTGGTTTACAGTCTGCTGTTACACCCAGCTATCTAAACAAAGGTCAAATGATCCCTGTTGGTCCCAGCAGTGATGTGCAGTAATGTACTGTACTATAATAACATTGACCCTTGATGCTAGTTTTCATAGCTTAAGGCAACTCCCTGCTGTTCCAAGTCATTCTGCTTTTGATTTAACCACATCATCTAGTAATTTAGATCGTAGCCCACGCAGCTCTGCATTCCACACCTGCAGCTTTTCAGGTCCAAGGTCAGCAGAGTCTAGTGATGTCACATCAATATAATATCTGATTTCCCAGGAGGAGGGGTGGAGATGAGTAATTATGGTATTTTTTTTTCGATTTAAACAGAAAAACCGTATGTGTTGAATCATAAATTAAATTAAAGCTGGTATTGTTCCAAATGAGCTGCAAAGTAAGACAAAATGTTAACTGGAATCAGAATCAGAAAATGATTTCTTGCCAAGTAAGTAACAATTACAAGGAATTTGCCTTGGTGGTTAGTGCATACATAAACATGTATTTGAAGGAAGAAAAAAAATGCCAAAACAAATGTAAATGTACAAAAAGTCTGTAGCAGTGCAATAAAAATGGGTTTGATACATTTACACAAGTAAAATCAATGTTTTTAATCAGTGAATGTGAATTCAAATATGTAACAAACAAAAAAAACGACAGTATGTTTTCCTCTATTCTTAGTATTCAGAGCAGAAGACTCCTCTGGCTCGCGAGGGCACACTCTAAAGTTAAAGCAGCATTTTACAACCAATGCCTCCAAACTACAGCATGTCTCAAACATTCACCAACGGAAAGAGAAACAAAACAACTACACCCTTGGGCAAGAAATCACGCATAAACAAGTGTGTAATAAATAATGCACTATTCATGAATAATTAAACAAAAAACTGAATTTTAGGTGACGGCGAAGCAAAGGGTTTCAAAATAATAAGGAAGTAGATGAAATATTCTGTCTCAGGTATAGGCCAGCAATCCCTTAGCTAAAACCTAAATTAACCTGTATGAGTTCTCAAATGATTCTGAGCCTCAGTCAACCAGTGGCATTGTTCACCATTGCTGGGGCTGAATTCCATTAGAAAATTACAAAATTAACCCTTAATTGAGGAGATAAATCAAATGATTTTGCCTCTACATGAAACACAATAACAGTCTAAATGAAATTAGGCACAATGGTAATGAAAACATACGCCTTAGAAACTTTTATTTAAATTATTAGTCTTGCGTCATTCAAATATTGATTGTTGATACTCAAATAAAGGTCTAATTTACTTCTTAAATGTTTCCACAATATAATGCATCAACTTACATTCTAACTTCAGCTAGTTAATGGATGGGATCTGCACTGAATTCTGGTCGATTTCAACACGTAGCTCTGTTGTTTGTAAATTTGGAGTGCTGTCAGTAGCAAGAAAATTGAAAACAATCGGTGATGCCTACACCGTGTTATCCTCCTACTACAGTTTTTGCACCCAGGAGGCTGAAACGGGGCAAGTTTTAAACATGCTTTTAGCCTCTTAACATGTTATTAAAAGTGCCTACCCATGTGAAGTGATTCCTTCTGAGTGAACAGTGAATTTGACTGCAGTAGATGTGAAAGAAATGCATAAAAGTTGTGCTAATTCAGCTCTGTTTAGTTCCGGTGTTGTGGTAAGTTTGGAGACACTACCTTATTTAATCATTAAATTAATAAATATTTGTGTTGTATCTCTTTTCGGTGTTGTAGTTTGTAGACAGTCCCTAAGCACTTGTCTTACTGCCGTCTCAACACCGGAACTAAACAGAGCTGAATTAGCACAACTTTCATGCATTTCTTTCACATCTACTGCAGTCAGATTCACTGTGTTCACTCAGAAGGAATCACTTCACATGGGTAGGCACTTTTAATGACATGTCGAACATGTTAAGAGGCTAAAAGCACGTTTAAAATGTCAGTCTCCGGGGTGCTAACGCTAGCAGGAGGATAACACGATGTAGGCAACACCGATTGTTTTCATTTTTCTCGCTACTGACAGCACTCCAAATTAACAAACAACAGAGCTACGTGTTGAAATCGACCGGAATTCTCCTTTAACTGATGAAATGTAGAAGGATAGAAATGAAAAGAGTAAGTTGTGTAAAAACTTGAGAACATAGAGAGTCCCTAGTGGGGGTTGAAGGGGTTTGCTGGCCTGTGTTCAAATGCCTCTCTGCTCTACCTTTTCCTCTCTGGTTTGTCAGCTCGGGCAGAGTCCATCTTGATGAAACACATTGGTGCAGAAATAATGAATCTCTTCAGAAAATACTTTGAATGATAATTACAGGTTGTCACCATTCACCCCGTTCATTCAAGTGACTGCTGTAATTGGTCGGAGGGAATCCAACCGTGTAACACGTATTCAGCCTGTGCAGACAGTGTAGCACACTGAAGTTTACTGTCAAGAGGAGATCGAAGCTTTAGCAAGTACTGAGCGGACTCAGTCACAAATCTGATGATTAAACCCCTCACGTTTGCAAGAAACAAATATTTTCAGACCGAAAACCTTCCGGGTTTTGGTTGTAATGCTATTGTGTGTGAATCAAAATCAGATTTCTATTTCTCAAAATAGCCCACTGAAGTACACTGACAAATCAAAAGATCCTTATCGCAATGCAATAAATGTCAATACAGTCACAGATTTGAACCCAGGGCATGCCCCATGGTTGGGTTTTGAGTTAAATTAGCTTGGATCCCAATTGCATAAGATTTACTGTATGCAAACAATGCTGAAAAGTAGTGTAACTGGATTTGTGCCTTAAAGGCGCAGCTTTCTGCTGCTGTCTTGTACCATCCCAGAGATCCTCCAAATGTTCCCTTCAGGTTTTGGTCATGGATTCTTAAAGCTCCATTGTGTATTTTTTTGAGTTGATTCTTAGCAAAAAAAAAACTTTGTTCCTTCACAAATATGTGCTCATTCATGTGTAATTACTTCCACCAACTAATCAAAGTATTCCGTACACATAGAATCTGCCATTCAGAATCATTCAGAATACATACGAGCGACTCGCTCGAATGTCGGCCGCCATGTTGCGCCTACCATCTTTAAAATACATTAGGCAAAAAGGGACATACATCCGCCTTTCGCGCTTTTAAACTCAGTGACACCGTGATGAATGCCAGGAAGGGGGAGAAGATAACAGAATCGCCAAGGAAGTTAAAAGACAACGCGACAGGCAAACAACAAGACCAAAGTTAATATTGGAGTGGCTTTTCCAAGATGGAAAGAGCTCATAAGGAGCAAGGATTTTAAAAGGGACATTGAAGTTGCCTGCTTTCTTCTCAAAAGGTAATTCTGCCTATTTGTGGAAATTCAAAGTTTTATAGTTACTTGGCTAACTATAGCATGGTTGTGCATAACGCTAGAACGACGTCTAGGATACTTTCCCTCGCGTCAATGATGAAAACGGATTGTCTACCTGGTAACAAACATAATATGTGTCGTGATTTCCCTGGCAGACAACTCACGTCGTGCAGTTGTAACACAGACTAGCTACAGCTACAACAGCTACGTGTAAACAATGGAGATACTAAGAGCTAATTTTGGTTTCATTGACATTGTTCATACTGCTCAGAGAAATATATTAAAAACACAAACCTCCGTTGGTTCTCTCCTACGCTGTAAACATTGCCTTACACTATTAATCTCGTTCAATATACAGAATAACGATAGCACTGATACTTTACTAACATTAGCTTGCATATGTTTGGGAACCTGATAGCTGATGTTAGCAATAAAATGGTACCAAAATAACGTAAAACTATTATTACACTGGAAGGAACACTCACGGACGAAGTCGTACTTCTTGAAATAATATGGCCCCCGTAGGAGTTAAATGGGAGGGGCTAGAAAGTAATATTCAGTTGGTTGTCATATACAATTTCACCGCTAGATGGAAGAAATTCTTACACAATGTAGCTTTAATCAAAAGTAAATATATATTTTTAACAAAAGTTGCTTTGATTGTGAACAAATTAGAGCCTCTTAAGGTTAAGGGTTTATTTCTTAAAGTGTAGCATTGGGTTGAGCAAAAGGTTGAGCCAGGTTCAACATATTTGCTGGACAATCCATTGCTATTTCTTTCTTTTTTTAATTCCCCAGTTCCCTTTTAATCGCTAACCAGATGCATTCCAACCCAGTTGCCTCATTGAAATGAATGTGAGTGAATGATTTGTATGTAGCCCCTCAAAAAATTAGCTGCCTAAAAGACTAAGCTCCAGGCAAAGATAATCTTTTTGCTTTAGATGATCTTTTTTTCAGATTCTTTTAAGGAAAGTTAAGTTATTGGAAACTTAAGCTGCTGATGTTTCTGTGTGTATGAATGTGTGTGTCAATGCTTGTCAACAGAGTGAAAACTTTTTCCATTACAAGTTTAAGGTGAGCAAAGCTGGAACAGAAGTTGCATTACCAGAGCACTGCATTAACTCAGACATTGCCATTATAAGCACATCAATGGAACTATATCATTTATCTGCCAACACTCCAAAAGCCCAGCGGAGTGAAACACTGTTGCTACAATTTATATATAACTTGACAACTCCATAACAAAAACAACTGTCAGCAGTGATGATGCTGCAAGCAATTGCATAGAAAAAAAACAACATTTGAAAGCACTGTCGCTCAATGTCAAGTCATCCTCCTGTCTACTGTGTCTCTGTGTCTAAATGATTTGGTCAAGTAGCTGCTCTGTTTAATATCGCTTCATGAAAGTGTACTCAGCAAGTGCCCCGTGAGTGATAGCCGCTCCGTTCCTCTCTGTTCCCCTTGTCTTTCAGAACACCGGGTCTCTTCGGCAATCTCTGTCAGAAGATGGTGTGCGTGTGTCTGAGAAATTATAGTTTCTCAGACACGTATAGTGGGAACTGATTTTCCATCCGGACCCTGGTACATTCAGATGGTGCCTCTGTGGCCTGTAGTGATGGTGCAGCCAATTTCCTCCTCTGGTTATCCCTGTGTTTGCGATAAGCTGCAACAGTTGTTGTCGCCAAACTTGAAAACGCCACTCTGTAAGGTGATGGATTTTGGGGGTCTGTAGGAAGCTCGATGATATTGTGTGGCCAAGCCAAGAGAAGAAGTACAAATGTCATAAGTCAATAGTCTTCAGTGCGAAATGCCCCCATCTAGACAGCAGATTATCGACTGAGGGAGTACACCGTTTAGTGTGTGGTATTGGATGATTGTGAGGTAAAATGGTCAATAATCTATTCATTATAATAAATGGTGCTTTACTTAGCTTTTTACTCATGTATGTAATTTATTCACAACACATTTATTTAGTATATTTATACTATATAAGTTGATTTCAAATGAGTATTTCTTCATAGCATGTAGCAATAGCATACAACTAAATGATGTACTGTATCTGTATAGAGACTGTCCACAGAGACTTATTGATTCCAGGCAGACACATTTATCATTGGTATTCATGCCTAAGATATTGATGAAGTTTTACCTCCACTGCAGAGGTGATTTGCATTTAAAATTTCATTTTTATGAAGGTCAGGATAATTTATTTTTAGAACGATAGACACTCTTTATGTATTTGTGTAATGGAATATGAATCACTTCACACCTGAGAAATGAATAGATGCAGTGGTGACATTTCCAAGAGCTGCTTTGTTGTAATTGCATACTTTGGAATTGATAAATGTCCCAGAGTTTTAATGGAGTAAAAAATAAGCTCAAAAACAACTTGAGCATCATTAACTATTCTCACTGTTTAATTGTCACAGTTGGTTTTCTAAATGATTAATGATTAAGTGTCACTCAGTTATTTGCTTAGGCAGTCGCCACTATGGAAATGCATGGCGTTTTATTATTTTAGATAATGGTGCATTAATATAGGGATATAACATTGTTAGTGTAATATTCAGGAATAATTTCAACCTTGAAAAAAACACTTTTTTTCCTGATGATTTTGATGCCTTTTTTTCAAAGTTTGTTTTTGCTTTTTCCAACGTTTTAAATTTTTCTTATACACATTTTCAGCGCTTATTTCTACGTCCCATATTTTCTGATATAAGACAAAAATTTAAAACGGGTCAATGTGTACCCATAGATCCATTTAACATGTCTCCATTGAACATCCTCCCTGCCAGAAGCAAGAGTTAACATATAATTAGACCACAATCTAAATCAATAATGATGTTTCATTCTTTAATTTGTTAACCTACATCTGGCCTTTTCATTGTGATGACATTAATTTAGTGCATTAGACAAGTTTATAAAATAAAACCTGTTTCCTCAGCCTCACTCAAAAATGAAAAACCACCATCTCACATTGAAACAAGTTATGAATTCAAATATATTTTCTCCCTCAGAATGAGTCAGTCACAGCTCTAAGATAACAGAGGATTGCTCCCTGGTCTAAATCACTGTGACACACACGAAAGAAATCACGATGCTGATGCTTGCAGTTTGACCTCTTCTGTTCACCCTGCTTAATGATGTGGACATACCAAAACAAGTCAAATGCAGGAAGCTGCTAATTTCATAAATTGAAATTCAAATTAGATTTTTAAACAATACCCACAAATACTTATGCTGACAATACAGATCTCATAGCACTTTTCTTTTTCATAATACAAGAAGTTTAATTTCACGGGCCTCGCCAATACAGCAATATAAAATGCACTCATCAGAAAAAAAGAACAGAGCTGGGGAGCGGATATTACCCATATGGAGTAGAGGAAATAAAACAATAACAATGTCAGTTTTACAGGGCAGTGGGTTGGACTTCATCAAAAGAAGATGAAGCGATGAAGGGAACAAAGATCTGCCACAGTGAATGATCTGGTCTGACTGAACGCCTGATAAAAATTAATTTATACAGTTTAATCAGTTCATGCTCTGCACTTCTGTCTGAAGATAGATTTTTAAAAGTTCTCTCAACACAATGAGAAGAACAGTTTTGGCCTTTGCAATGTTTTTATCTTTCACTTTTAAAATGTACTGAAATGTCTATCAAAATTATAATAAAGATACAGTACAGTACCAGGGAAAATATAGTAGTACAGTTATCTTTTTTTTGTTTCTTTATAGAAACATACATGCAATGTATTCTACTGAATTAGAGCCAGACAATTACATTTCTAAAGACAGAATAATCTGTAGGCCAATGAAATTAAATGGGATTGTAGCGGATTATGCACAAAATAAAGGAGGGAGTAAAATGCATTATGTGCAGATTACAGTAAACCCCATAATCTGTTTGTCCAAAATGGGCTTTGTTCATTGGAAGCCACAAACCATCTGTCCCTCTGGGACATTGTTTCACTGATGCCATCTTTAGCTGTTAGTGTTTAGGCAAATTTTACATCATGCATTTTCATTGCACCAGCTCAATATACCATAGAGTGTAACGGTTATATGCTGTGGTCACTCACTCACAGGTAGCCTGGTGCATACAAAAGGCTCACAGCCATTTAGCATGTGGCTTAGTGAGAATATAATTAATGCCAGTCCACTGTTCAAAATATGCAGACCCGCAGCTAAAAAACATGCCTTGGTTTGATTTGTGCTGTAGGTTTAACCACTCATCATAGAAAGACACAGTCTAGCCACACATTCCCAGCAGCCTGCACCTGTTACCATGTCTGAATGTGTGTGCCAGTGGATCTGTTTTCTATCTCCCTAAAGTAAATCCCATAAATTAGGAGATGCAACACTTTGATCATGATACATATCATGATAACAGTGCTGTAAGTCATGACCTAGCTTATACATAGAACATTGGGAAATATATCACCCTTATGACTTTTTGTGTTGAATTGATGTTTTAGTGTACTCAGTTAGTGTGGATTTGAAAATGTTGCAGTATAGTAGCCTGAGATTTTACATTTGACATGTATGGGGAAAAAACAAAAAAAAGTTTCAAGCTGTTGGCTAAATAGCATAAATAGTAATATAAGTGATATATTACTATTGTGAAATTGCTATAAGTAATTTATAGCAATATAAATAGTTTATGATCGAAATTAAAGAATGTACTGTATCTGAATTAGAACGTACTAAGAGAAAAAAAGTTTCCAAAACTACACAATTAAGAGAAATCATGAAATAAAAAAATAAAAAAAATAAAAAAAATAAATCAGCTATTGATTATTTCTGAGTCTTCTACAGACATTCCCTCTTATTTTTACTAACAATGCATTCATTTATATTTGAATGTAAATGAGCCCCTGCCATGGATGCAGATTCAACATACTGTAACATCTATGCTCCTACTAATTAAATTATTTTTCCCCCAGCCATATTTAGCTAAGCCATAGGTTATCATTCTCTCACACATCACCCCCTCAGTTTTTTTTCGTCCTCCACTCACAAAAGATTGCTGTGGGCAAAGTAAATTGCCACTATATAGCAGCTCATGTGGAATGCGATGTTTACAAGAGAATAGAACAATTTTTAACACAGAGACTTTATACCTAAGCTGAATTTGTTCTAGAAAGCCAGAGCAAACACAGCTGATTCAGCATAAGGAACGTCTGGACACATATTTATGACAAACTCCATAGTAAGCTATCCTTGAGAGTTGTGGAGGGAAGGCAATGTAAAACAGCCATTCTTGCATTTGCTGATGTAGATTTATTTTATATGGCAATGCTCTGAAAATGGAGTATGATAATAATTCTATTGGCAAAAAAAGAAGAAGAAAAAACTGTTTTTGTAGCCAGAGTCGCTATACAGAAGCATTGATATACTGTTCAATAAATGCCTAACCTTATGGTTGTGCAGTTGACAAACATCACAACACTTTAGTGTAAGTGAAGAGAGGCACTGGCATCCAATCTGCTTCTTATTAATAAAACAAATCAAAATGTATGACTCAGTGTTATGAAAGTGGTTGCAAGATTTTCACACACCAGATATGTGTAATATTGAACTTCGGTAAAAATGTAAAAATGAGTGCAATTATACGAAAAGTGCATTGCCTCCATTTAACAAGACTTGACAAACAACAGCTGTGTGAGTATGTTTGTCTATAACTAGTATACAATCACATAAGACAGCATAATGAAAGGTATGCTCTCCGTCTGCTCAGTGGTACACATACTTGTTACATGTTTAGTTTATTTGTTGCAGCCAGAAAGTGCTGGTTTAATGCCCAGTATTGAGAGGCATGTGTATTTCAGCTCTGAGTTGCACCTGGAGGATGGCTGGTTTCACATGTACTGTACTGTGCTAAGTACTCTCAAGCAAGGCACTGGACCAATAACACTGCTCCCGGGGCATTGAAAAGTGGCTACTCCTACTGATTAGATTTACATGTATAGAAATACATTTTAACACTGTTTAAAATAAAGATGGACAACACAACGACGCTAAATACGGTGACATATTGTATAGATCACAATGACGCAACCTGGCAAACATACTTGGAAAATGAGTGTTAATAGGCAGGAGTGAGTGTGATATCACACTGCACTGTATGCCGACAAGAGCTCTTTGTAGAAAAACACCATTAGCAGTTGGCTGCTCTTCAGCAGGGTTGTGGGTTCAAGGAGATGCACGGCAGTGCCAACATGCTGATGGGTAATCTAACATGACAATATTATCGCGTAGGTGGGCACATTTGGCACTTTCCCCTGCCATCTCTGCTCCACTCAACTCTGCTCCATTACAGCACACAACACAAAGATTGCTTTTTTTTGTGAATGTTCCCATCAAGAAGGCATAGATGGAGAGAAGTGCATGAAAGTCAGGGGCAGTGAAAAGCAGAGAAAGATAATAGAGAAAGAGCAACAGAGAGTGTTATTACTAGAGAATTACTAGAAAAAGAAATTGTTCCAATGGACTTTGACTAATGCATTTGTTCCCTCTTAAGTTAGTTTAGCAGTGAAGCTTATTTTCATTTAGCACTCTAAATTATGAACCACTCACTTGAGTTACTGTTAAATCTTCTCTATTGTATTCTGCTGACTTGAATAATTGCACACATTGTAAACTGGAACTTTATCAGTACATTTTACGTAATGCTTATATTCAAAGTTGTTGAGTGAATACATATCGCTTGTCTTTTGCTTATTAACTGGTGGAGTTTTCAAATTGTGCATAATGTTTGGTTTGCTGTCTATAAGGGGCCATCTGGGACATTATTCACAATTACCTCACACACATACAAGTGAAATGCTCTCTCAGACACTACTGAAATGCTTTTATACACACTAGTGAAAAATTATACTCTCACATACTATACTGAAACCTAACACACACACAACTTAAACGCTCTCATAAGCACTACTGAAACGCTTTCATGCAATACTGAAACACTCTCATATACACAACTAAAACGGGATTTCACTTTCACTAGTGTATATGAGAGTGTTTCAGTATAGCGCGTGAGCGTGCTTCAGTAGTGTGTATGAAAGCGTTTCAGTAGTTTATGAGCATGTTTCAGTATAGTATATGAGTATATTTTTTCACTAGTGTGTATGAAAGCATTTATAGAGATGCACCAATTGATCGGCTGGTGACCGGCCATGACCGGCGACCGGCCGGTCAGTCTGACATATGCCGATTTTATGCCGGTCAAATGCACTCGGGCGCCACATAATTAACATCGCGCATCAGCACATCAGCATCATGAACATATCATAAACCGTTGCCCTCGACAAAGATGTCTCCCGCGGAGGGCTGGACAGCGGGAGAGAAGCCAATAGGAGGCCGTTTTGAATTGAGGTGGCGGAAGGGCAGCCAATGAGACCGCGGCACCTTGCAGAGACGCTGAGGCAGCTCGCTTGTTTAGCCTGGCTGGACATACAGACTAGACAAAGCAGAAATGCTTAGGTTTGCAAAGAAAAACTTGCCATTGATGTACAAGTCATTGCAATAGGCCTGCGTGTGTGTTTTGAGAAATACCTTTATACTGCAAGCAGGGCTGGGTGATATGGAGAAAATCAAATATCACGATATTTTTTACCAAATACCTCGATATCGGTACCACAACGATATTGTAGTGTTGACTATTGGTGCTTTCACAAAATATTTACACGATGAGGTTTTTGATAAATAATCATCAGTAATGTGGACATAATGACTAAGTGGGTAAAGACAAATAATAGAACAGTTACAACAGTCTGGTAAGTTCAGAAAATGACTTAACTGTAATGCAGACTTTAAAACCAGGAAAAGACAACACTTATGCCATATTAGACGATATCTAGTCTCATATCACAATATCGATATAATATCGATATATTGCCCAGCTCTAACTGCAAGGCTATATTTTTTTTTTTTTTGTTATTTATATATTATTTTATTGCCTTTAACTGTTTTCCCTGTTTTCATACGGAAGTGTAGTTTGCTAAATATATATTTGTTTAGTTGGATATTGGATGTGAAAAGGAGGAAATGGTTCTTCCATAACATTGCACTTTAGATGTGTGTGAATTTCCCACACCAGGAGTAATTTATATAAATGAAAAATGTTCTATGCAAAATGTAAAATGTTCTATTAAAGAAAAGATGGAAAATAAATATTTGTGTGTGCTGTAAAGTGGTTAGAAAAAATTAAATCGGACTCGGCTAAAATCGGTATCTGCAGGTCAAACTCAATGAAAAATCAGAAAGCAGAATCGGCCTAGAAAGTTGTAAGCGGTGCATCTCAAAGCATTTCAGTAGAGTGTGTGAGAGCATTTCACTTGTATTTGTGTGAGGTAATTGTAATTAATGTCCCAGACAGCCCCTAAGAGTGGCTGTTGTCTGCTTTACATGACATTACCGTTGACAACCCCAAAGGCTGACTCAAAATACCTCTGATCACTAGAGCAGGGTTCAAAGCTATTATTTTAATTCAGATTTTGGAAGAGCTGTTTGGATTGTACCCAACACTAACAGTACTGCCATTTCAGTTCAAGTCACTTTCCTATAGATGCTATATAAAGGTCATGGTAAAGAATACTAAAAGGGATCTTGGATAATCAAAAAAGTGAAACCTACTTGTCTTGTGTTAAGATTAATGCAATGATATAAGGAGAGTAAAATCACTCATTTAAATAACCTTGCTTAAAATAGTGGAGAGCTTCATTAATCTTCATGCCATTCCCAAGGATAAATGGGAGAAGTAATTAGAGCTAATAGGAATTTCATTTCCCTCTCTATTTTGTGTAGTTATTATTCACTATCTGTCTGTAATGGAGAAAAGAAAATGCTGGATTGCATAGAAATAGTACTTTAGTGGAGTATATGATAGAATGAGGTTCTTATTGATGTTCTTTCCAGTTTTTTTTTTAAATTTTAATGGAATCTTTAGCCGTTTCACTGCCAAGAAGAACAAGTACAAGACATACCTAATTTAACATATGTATACATGTCAACTAAAAGGTGATGGTTTATGATCAAAAAAGTAAACGAGAATCAATCAAAATCACAGAACAATAAACGGACTAATATGTTTCAATTCAAATAATGCTTGCAATTTTTAGATAATTTCACATATTTACTAAATGTGATGTACACTTTCTACCAAAGAAATCACTCTATTAGTCATAACAACAACCATTCAAAACTTAACATCTGTATATAACAACCATTTAAATGTAGGGCTGGGTACCGAATTCTATACTTTTTATGCACCGCCTCCTTAGTATTGAGAATCAAAAAATGCCACGTCATTCAATACCAAATTTCAATACCTAAGGAGTAAATCTCATCAGCATTAGTGAGCCAATAAGCATGCAACATGCTTCTACCAAGATCAAATTTTTTTGTGATTGGCAGTCTAACGTTACACGTTGTAGAGACACGCAGGAAAAACTGCGTCACACACAGAGACGTAGCTCACATTGTAGGAGGTGAAAAATAAATAAAAAAACATTTGTGAAGTATAAATCACGCTTAACTCCCAAAGCACCATTGTCAACCAATGGGGGCCCAGTGCCGATCCATCACTAGAATGGAAAAGATAATTTTCAAAGGCTCCATAAGACCTGTAGGAATTCTGCCAGTGATAAATTAACTGGGAAAAGATCCTTTCATCATTCCCAACAAATTCCACAATAAATGCCCTTATTCCATAATGTTTTGTATTATTTCACTTTCAATGCTTTGTTTGAAAAATAATACAGCTATTTCAGTGTCACCAGACATTCCATCATATAACTATTCTTTTAACTTTCCTGCTGGATCATCATGCTACCTTTATTAAAAAGGAAAGAAATAGATGTGTTTGTAGCAGCCTCATATACAGTACTAAAAAGCTAATGGCGTTTGATAATATAATACAGGCATCCCCCATTAAGATACAAATGCAACCGCTGCCAATGCATAGGTGCAAGAATATAACAATTTATCACATAATGAAGCGCTGGAAATAAGTCATCCAGCTGTGGATATTTTTTTCTTCTTTTCTTTTTCCAGTGGTGAAAGATCATGAGCAATTTTGGGGCCAGGTGGCCTGGAACACGTTTTGCCTGAGGGGATTGAATAATGGTGTAGTAGTAGTACATCAACGGTAAGTAAGTCCTTCATAAGTGTGTGAGAGTTGTAGTGTGTTGGGGGGAGTCGGACATCCCTGATATAACATACAAACACTATCTCATACATAACTAAGACAGTGTCATCAATCTCAGTTTTATCATGCAATCTGCAGCTGGAATATGTTTCAGATTTATTAGTCGTTGCATCATGCCGTGCTTATTGCATGCCCTCGTGATCTGACATTATATATCATCAGGAGATTAGGAGTTCCATGAGAGTGACATAGTTGCCACATATTGGGGGAAAAAAGCAGGACAGATTCTTTGGTGTTGGATTACCACTGAGGTACTTATGCTGATATCAACCAGCCTTCAGATCACAAGTGTTCTGTCCCACTGTCAAAGTGTTTTCGCTAACCTTAAATGTGCATAAGCTTCTTTGAGCTGTCCCTGCATGTGTACAGCTGCACGGAGGAACCATTCCCTGTCACCACAACTAAGCCACTTTGCTGACTTCAGCAGAGAGAGAGGGAGATGGAGAGAGAGGGAGTGCTCTGGGATGAGAACCGCTGCTAAGAATTTCAACCAAAAAGAGATTATAGGCCGCATTCAACAACAATGGAGAGAGGACTACAGGGAAAGACTTACTTCAGAATTCAAAGCAACACAGTAAGAAGTGTAACAAAAACTGAATATATCCCTTTAAAAAAGATTTATTGTATAGTTACCTTTATCGGGTAGTGAACATTATTTACTGAGTTCATAGAATTTGTAAGCAACAGTCCACTCAAGACAACACACCACTGGAGATCACTTCTTATGGAATTTCCACAGTGAATGTCTTGCACCATGCAGTAAGATCCATCCCTGTTAGACTGCCTTGTTACGTAACTGTCTCAAGAAAATATGACCACACTAGCCTGAAAAAGCATAAACAATAGCTTGCCTTAATGAGTGGTGTATATTTGTGCGTGCGTGCGTGCGCGCGTGCGTGCGTGCGTGTGTGTCGGTGTGTGAGTATAAGCCACTCCAGACAGCTTTACAGTTGAAGGGATTCTTTTAAGCATACTCAGCAATATGTTGATGCATTTTTTTCTACCCTCTTTTTCTTACTCTGTTCCTACACGGTGAGTTTGCATTCTAAAGCTGACTTAGGGGTGATTGAAATGCATGGTTCTGCAGCACTATAATCAACACCACCCCAGTTAGACCACCGAGGAATCTAGATCAGGGTTCACACAAGGGCAGACAGCATTCGTTACTAAAGTGCTCTGATGTGGGTTATGAGCCGCCGTAGCTGTCATTATGGGTCAAAAACCTCCTGACAGTATTTAAGTACAATGTTGCTATGACCACAGGAAACATAAAATAATAGTATCAATATGGCAGTTCTTTATTGTGTGATAGTGAGCCACTAAAGTGACCAAAAGTATTGACTGAGTCCATTATGAAACTTGAAATTGGTTCTGTCTGGCTGCTTGACCGTTTGACTTTCCTTCCCATTCTCCGAATGTCCCAGACAGCCAGGCTGGGCTTTACTTTTCTAATGTGGTTACTCTGTATGCCTCCACAGTCTTCTTGTTACTGTGAGAACTTTGGATGCCATTAGAAATGGACACCATATAAATGAATGAATGAATGAATGAAAACTTTATTGAACAACAATCAACAAGAGGTGTTCAAAAGGATAAAAACACAATAAAGCCCATAGGCTTGTTTCCATTGTGGTCCTTAAGATAAAAAGGGAGTACAACATACGGACTAAAAACATTGAGGGGAAAGGGGACAACTAATAATCAAAACAAACAAGTAAAACAAATCTAAAACACAATTGAAAACCGGGGCTAGATTCCCTGAATAGACATGCAGACACATAAACAGACAATACAGTACAGACAACAGTACAGTATTCCTAGTACTTCAAGGATCTTTTACGTTTGTTTATGGGCTTGATAACCATTGTTTTATTGAAGATTTAAAATGGAAGAAGGAGGTGCTCAACAATTTAAGGTTGGAAGGTAAGCCATTCCACAAGACAGCTGCTGAGTATAGGAAAGAGTACTTTCCCATACAGCTCTTAAAACAGCAAAGCCTGTAATCTGTGGAACTCCCCCTGGTGGAATAGCTATGGGTATCACTAATTTTTGAAAAATAATTACATAAATACTTGGGTGCCAGGTTATTTCTTATCTTATAACCTAAACACAGTTTAAGTTGGGAAACTCTCTCCTCCACTCTGAGCCACCTAAGACTGGAGAAATGATCAGGGAGAAGATGAGTTATAGGATGAAGTTTAAGGACCACTCTGATAAGTTTATTTTGACAGATCTGTAACTTGTCTTTGAGGCTTTTAGTAGTGCCTGTATACCAAGATGTACAGGCATAGTCAAGATGTCATTGAACAAGAGCATCAGCCAGGATTTTCAAGCTGTGACTATCTAAGAGGCTGGATATTCTTGCCAGGAACTTAGTCCTTTGGCATACCTTTGAGATAATTTTCCGGGCCATAAACTCCCCTGATAGTTTATTGTCCAGTATACAGCCTAAGTAAGTGACCGCTTCCTTGGCCGTAATTTCAACATCACCTACAACTACCCTAAACCCCATAGACTTTTTCAGTTTAACTCTGGACCCAAAAAGAATTGACTCTGTTTTGCCCAGGTGGAGGGACAGCTTGTTGTCAGTTAACCAAGCACTGAGGTTTAGGAGCTCTAAACTAAGCAACCTTTCCACCTCTGATTGTCTTTATGAGAGACTAAAATAGCTGAATCATCTGCAAATAAAAACAAATTACAAATTATGGCAGACGGCATGTCATTAACATATAATAGAAAAAAGAGAGGACCCAAAATGCTCCCCTGGGGAATTCCACACATTAATTTAAGTGGAGAGGACAAAGTCCCTTCCACATCAACCACCTGTTCTCTGCCAACCAGGTATGACTTCACCCACTGTAGAGATGTACAAGAAAATCCCAGAGCTTTGAGTTTGTTCAAAAGGATATCATACTGAACCGTATCAAAAGCCCTTTGAAGGTCTATTAACACCATGCCACAAAAGTTCCCCTTATCTACCTCTTTCCTAATAAAATCTGAAAGATAAAGCAGGCAGGGATCAGTGCAATGGGCTTTTCTAAAGCCTGATTGAAAGTCAAATAAAAGATTCTGCTCTGCTAAATAACTGTCTATTTGCTCATAAATGATCCTTTCAACAATTTTTGATATTGAACACAGGATAGATACAGGGCGGAAATTTCCAGGATCAGACTTGGGCCCCTTTTTATATAAAGGTATCACTCTTGCCACCTTAAATTTATTTGGAAAATGGTTATTTTCAATGGATAAATTACTAAGATAGGTTATGACAGGAGTGATTATTTCAGCAGCATCTCTTAGAAATCTGGGAGGGGTGTTGTCAAAACCGGTAGCCTTAGAAGGATCCTCTGTTACTTGTTTGAAATAAAAGGTGTTTGGCTGGACTCCCTTTTCTTCATAGAACTTATGTACCCTCTGTGGATCACTAAAAACACCAGAAGTAGATGGAAGCTTCTGCACCAGATTTCTTGCAATTGTTGTGACGAAATTGTTAAAAGTATCTGCCACCAATTTTTTATCATACAATATGGACCCATTAATATCTAGGCCTATTTTACCTTGTTTTTGCTTAGGGTTGACTTTCGTCCCCAAAGGCCTAAGAGTTTCCCACAATTTCTTGGGATCCTTTTTATGCTCCTCAATTTTAGACATAAAATTTTTTTTATGTTTTGCCTTATCCACCATTCGCTGTACCTTATTTCTAAGTATTTTATATTCATTAAAAAGAGCAGGCAGTTTGGTTCCTTTAAACTCACTTAAAAGTTGTATTCCTCTAGTAAATAGAGTCCATGATATCATTGTTTATCCAAGGCTGAGATCTCTGTTTAATCCTGGTCTCTTTTAATGGGGCTATCTTGTCAAGTAATTCCAAAAAAATAGATTGAAAACAATCCCATGCTATATCAACATCACATATGTTGGTAATTTCCAACCAGTTCATATTATTAAGTATGTCCTGATGACACCACTTTGTAGGATTTTACATGTGTCAGATACCATGATATGGTCAATAGCAGTTTGGCTATGTTCCGTTATTCTGGTTGGAACATTAATTAATTGGATTAGACCATGCATTTTCAGGAAATCACAAAAGCCATTGTACAGTGGCCCTTCTGTATTAAAAACATCAAAATTATTATCTGCCATTAAAATACCTTCCCGGTTTAAAAAATTATGGCAACCTGCACATACGCATTCCAGGGTTTGGATGAAGTCATTCTGATTTGGAGGTCTATAAACAACACCAAACAATATTGGTTTGCTTTTTGGAAGTAAAATATCAATCCATACAGCTTCAAGGTTGACATTGGCCAAGTCCTGTCTTAATTTAAAATCAATATCCGACCTCACAAATATGCAAGTCCCTCCCCCTTGTCTATTCCGATCTTTGCGAACGATAACAAAGTTTTCAATTTCAACTTCGGAGTCAGTGATATGAGAATCTAACCATGTCTCTGAGAAACATAGTATGCTTGCCTTGATTTTCCTGGCCAGCTCACGTACCTCCGTGATCTTTGGCAGTAAGCTGCGAATGTTTAAATGAAAACAGTGCAAACCCTTCGGTGTTGGTGTTTCCAACTACACACAGTGCGTGTCAGCCTCCTCGCTTCGCAGGGGAAGCAGCCCCGTTTATGACCTCCAGGCGCCAAAAACTCCAATGATCTCTGTGGCCCCGTCCTTGTCCCCTCTGGCACCTGGTGTCCGCTGGCGTTGGAAATTGCAGCCTCAGCAGCACACTGCGACCTCCTTCTCGTCTGCCTCGGCACCCGGCATCTGCTGGCTCTTGAGTTTACGACCGCCTTCGCACCAAACAGCTCCCGCTGCGTCTGCCGCAGCTGCCAGTGTCCGCTAGCCTCATCGCAGACAACATTAGACGGTCCAGTAACATCCAGTAGACCTATAGACGGCCTGTTCTCCAGGTTCACGTCTGCGACCGTAGCAAGTTGCAGGCAGCTGATCGCTTCCTCGTTTATTGCCTTTGTGGGAACGCCGGCTAAATCCACGTTTCCTCTGAGTGCAGTCACAGGACCAGGGCATTGGTGTATATCGCCAGATAACAATAAACAGAGTGAGATTAACAACCTTTTGTTATTTTGGTGTTTGCTCACGGCCCAGGATTTACGCTTTGGTCCAGTGTGTGGAGACTTAGCCCAAACGCAAGTATGAATTACACCCCTTCCAAAGCCAAAATGTTTGTAGCCATTGCCTGCTATTTTTTAACTTATACCGATCTGGATTTCAAATCCTTGGCATTGAGAGGAAATATTCTTCCTGTTCAAATAAACTTCACGGCTTTCAGTTGGATTTACACGTAGGCTTGACAGTAAAGCATACAATAGGAGAGCAGCAAACACACCTGTCTCACCTGCGGCCGCCATATTGTGTTATGTATGTAAATGAACGCAACCTCTGCCATGGAGGTTATGTGCTGGTCCCGTCCGCATTCCTGTTTGTTCGTTAATCCGATATAAAAAAAAAAATTAAAAAAACTCCATGGATTTCAGTGACAATAATTGATCTAAGTTTACCTGGATCATCTTGTAAGAAAAATTATACTATGAGTAGTTTTGCATCAGTCTCTTTTACAATGAGTGAAAAAAAAGAAAAACATTCCTGTGTCAAGTCTAAGAGCTTACATTGTGGTGATCTGACAAACAATCCACCTTCATCACAACCTTCTTCTCATTTCTGTCAAGGCCAAACTTTCATGATCGGTTGGTCCCATCTGAAATTCATCTGAGGCAGTTTTAATGGATCGCCGTTCTTCTTCTCAGTCAGTTACATTCTATGATTTATAAGACATCTGATTCCTCAGTCAGACTAAATATGGAGCTGTAAGTATGTCTCAATAATTGATTTTGTAGAATATGTTGTCCAATAAACAGTTAAGATGTTTGGAAACAAATCCAGGGCTTCGGGTGCTTTTTTTCACAATGCTATAAAACAGCCCCCACAATGGGAATCCTGATGTTTATACAGTAAGCACCCAAGATGCTATCATTCATGCTATGCTGTGAAAACTAGGGCAAATACAAATACTTTTTTTAGAAGTTGTTTCAAGTCTTATTAGATTATCTCTCGGTCGTATGATGGCTGTGTTAGAGAACTAAATATAGATATTTTATTAATTTTACTGGATAGCTCTATGACATTTACCTTTGTGTAAAAAAAAAAAAATAATTCTCCTGTTCTGCAGTTATTGAGACAAACACATCATAGTTTGTCTCAATAACTGCAGAACAGGAGAAAAATTTCTTACTTTTTCCCTCCAAATTTGGTATGGCTATTTGCCAAGCTACGATGAACCATGACCAGCTTGCCAGGGGCGAACAGTGCCAACTTTGTTGGTTCGAGCCAGATATTGAACCTGGTTCGCAACAGTGTTAAGCAAGTGTTTTTATTCTCTGTGTCACTGGGGCACATAGTGAAAATGTTCACTTAAAACAACTAAATACAGTCAGTGTCAGGCTCACATGTTTGCTAACAGTGTGACATTGGATGTAGGGTTCATGTATATTGTAGCGTTGTCTCAGGAACTTAGACCTTGAGCAAAAAGAAGTGTTTCACACAGTAGCTGTGAGAAAGCATTGTTCCTCTGTTCTAATTAACTGTATCACAGCTATACCAAAAATAAACCCAAAGACTGATTTGTTTTAGGCATGCAGAGACGGTGGGGGGGAGATCTTCAGATATAACACCCAAGTCTGTGGGGAGAGAGACCCCGAAAACCTGCATAAATTACTAAAGTATATTTTACACAGAAAGCTCACATTTCTCTGTATAACGTGACCTAATTTCTTGTACCTGGGGGACCCCGCAGCATCTTTAACTCCCCCTCTGCCTCGTATTCTAACACTCATGCAGTGAGCAAAGCACAGAACATCGAGAACAGATACTTTGATAACCTGAGGAAAAATGCAAGTCAACACAGGTCAAACTCTGGTATCTGAAGCTGTGCTTCTGAGTATTTCTTTTTACATAGATATTGTGTGTCATTTATAACAATTAATTAAATGACTATGTATGATGTAAAAGATGTAGCTCATAGTGGCAAATCCTGGAAAAATGATCACCTGCTTCTGCAGTTCTACTGAGTAGTTTAGCAGTTTAGTTCTGTATTACAGCTTGCCCCATTTATAGGTGCATCAAGCTAAAAAATCTCTAATAAACCCACTGTATGCAACCTGCTCAGCATCAAATGGCAGACAGAGTTAGCAGCTAGCCGGCGAACATAGTGACGCATATAGCTGCTGACAAGCCACATACTCCTCCGTCTCAGGATTTGTTGGAGTCCAAAAAGAGAGCTAAAAGACAGTGGATATTGGACTTACATTCGCCAGGTGGCTAGAAACATGACTCTAGGGTGTCTGGTTAGCTCACCTGGTAGAGCAAGCACCCGTAAATAGAGGATTACCCCTCGGCGCAGCAGCCGCAGGAGTGGCTGGATGCTGGGGTGGTGGTGGGGCTGAACGAGCAGGCAGCAATACTGATGCAGGGCAGCAGCGGCATTGACAAGGCAGAGGGAGAGATGGGAGATTTTTTCAGCCTTAATAGACTGCCAAATATGGAGGGTGGGTTTTGTAGATACAGTAATATGGAGAGTGAGGCATGTCATGTGGGTATGTAGCAGTACAGCTCACGTTGACTGCCTGAACTAGCTTGCAGGCATCACTCAATGCAATAGTAAATTTTTTACACATTTTTTTTATAATAAAGTCCCATCCTTTTTTGTAAGGTTCTAAAAGTGTTGTAATTAGGCCAAGAGAGCACAGGCAATATGTGAGATCAATAGTGCATAATGGGAAGCTCAGTGTTTCAGCAGAAAAATGGTCACTCTGAGAACAGGGATAGTTCCACTTAACGTGTGCATAACAATCCCACAGCTTTAAACCAAACAGAAGGAGGGTGTATGGACTAAGAGCTTGATATGCAAACAGGCATGGCAGGACAACAGTAAGCAATAAACATGCTAATTTAGGAGAGTGTAACAGTCACTTATCGCAAGCCAAAAAAGGCACATCAAAAATGGCTTATAGCATTCTCAACACCTCTGCAACAAACAAAGGCAGGAGTTAGCAGTCACAGCAGGCATTAAGGCATGAGGTTGAGGGCTACAGCCACAGTTTTTCTGCCTTCCACCCACAACTTTTAAAATATGAAAGGGGTATTTTGATTAGAATAACATAATCATCACTTCTGGCATTTACATATAAAGTGTATGCTTTCAATGGAATAATGCCTCTGCTCAAGGACAGGATAATATTGTTTATGGAAAACATCTAGAGCCTTATATTTCTCTAGGCCTTCACTACTTTGTGTGTGTGTTTGTGTGTGTGTGTGTGTGTGTGTGTGTGTGTGTGTGTGTGTGTGTGTGTGTGTGTGTGTGTGTGCGTGTGCGTGTGTGTGTGTGTGTGTGTGTGTGTGTGCGTGTGTGTACGTGCACAAGTGAATGTTGCCAATTTAACTTAAATAATGAAGCAAATCCGAAAATATAATAAATCAAATTCTACATGCTCTCCAATTCAGCTTTGTGAAAATAATATGAGTTTGAATTAAACTATATGCCCTAATTGCTTAGTGTGTGTGTGTGTGTGTGTCTGCTGATAATTACAATTGTTGAATTAAACTGTATGCCCTAATTGCTTAGTGTGTGTGTGTGTGTGTGTGTGTGTGTGTGTGTGTGTGTGTGTGTGTGTGTGCTGATAATTACAATTGTGCGTGCAGTTATGTTTTGTTGTATTGTCTTTTGCTTCAGCTGGTTGTTTAAAGGAGAATTCCGGTCAATTTCAACACGTAGCTTTGTTTTTTGGAAATTTGGGCTGTCAGTAGCGAGAAAAACTAAAACAATCGGTGTTGCCTACACCGTGTTATCCCCCTGCTAGCGTTAGCACCCAACAGGCTTAAACAGGGCAAGTTTTAAACATGTTTTTAGCCTCTAAACATGTCGACATGTCATTACAAGTGCCTACCCATGTGCAGTGATTCCTTCCGAGGGAACACAGCGAATCTGACTGCAGTAGATGTGACAGAAAGGCATACAAATTGTGTTAATCTAGCTAGTGCGCATACCTCTGTTTATTTCCTGTTTTCTGGTCAAGTCCACACTAGTCGATTGTCGAACTCATACAATCCAATATTCCAGTCAAATTTGCTGTGTTCCCTCGGAAGGAATCACTGCACATGGGTAGGCACTTGTAATGACGTTTCGACATGTTTAGAGGCTAAAAACATGTTTAACACACTGGATGCGTCGCGCGAGCGTGTCAGCCCCATTGCGTGTCCGTTTTTATTTTGGCTCCCGTGTTATCAGGTTAGAGCTTACACACTGCCTGTCTGAGACGCGTGCTTGCTAGACATAGAACCGACGCCTATTTTTCACGCGAGATGCGAGCGTGTTGGAAGCGTTTCCAGGCAAAATAGAATAGGAAAATATGACGGTCCAACATCAGATAGGCTATATAGGCTCTTTACAGCTACACAAAGTTGTTATAAACAGACAGCCCACTTACCCATTTTTCAGAGTTTGAATCTGTATGTCCCGAGATCAGCCCTCCCTGTACCTAGCAGCAGGAGCAGCGCCGTGTCAGACACGCTTCTGGTGTGTAGGACACAGAAAAATCCACGCAGCCGGCACGCTTCTGAGATGCAACAGAAACGCCACGCTCGCAAGACGCTTCCAGTGTGTAACCGGCCTAAAAGTTGCTCTGTTTAAGCCTGTTGGGTGCTAACGCTAGCAAGGGGATAACACAGTGTAGGCAGCACCGATTGTTTTAGTTTTTATCGCTACTGACAGCACTCCAAATTTAAAAAAACAACAGAGCTACGTGTTGAAATCGACCGGAATTCTCCTTTAATATCCGATTTCCTTGTAAGGTGACCAGCCCTCACTTAACAGTAAGTGTGAGAGTACGTTTTCTGTACCCATATTTTCATTACAATATCATTTCATTATCTTGCAATAGTACGCACAGGGAAAGTCAAGATAATGGAACCACAAATTGTTCCTCATAAGTTAAAGCCTCTGGTGGTTCTGTTATTAGATGCTTTCACTCCATGATGAATTTCTGTCTTGATAGGAATGGTGTTTTCCAGGATGACAATGTCCCTTTTCACTTGGTGATTTTAAAAGCATGACAGAGATATTACAGAGTATCATCAACAAGCAGAAATACTGTTCGGTGAATTGTGGGCGATTCTCAAAAGGCATTAGAGATGATGGAGTTCCTATGATTGCTCACTATCATTTTTTGTGTTGTTGCTACCTTTGGCGTTGCCCTTGAAAAAATAAATGGGGCCCAGTGCACACGACTAGAAGCAGATAATCATTGTCAAGCTACCCTTCTCTGGTGCAGCTTACAGAGCATTGCCTGAAGGCCATAACTTTGTCATTAATGTAATTAAATTCCAGTTCTTTAAGTCCTGACTTAGTACATAAATGCTCAATGTGACTGTCTTTGGTGTGAATTTAGGAGTTTGAGCACACACTTTTGTTGATTGTGTAATCATAATCTTGCTTTTTATCTTCATTGCATTGGAAGTTTTCCTCACATGCACCTAAAACAAAATCCACAAGTTAATAGTGCAAAAGTTTAGGGGCGGCTGTGGCTCAGGAGGTAGCGGGGTTGTCCACCAATCAAAAGGTTGGTGGTTCGGTCCCTGTCACCTGCAGACTACATGTGGAAGTAGGGCTGGACAATAATTCAATATGATAATTTATTGTCTTTCAATGGAATCATATCGTGATGAAATCATATATCGTGATATACAATTACATTGTCTAAATTGATAACAAGCACTTACTAACTACACTTTCTCAGACAATCTGTTGTGAAATATTTTGAAGGAATATAATTTGAACAATTGCAGATTTTTTTTAACATCACACTATTTTTGTGCATGCATGTAAACATAGCCAGTTTTTTCTATAATTTCATTTGAAACTGTTTACTACATTATTGATGATAAATTATCTAAAATCTCATTATAAAAAATATCTTGTGAAAGCACCAGTTGTCAACCCTACAATATCGTCGCAATATCGTTATCGATAATCTCCGATCGTGATATCCGATTTTCTTCATATCGCCCAGCCCTATGTGGAAGTGTCCTTGGGCAAGATACTGAACCCCGTTGGTTGTTCAATTTGTGTGTGAACGTGCATGAATGTTTCTCTGATGAGCAGGTGGAACCTTGTATAGCAGCTTCAGCCATTTAGTGTTGCATTACCAGCAGTTCTGGTCCCATCAACAATCTTGCTATGAACTGCTTGGATGTTATTTTATTTTATTTTATTTTATTTTGATCTAGGACTGAGGTATATTTTTTGGCTGTTCTGTACAGGCCATGCATGTGAAACAATTGGGTTTTCTTTTGGTTACATTTGCAGTAACGCTGCAGGTGTTTTCATTCATTTATTCATTAGCCATAAGCTATTAATTGTCCCACTATCTGTAATCTGTACAAAATGTATCACAGCACCTCACTGCACATACTGTAACTCATTACACATTCCTTCTATAATCTTTTTTTCTTTAAGGCCAATAAATGACGTTCAGACAACTGAAGTCTTAGAAAACAACGTTCTACTGAGCATTTGTGTAGGGAACATATATATTTGGTGTCTTGTGGTGTTGACACAAATAACCGATTTAGGAATCTCTTTCTTTTTCTTTTTATCTCTCTTTTTCTCACGTTGTGGTTCCATCTAAAAACAGACTCCATTTCCCTCTTGCTTATGACATTTTTTCTCTTGATATTAGCTTTGCTTTCTACCTCTGTGTCACTGCAGCTCCCTCTCTCTATGCCCATCTGCCCATCTGCCCATCTATCATCATCACGTATTTCCAGCCAAGTGTTGAGCCATGGAAATATATAAGGTCATCCCAAATCTAACTTCTGTAGCAGCTGCCAGCCACACCGTCTATTTGATAAGCACTTTGATTTCCAGCTAAGATCCTTTCATCAAAAATCTCCAGGGGGGTAAATTCAATTTCCATTTTAAAGTATTTCAGGTGTTGTGCAATAAACAGGCCCAGGTGCCATTGTAATGTTAGGGCCATCTCTGCATGCGTCACATTTCTGTTGATCATCTGTTTGGTTTATGATCATGCCATAAAATCTAATGATACTCATTTGAACCCCTGTGGCAAAGGCGGGGAACAGGGCATGGGGAGAGCTTATACTTTAAAATGAAGTTTCTTAAGATTCTTGAGAATTTTTTTCATCTTAAGTTGGCACTAACCATATATTCAATCATCTAAAAAAGGTATTAACAGTACTACAGATAGTAACGTAAAGCAACTATTGTAACTGGTTGCCATTACATACAGCAGGAGAATATTCTGTGTTTGTGTTTTATCTTGCATCCAAACACCATGAAACACATAACAGTTGTGTGGTTCAAGGGGAGGTGTGGAGTAAGAGATGTGAGGCAAAGATACTTTGTGAGGTGAAAGGGACAGGCGCATGCAGGTGTTCTGGAAACAGCTGCAAGTTCCTGTAGTTTGGCTCGATGATATAGGCTCGCTCACCAAAACGGTCAACAATTGCAGTAGTAGCAGTTACTGTGACACACAGCTCTTGGAGCTTACTGCACAGACTAATACACATATTTTTGGATACAGTGTGACTTGAACGAGGCCATCATTATGTCCATGACAAAATACATCCATTAATCCAATTGGTAATCATAGAAAAAGAAACGGCGCTTATAACGCCTGAACTTGCTGGACAATCATCAAGTTTTATGACATCAGATGACTCGCTTCAGCCAGTTGAAAATCGGCAAATTTCCCTCTTTAGCATTTAGCTTAGCACAGTGCCATTGAAACAATAGACCACACTGACTTAGCCATGTCATCCTTCCCAGCTCTGCCCTCTTTTCCAAATGTGGTCACATCTGGGTCCAAAATACCAAGATGGCGACGCGCAAATGCCAAACTTCTAGCTTGAAAACGGTAGTTCACAAACCAATGGGTAATGTCACTGATGCTACGCCCATTCTTTTTTACAGTCTATTTTTAAATCCAGCGCTGTGTCATCATTGTGTTTTAGATGAATGGCGATTGGCTTCCCTCCTCCCATCCAGCAGAAAACCGGCAGACATCCGCTCCTGCATGCATGGCGCCACGGAGGGAAGCCAAACACCGTTCATCTAAACCACAGGTGTCAAACTCAAGGCCCGTGGGCCAAATCCGGCCCCTCGCAAACTTTGATCCGGCCCGTATATCAATTTAGGTTCACAATACATTTTGGCCGCCTAGTTGTGGACAAATCCAAAAACTGAACAACTGTTTTTTAAACTGTAATTACGCGACATTCAGAAATTCCCACGGATGCAGAGAGTTTGCATATCGGCAGCATCATGCTGTTGTGTGTTGGCTGTATGGTATCACACTTATAATAATGTAATAATTTTTCATGATTTGCTAAATTCTATGATGTCTGAGGAACTTTTTTGTTGACTTTTTTGGGGCTTTATGTCAACCAAACTAAATGAGAAGACTATATGAGACATGCAATAATAAGGTCAAAAATATTTGACTTTTTGGATTAAATAAAAACATGTCAATAAACTATGCATGTCTGGATCTTGATGTGATTCTCATTTTCCAGTGTGGCCCTTAGTGAAGTTTAGTTTGACACCCCTGATCTAAACAGACTGATGTCACAGAGCTGGATTAAAATGAGAAAAGTATACCTTTTAAGTATCAGTTTTAATTAGTGCTGTCAAACGATTAAAATATTTAATCGCGATTAATCGCATTAATGTCATAGTTAACTCGCAATTAATTGCACATTTTTATCTATTCTAAATGTGCCTTGATTTCTTTTTGTCCTTATATTTTTTCTCATTTTAATGCTCTTATCAACATGGAAAAGTGGATCGGCTTGCTTTGTGCTTTTGTCGCCTGGCTTTGACGAGGGGGCGGAGAATTCGCATCAGCTGTGTGCTTGGCCATCAAGTGGTATTTCAGACTGGACGTGCTACGATGATAGCTCAGTTCACAACGACAAAACACACAGATCACTTTGGTCTTGTCAATGGAACCATTTGGCAACTTTTTAAAAGTAAATTTTCCATTCAGAATCTTATTGGCATCCATTTCGGCGTCTAATGCTCGCCATCCACTCAAAACGTAACGTTAGCCTACTACTCTTTGTAGTGGTTCAACGTGCCTGTTGTTTTGTTTCCGGTCTAGCCAGATCCGGTGTGGTGTTGTAGTTTTTCTAACGTTACAAGTTGTTGCAACAGCACGTGAAAAAAACTACAAAGTTTGCTATGCCAAAAAGAACGTTAATCTTGCGATAAAAAAATTGACGGCGTTAAAATGGGTTTGTGTTAACGCCATTAATAACGCGGTTAACTGACAGCACTAGTTTTAATGCTGTCAGCAAAACATTATGTACACAGAGAATGGTAGCTAGTTACTATTGTAATGCTTTTTTTTTTTATTGTTGTGATATTTAAGATTGCGTGAGAGCACATTAGCTTTTACTGTATCATCCAAATCTAAAAGCAGTTCAATATGTGGTGCAGCTATTCAAAAATACCTAATGGAATAATCATATACAACATATAATATGTCACTAATCGTATTGTATGCAAAGCAAAAAAATAAAGAAAGTTCAGTTGAATGGCCATTCAAGCAAATAACTAGCTGTCTCTGGTTTAGTACATGGTTGCCTCTCTGGCATTACAGATTTTTATATATGTGAGAGTAGCTGCAGTTTCATGACACATGACAAATAGGCTGCTGTAAAAGTGTAGCATGCAATATTAATGGCAGTTCTGAGTGGAAAGAAGCCTTCAGCCTGGGATGATGATTCAAGATGATGTGATAAGTCTTGTACTTTTAGGCAAGTGTGTGCAAGTCAAATAACAATGCAGATTATTTTTGCTCAGGGATTTGTTTTTCTTTGTGTTTTGTTCGCATGCTCCACAGTCCATGACTTTGCGGATGCTCTCTCTCAAAAAACAACAACAAAAAAGCTTATCTCTCAATAAATATCTACAGTATGTATTTGGAGATATTAAGTAGGATACTTTATTCTGTTTAATGAACACTGTTTGCGCAACAATGTATCACATCAGATATTCACTTAATCATGGTTGAGTCATTCTGGCACGGTTACTTGAACGTGTTAAATTCATTCTCTCTAACATAATATAAATTCCACTGGCGAAACAATGAAATGTGGGTTAAGGCACACATTTATGAGATTTATCATGTCTAAGTAGTTTTGTCTGTTAAGTCATGATAAGAGTTGTTTTTTTTTCTCCAGTACTGCTGCTTGAGCCAATCATCATTCAGTCATGTAGTGTTTGGCTACATCTCTGCCATGGCAGAGTACCAAACCATTGGTCACTTGATTTACTTAAATGTTTTACAGAAATACTTTCAAGACTCACAGATGGCAGAGCATCGAGCCACAAACACAGCAGCACAGATCTGCATGGCAGGAGTTGTGTAGTGTCTGTGTGTCTTGAGATTGTTGCAACCAAAGCTAAATTACATTTGTCAGGGAGATTAATTGCATGTTTAAAA
This sequence comes from Zingel zingel, assembly GCA_023566125.1. Lineage (NCBI taxonomy): Eukaryota > Metazoa > Chordata > Actinopteri > Perciformes > Percidae > Zingel > Zingel zingel. Next base: position 25,951,392 of record CM042314.1, read on the forward strand.
CCTGCTGTCTGTCTGTAACATCATTTTATATGCTATACTCTTCATCTGAAGTTGTTTGTTACTCCATTTTAAATACAGATATGCCTATTTTATACACATCACATTGAGTATTTAAAAAAAGTCCTACCTTGTAATACTGTAATTAGTTTTTTTTACATAATTACATCTCTCAACATAGCTTTCATGGATATTTCTATTATGTGGTGTCACAGGCAGGGTACATTTGCTATACAGATCATTTTTGCTCATCAAGTAGACTTTTCATCCTTAAAGTTGACATTAAGATGGTTACTTCAACAGAATAATTGACCTGTACCTTCAAATATTCACATATCTTTTATTTCATCTTTCATTGAAATACGGACAACAAAGTTTACAAAGCAGAAAAGGTCAATCATACCTATTTTACATCTATTTTGTAGGACAGTGTGGTTATCTTAATTGCAGTATAAGCTAATAATGCACCATGCACATCGCTGCAATACTGTATCCTGTATTTAGCATATAATCTTCTGCAGTCAACAAAATAGCAATCTGTGTGTGTTGTATGTGGCAGTGCATGTGTGTGTGTGCACCAACGTTGGTGTTATCTTCCCCTTAGAGATAGAGGTAGAGTCTATGAACAGTCTGTTTGGTTCTCCAATTTTGCTCGCTGACAGACATCCTCTTGTGCCTGGAGATAGCCAACAACAAACACCTTTGGCATGTTAGACCAGAGGAGGAAAATGAATAAATCGTATAAATAAGGAAACATCCACACATCATAGACATCTCTCATTCTTCACAGAGGTGATGTGTTTGATGTTTCTACAGTCAGTCTCTGCTATAGCTACATATTCTTTCTTCTCTCTCTCTCTCTCTCTCTATCTCTCTCTCTCTCTTTCTCTCTCTCTCTCTCTCTCTCTCTCTCTCTCTCTCTCTCTCTCTCTCTCTCTCTCTCTCTCTCTCTCTCTCTCTCTCTCTCTCTCTTCATGCACAAAGGGTTTTGAACTCAGCGATAAAGTTTCACTTGATTTACTGCCAGCAGTCTGGATGTGACCCTGTGATGTGGTCATGATAAATCTGTTCAGATCATAATAAGAGCGGAAGACAAGCACATCACTTCATCAGCGAAGACGAGAGGAAGTTTCCATGGTTTAGTGGTTTATGTTTCTCTGGACTCCTCTATTACGCAGCTCTCACAAAGAGAAATAAATACAGGTCCTTTGGCAAGATGGTCTCCTTGAAATGATGTGTGACTGTCTTCCTGCCAGATAGTACAAAGAGGGCTTATTCCAAAGTAGCCAGACTCACTCAGTTAGCTCTGAGCCAAATTATTCCAGTACTCTAGACAACTGCTGAGATACTCTTAACACTCTTAACCCTAAAAAACACATTTAGATTTCACTGTCGTAGTCCTTTCTCTCTTTATTTGCATCATTCATATCATTTGGCTAACATCTTATATAGTAAAAGCATAAGTGTTGCAAAAATATTGTACAACTAACCTCACAATTATTTGAATTTCAAGCACCAGCTTTTCCAAGTGCAGTTTTCTTTGCTCACAGAATACCAAGTCAACATTCACATGTACCTTGCACGAACTAAAGTCCATAAAACATTTACAAACATGATTCCTTTTTCCCATCCAGGGCATCTGTCAGTTTTATGAACTTGGCTCATTTCCCCATCTGGACTCTTTTCATCCTCACCGTATGACATTGTGCAGTAAATCAAAGTCTTTACTCAGTTTCAACACTCTCCATGCCAGATACATTTACAGTGCTCTCATATCCTGAGGAATATGCCTTGTCCACACAGGGTTGTGAATTCCTGTAAATATCCCTTAAGAAATCGATAGGTCCATATCTTTGATAGTTTACAGTCGCCACAGGAACTGTCTCAGTGGGGAGGGAGTCTTGTTAGATGCGCTGAACTAAGATTATTAGCAGAACACCGATATTTGGAACCAATATGCATTTACTTTGAAAATGAAATTTCAAAATTAAGATTTTGGAATGTTACAAAATCCAACACAAAATGCTTTAAACAATTATATAATAAATTAGAAACTTTCAACATAATACACAGTTAAAGATAGTCAGATAGTGATGTGGGCGGGACATGAAGTCAGACTCAGTGGTGAGTGAAACCGAAGCAGAGGGACAGACACAGAGCTGTAGCGGAGCCAAAGTAGTGCACTTAGTTAATTAACTTTATCGGTTATCAGGCATTAAAACGCAGATACAGATAATCTGCAAACTGCCAAAAAACGTCCCGATAATCGGCCAGGGCCGATAATCGGTCTATCCCTACTTTGAATACTATCTTACTGTCTCTCTTCGGGTTTAATCAGGTTAATGTTAATAAAACTAATGTGCTTGACAGTAATATTAGAGGTAATTGAAGAACTGATGATAAACCCAAACAACCTTGAGGCTGGATGTTAAAGTAAACTGATGAGGGGTTGCATTCAGATATAGTGGCCTTGGTCTGTTTACTGCAAAATTGTTTCAGCATTTCAATACAAACAGCTTAAATACACTTCAGGCCTCAAGGAAACAATATTTTAATTATCTTCAAAAAATCTATTTATTTTTTTAAACAGCTTATTGTATCAGTCTTTTTAACTTGTGTTTTAAAGATGCAGATTTAATATCACAGGGAAGGGGAATTAGAAGTAAACAAATGCATATAAACCAGATAAATATACAGTCTGGTACACCTCGATTTACACCGTGATGCAGAGAATTTATCTGGGCCATACGTTCACTGAACAAAAAATAACCCTGTAAAACAATAGCCATCTATCACCTTAACCCATCTACTATCCCCTGTCGTGACCAGCCATACTACCCCTGGAAACTGTGAATCTTTTTTATGCTGAAACCTGTTGCTATTTTACACATATGTGTGAGGGAGGGTGTGTATTGTTGGGGAGGGACGGGAGGGTGTCAGTCAACTGTCTGTATCCCAAGATACATGTGCTGCATATGTGGGTGGGGGGTGAGCGAGTGTGTGTGGGAGAGAGAAAAAGAGAGAGTGAAATGTATGTAGGGAACGGGGGGGGGTACATATTTTACATATTGTATTATTTATCTTTTTAAAAGCACTGATCTGGAGAGGCACCTTGAATTTCGTTGTTTTAATACACTGTATTTTTTCAATGACAAATAAAGCTTGATTGATTGATTGATTGATTGAATTTACTAACAAGTTGAAAAAGTTATTTATTTCATTGTGGCGTGCTATATTTAACTCCACTGGCAGCTGCTCAGCCTTTGATATCTCCAGGCACTGTTCGCTATTAATCTGAAGGAATCCTAAATGTACCCAATATGATCATTCATTCAGCACTGCTTCAACAGCTACCCAATCTGTGTTAAATGCCAAAGCCATAAAAGGAGATCCTGAAGTATATCCTTCCATACAAATAAAAAAGAGCTTGCTGCTCCAAATGTAAGACATTAATGATGCAGTCATATCTGAATATCGTATATATTATGTTCATTGAACAACTACCTGCATCAGTTGGAGAGCTAATTCCCACTGTAACATGCACTCGCATGAGAACAAACCCCCAGGATACGCTTTCATATCAACCTCCGTCTCTTCTGTATCCAAGACATAGAGAATCCTCCCATGTGATATCTGCTGGGGACCAAGCAGCACACCAAAGACAGAGTAATTTACATATCCCACATCTCCTGTTTACACGGCTCCCATTTATCATCAAAGACAACTTCATGGATATGTCTTTCAATGGATGAGCAATATTAATCAAGCACAGATCCAAAGGCAAACAGAGAAATCAGGAGCAAGAGGCCAGCATCTTCTCAGCTGTGAGGGGAAGGCCCGTGTCTTGAGTAAATATTACATGCAGATAAACTGGACGAGTAAGCAGAAAAGGCAAAGGGAGGCAGCGCGGTTTGCAGAAAGCAGGTTTCTTGGACTCAGCATTTTGGCTTTGCCTGATGTGCTGGATTATACAGTACGCTGATGTTTTTGAGGAACACAGTGATATGTTTGCAAGCGGCAATGTTAGTTATCTTGTTTAGTTTTATGCTACAGGGCATTGATAAAATCGACAATAAAAGCGAGAAAAAAAAAGAAAAACCTTATAGTGTGCTTGACGAGTAGCAGTATAGACATGCTCCATAAGGGAAGCTTAGAAGTTCCATGCTGTATATCATGGAGAAAAGGAGGGGGGAGAACTGTTACAGTGGTTTACAGTATAGGTGCAGTAGTGGTGATATGAGCTAAAATACTCACATAGCCCAGTCTCTACGGAAACATTACATGGACTGTGATAAAATACCCAGCAGCAGAGGCCACCCACTGTAGAGATCCATCCTGCTTAGGGTCGTAAGGTTGGTGGTAGCAACAAGGCTCTTAAAGAGCATCTCCACACTAAATCTGCTGTGGAGGAACAGCAATGCACCGTTGACCTCTATGGGCTCACAGTTTGGTGTTATTATCAGTGCTTTCGCTTGACTCTCACTTGGGAAAAAGACCCAAAACACAAATCAAACTAACTACCATTAAACGAAAATTTGAATTTGAGCGTTTGACTACAAAACTGCTGTTTTTGCCTGTGGTAAGTGACCCTGCTATAAGAACGATGATAGAAGTCAGGGCTGCAACTAACAAGTATTTTCATTATTGATTGTTTTAATTGATTCATAATTATGAATCAATGAATTGTTTGGTCTATAATATATTGACAAATGCAATAATGTCCCAGATCACTTTTACAAATGTGTTGTTTTGTTAAAAAACATTGTCCAAAACCTATAGATATCCAAATTTCAATGATATAAAACAGAGCTCATCAAATATGTTGCTTGAAAAACGATTATGATTATTCATTTTCTTCATTGTGGCTTATCAATTAATCGACTAATCATTTCAATTCAATTCCAGAAGTCCTAAAAAATATCCAACCAAAAAATAAATCCACCTTGCCCATTGCAAAAAGAAAATAAAGCCCAAGTTAAGAATTACACATTTAAGTATGGGGCTTGTACAAAGACACTTACACAAGAAAGCAAATACAGAAGCATCTATGGTAACGGACTACAGACAGTCATGGGTCAAGGTACACACACTGTAATTAACAGACAGAAAGACACATTCATGCACGGCAGTCACAATTTGTTCACGCTTTGTCTCACTCATGTCACAGATGTAAACAGCACACACACACACACACACACACACACACACACACACACAAGGGGACACGGCCCATGTCACCAGCAACAACTCTCCCGACACCCACCCTAGTTTGTTGTGTTGTTCACATACTGTCCCCAGAGTGAGAAGCTATGAGCGAAGAGTGAGAAAAGAGAACCAAGTACAGCGTTCTGAGATAGGAGAGAGTACAGTTACAATGCCATGTTTGTGTCTTCAAGGTCTAACGTAATACAGTAATATAATTGCATCCATATTCATATAGTAACGTGCTGTTTATCTGTCAACAAATTGTGTTGACAGATAAAATATAAAAAATTGCATCTATAAAAATTTTATATATATATATATATATATATATTTTTTTTTTATATATATATAAAATGTTATATATATATATATATATATATATATATATATATATATATATATATATATATATATATATATATAGGATCTTAGCGCCGCCCAAGTTTAAAAGAAATGCAAACAAGCCAGAGCGTTTTCCCCCTATGCCAGAAGGATAAGCGGTGTAGCCAGACCATACTCCAGTGTTAACACAGTGCTGTGGAGATAGGTCTGGCTCTACGAGATTATCTGTAGTCTGGGACATGCATTGAAAAGCTTAACAGCAACAACGGTTTAAATTTAAATAATTTTAACTATCAGAACAGTGGTGAGACGTAAACATCTTTGTGGTCTGCAACACCCACATTGTGGCAAGGCTCTCTGACATCTCTTTCTCTCTCCAATAGCTCAAATCTCAAAGTAATTCTGCTGTAATCATGTGCAGGCAGTCTAATATGCACCGACAATTGCAAATAGTCCCCCAAACCCCTAAACAGGGCCAAACCATATCTCAGGTTAGTATGTGTTAAGCCTTCTTGATTGCAGCACAATCAGGATTACCCATGCTTCCAAAGTGAATTGTACTGCTCGAAACCATTTAGCATTTCTGCAGAGCAGAAATCAAGTTTCCTTCAGAGACGCACAGCATTTCCTCTTGTGTTCATCAACAACCCCCACAGATGTATGCAAGGGGAGGATACTGCAACAGTATCCTGGAGTATACAAAATATTCTGCCTGTAGAGATCAAACCACATATATGGCCGGAGCACCCACTGCTTTCTGGATATTATGGCCCATCGCTGGCTTCCGAGATTACTGCACGTCTCTGAACACAATGTGGATCAACAGATCACAGATGGTTGCATATTTGATTTTTTTCTTAACAATAGAAAAGGATTGAGTTAGTGCTACTTGTCATTCTACTGAGTTTTGCTGCTTTACCTTCCAGAAGACAAAGGAAGAGCGGGAGAAATGGGAGTCTGCAAGAAAAGTGTCTTGGTGTCTTGGTGAGTATCTTTCTTTGTTTCATTTGCAACATGTACTAACTGTATCAGCATAGAGAATTTGTTTTCGCACACTAACATTTAAGATGTAGCTTCTCCTAAGCTAATTCAACGACTGTTGAATTAGCATACTTTTAGCTAGCTAGTGTCTTAAGAGCACCATGTGTCAGAGCAGTTTTTTTACATTAAGAAATTGTGCTTTTGTCATTTGTGTCTTTTATACAGATAAATGAAGAATTCAGGAGGATCACCACTATTAACCTGGAGTCAACGTTCATGGCAAAACTGGACCAGTACGCCCCGAAAATAATGTAGGAGGGGCTTCAAAAATGAAGATTCAGCACATAAGAAACATGCTGCTAGAGATATGTAATATACTTAATTTCAAATAGTTTTTTGTAGGTGATACTGGGTTAATTAATCTTGATTTAAACCTTATCTTTTGGTATGGGTGATGTTGTGTTAGTTCACTTTCACTGGAGAGTGAATATTGGACTTTTTGAAAAGTTTGACAGGTGGCCAGAAACACAATTTCACATGAAAACTAACAGTGCTCCTTGTCTGCTGGATTTATTAAAATGCAGCTGTTTGCAACCCAAACACCTATAAGGGAATAATATATCTCTGCTCTGAAGTTGCTAATGCTAGTAACAGATTTAATATTTATAAGGCTTTTTTTAAATTATCAATTCATTATTTGATTTTAATTAAAAACAATACAGATTGGTCATTTGTACAGTCCAAGTCTTATAAACCTCATTCTTTGGTCTTTTTTCCTAGTGATGTAATTATTAAAAACCCATATTCATAGAGGAGCAGTTTAGTATATTTTTTCTTTTTCACAGGATGAGTCTGTGGAAAAAAGGAGAGAGGTTGCTATCCGTGGCTTAATGGTGTATCTCAGAGAAAAGGAGGAGGATCTCTTCAAAGAGCAGTTGGTAGGTAAATCAGACACTTAAGTTCAGACACACTGTACTTCGTGTTACTCTTGATTTTAAATATGATGACTAAAACACTGACATTGATTCTGACCTACTTATGCCAGGATGGTGAAGATATTGTCAATGAAGTGATGAAGATTGTCATATCCATAGGTGCCACCATGTCTGATCCAACCAGTGCGATGATCTTCATTGAGGGAACAGAAGTCCTGCAAGACCTGGATGTACACGGAGCCTGTGCCTTGCTAATGGGGTTGATATCCGGACTCAACCTCAGCTACCCAAAAGAACTGAAAAATACTTTTGAGGTATTTCAAAAGGTATTCCTTGAGCTGGATGGGCTGAAGGCCAGTCCGAAGGTAATGTCGTTAAAAAGTAAATTGCTGTGCTAAAAATGTGAAGAATTAGACTGTCCTCAAATTCAACAGGATATGTTGCACTGTTATGTTTCTAAAGAAACAGCACCTGTACTGTTGACAGTCGGCACTTCATTAGGTACACCTACTTATAATGCTTAGTGTTCTTGCCAGTTTTTTGGAAGTGTTAATATGTATCAGACACTATTTACAAAGTCCCTTGGAAAACATGCCTCTATATTCGCCATGGAGAATACATTTGCCGTTTAATATGTTGTTTCCAAAACCAGCAACATTTAATTTATGTATTCATTTTCACATGGTGCATGGTGGTTTTTTTTATTGTATTCTTTAACATGCACAGAGAATGAAGCACTGGATTCAGGGGATTGGTCCTCCAAAATTTACATTAATAATTTGAGCATGTTCCTTTTTTTGAATTTTTTGTAAGTTTTCGACTTAGAAGCTCCCAAACACACTTTTCATTTTGATTAAAGGGGAACCTTGGTATTTTTCAACCTAGGCCCTATTTTCCCGTGTGTGTGTGTGTGTGTGTGTGTGTGTGTGTGTGTGTGTGTGTGTGTGTGTGTGTGTGTGTGTGTGTGTGTGCCAGACTGATGGGGAGAAGAATATCTTTAATTGGTCCAGTGTTGACGGAGAGCGCATCAGCTGGCAGCAGCAAAACAAGTTAAAATGTAGTTCTAAGGAGACTTGGGTTTACACAGCCGAAACAAGTGAAGGGTAAGGGAAATGCTTTCCATACTTTTGTCAGGACTTAGAGTAACGACCTGAGCCTGTCAGAGGGAAAAAAGAGCACTATTTGTGAACACACTTTGCGCATTTGCCTCTTAGAACTACGTTTTAGCTCATTTTGTGGCCACCGGCTGAGGCGCTCTCCCTCAATACTGGACAGATGCTGCGTTCATGCCACCTGGGAATAACAGGGAACGCCCCCGTGGTTACGTTGTTTTTCCGACTGGCAGCGTTCACATGGTCGGGATGCGTGTCCTTCTTCTTCTGTTATATTGGCGTTTGGCATAACAACTTGTTTCATGACTGCCACCAATGATTGGCCGTAGCCTAGAGCATCAGGTGTGTGAAAACATGGAGGCCACAATAACAAAAGATTTGCTGTTTTCTTATGCGAGCTTACAAACAGCACATTGACAGGTGTTTGTGTTATCTGCAGGACAACGAACGAGAAAGGACACGGATAATGTGGGGGGTTTTTTTTATATACATGGATTTATTTATTTCAAATTTATGAATAATTTGAAACATATGTCTGTGTATGTTTCTTGGCAGAGGTGTCCACAATAAACAGTTTATTGTCATTCAGTGAACCAAAGAACAAAAATGTTTTTCCGATCTATGAATGCAGCATAATTAAAGATATTCTTCTCCCGATCAGTCTGGTACACACACGCATTGGAAATGGGGCCCAGGTTGAAAAATACTGAAGTTCCCCGTTAAAACTGATTTGGGTGTGAATTTATTTATATATTTTTTGTCTTAGTAGGCATGTTTGTTTATAAGTTATACAATAGTACTATAATAATATAGTTTATACGTTTACTTTGCTTTTTCAATACAAGGTTTGATCATAAAAAAAGAATTGCTATGTGTATTTTATTCTGGCTGAAGTGAATTAAGTTACTAACAAAAAGTTAAGGTAACAATTTGCATGGACATTTCTGAGTAGAATGGAAGAAAAATAAATGAGTTAAAATAGCTTAAATAAAGTAATTTGACATCTTAATATTACCTAAACATTTTCATGAAATTTAAGTAGATTTACTTTAGCTTGTTAGTCATGTTGGTTGTACTTAAATAATTGAGTTAGTCTGACTATAAAAGAATCAGGGAATTTACTCAATAATGGCAGTTGGAACTACTTAAAAAAGTCCATGCAAATTTTTACCTTAATTTTTTTAAGTTGAGCCACTATAATTTGTTTTTAGAATGTACATTCAGGACACATATTTAGTATTAACCAGCACCCAGATATTGGATGGATGTTTGACTTAACACTGGCATGTTTGTCAACTTTTACTGTTAAGTCTGATTTAGTCTATATCCATGACATTCCACTTCCGGGATTGCTCGTTCTGCCGAATTTGACTCTTTTTGGCTGTTACCTTTGTGTTGGGATTTTAAACTCAATTTATGAGGACTGTGGTTAACTGCTCCTCAGGGTATATTGAGACAGCTAGCTAGACTATCTGTCCAATCTCAGATTTCTGTTGCACATCTAAAACAGCTGCATCACTGTGTGGTATGGGAGCTGCACTGCCTCCAACTGTAAGACTCTGCAGCGCATAGTGAAGGCTGCTCTGAGCGGATCATTGGTGTCCCACTCCCCTCACTCCTGGACATTTACAACACCCGCCTCACCCGCAAAGCAACCAGCATTGTGGGTGACCTCAGCGCCCCCTCACACAGCCTCTTCAGCCTCCTGCCTTCTGGGAGACGGTACCGGAGCATCCGAGCCTGTTCCACCAGGCTGGCAAACAGCTTCATTCCCCAGGGAGTCAGGAAGCTCAACACCCTCCCCGCTCCTCCTCCCCTCCCCTCTGCCCCAAGAACTTGACTTGAAAACAACCTTTGAACGAACACACGTTCCACCAAAACAAGTTCCTTCCTGAGGCTATTTTGCTTAGCGCCCCCCATGACGATTGTGATTGGTTTAAAGAAATGGCAATAAACCAGAGCACTTTTCTCTCCCACCCTGGAATACTGTGTGGACTAGCCAGACCCTCCTTCGCAGCGCTGTGGAGGAAGGTCCGGCAATGCGAGACTAAGTCTGATTTGACAACACTATTACACTTAATGTTGTATTTTTGAATTTGAACCAAATGTCACCTTTCTTTCCCATCCTTACACTATGGCATTGTTTACATCTTAAACCATTTTTGCTAATCTTGCATGTACTGCCAAAGGGGCTTTCGTGCCCTGAGTTAAGCCTCTGGGGCAGCACTTCCTCTCAGGCTGTCTAGTTCCCCCAACAAGCTCACCGCATGAGACTAAGTGCAGAGTTTTAATATAGGCCAAGAAGTCTAATGCATGTACAGAACTTCTGCAGCCACAAATCCCCAAAAGGCACAACTGGCACCTGGCCAGATACACATGCAATTAAAAAACTTTTTGCACAGTGCATTAACTTTGACATAACTAAATATTGAAAAGCATAAGAGGTACTAAACTACCTGGGTTCCAGCCCCCGACTTTTCAAATTTGTCCAACAACAGCTTGTTCTCAGGTGAAGAAACAACCGAGCCACGAGACACCAATGCGCATGAGACTGCTGCAGGTGAGTTATCAATCTGTGTCAAAGACAGAAAATGCGGGCTGGATATTCCAACATGCTCAGTGGTGATGTGACATTATACATGCAGACCCCCCTGGAAATGAGCCACCCATACTGGAGATGAAGTGGGCAGGAAAGCACCCATTTTTAGGGTTTGAATTGGCACTCAGTCAGGAGTGCCACTTCATTCCATTGACGAGTCTTCTTAAAGCGGTATGCTGCCAGATCCGATGGTGGTTTCGGATTGAAGTAGATACATTAAATATATTATACAATGAATGAGGTACTCAAACATGGCTGCTCATTCATTCCAGTAAAAGCTGTTCACATGGAGCAGACACCAACGGAAACAGTTTTACTTGTTTCCTAACATGTGAATTAGTGTCTTACTCTCATCACTTGAGGTAATTTATCAGATTTCACCCAGCTTCCTCTGGAACCATAAAAGGCTATATACTTAAATTGTTTTTACATTTGCAGTAATACCCCCCAAGACCTGTTAACAGACATTGATGTGTAAAATAGGTGAAGTAAACCTAACTACAGCATTTTCACTGTTGGTAGGCAAATGTTGCTTTAGCAGAATGTCCCCCCTTTTAATTTTTGTTCACCATTTCAAATTTCCGACCACAGACATACCTTTGGTCTAAAGACATATCGTTACTTAAGTAATTTCCACCTGCCCTGAAGTCTCTCCTGCATGCATGCACACTAACCAGCTGTTTGCAAGCAGGAAGCTAAATGTTGAGCATTTTTGATGGTTTTCACTTTCTTTTAATTGTAAATGACCACGGTTATTTACTTTTAATGCAAATTCATGTACTGTTTTCTAATCTTATTTAACAAATCACTTGCAAGAGTAGCTGTGAACTGCAAATTTCTGATTATGACAGCCTGCAAATACCTCCAGAGAAAATGTTTACATCGCAACAAAACACATAATACAAATACATAGTACATTAAATACAGTACACTTAATGATACTCAGGGTCATAGACACTCATACTAGGTAAAAAGTTGGCAATGAATTATGAGCAACGCACTGCATTTAGTATCACAAGATGAAAGCATGGCTATAAAAAGACATCATTAACATAATGGTTTTAAAGATTTTAAAGAGGCTGAGCAGAACCATTTCATAACATTCAGGTTCATTTTACATTACTCTCATTATTTTGACACAGTTCTTGAAAACCACACGACACTCCAGGTGGGAATAACCTAAACTGCAGCAAGACCCATTCATTATTCATCCTCTTGTTCCAATGCCGTGGGGAAAACATCAGTCAAACAAAAGAGAGCAAGTGAACTGTCGACACTCTTTTTTTTCAATGCATCTATTCTTTTTCACCTCAGATGAACTTTATCTTTTTGCCCTAAGTAGTTTTATAGATTATACAGAATTCCAGTGTGACCTTCTGGTCTGGTAGGTGGATGATATCTCACACAACTCTTTTTTTAAGTGCTACATGTTCAGGTTCAGTGTGACCTACAACAGATGCAGGGACATCCCCCCTGGGAGACAATTCTTTGGTGAAAAGAGAAACACTTGAAAGAGAAACCGTGATAGACGCGCTGACAGGAAACGAGAGAGAAAGTGCTTGAGCATCTCCAGTATGAGATGCGTTCACATGTGCATACTGTGTTGTTGGTATGGGAGACAGAAGATCAGTCAAACAGAAACTTACAATGGTGATAATGACAAAGTAGGGTTAAAAAATGATTGGCAAGATTTGCCAAAAAAACTAAACCCTGAGCATTTGAAGGAGAGGTTCAGAGGTGACAGCTAAACAGAACAATAACTTCATCAGTTGTGTTGACAGTGAGATGTTGTGGGTTTAACAGAATAATTATTTTAAAAAAATTAAAAACTTTGGGGATTTACATCTCTGGGTCTCTGATGTACTCAGTACAATGTTGTGCATTCCAAAAAATTTGTGTTCCAATTATAAAAGCTCACATGTACTTGTGGCAAATGATCCTCGGTGTGCCTTCCTTTGCATACGCAAAGTAGTGAATTAACCCCATCACAATGTGTAGTACTACGAACGCCCTGAAAGGCAAGGTAAAAAAAAAAAAACACGTACAGTAAGATTATCTCCTATGTAGAAGATAGTATTTTGTACGTAGAAGATAGTATTATCCTAAAGTTTATCTCCTAATTAGGAGATATTATCTTGTACGTACGAGATACAATTTCACTTCTTAATTTTAAGGGCGAGAAAGGAACAATGAATCACTTAGTGCACGATACAAAGGGAATTGAAAGTTCAGCCAAATGCAGCATAAACAAAAGTACAAATGTCTAGTGTAAAATATAATGTAACTGTGCATAGGTGCTGACTTGGGTTAAACAGTGTAGATAGGCTATAATGTCTGTTGTCATGTTCTGTACTGTACTATACGTTATTGTGTCCTTGTGAAATATTAGCTTTTGTGGCCAAAGTACTGTCCCTATACACAAGTTACGCCAAGAACAGTTAAAGATCCTGAAAATGTTCTTGACATGGCCGTTACTGAGGATGATGCATCGGTTGGTAACTTGAATGAACTTGAAAGCACCAATATCTCAGCGTTCATTTCGGCATTCAAGTGAGGATTGGGTTTCCAGTACAGAAAAGGACCAACAACAGGACGTTTATTTATTTATTTATTTACAATTTTTGTATGCTAATTCATTACTAAATTCACTCCTGACAACTTTTTAGGCAAGAATTCAACCGTGTAGATTTTGAATATATGCAGTTTTTCAAAAAACGATGGTGAATTGAATTTTTGCCAGTCTCACTCACAGATTATTTAATGGTTATACATTTTATTTGATTTTCTTACATAAATATTTTAGAAATTGAGTTTCAGGCTGTGTGGTCGATACATACACATTTGTACATAAAGTGGTAACATGTTTTTGTCCCTGGGCATGTACTGTATACAGTGCAAATATAATAACAATATAATATTGATAATTCTACATAACAGTAATAAGGACACCTGTAGGACACTCTAGTGCTGCATATCCATTCAGAGAGGCATGATTAATTTTTTAGTTAGTAACTTATGCACTAATATTTGTAGGGATAGCACCCCACTGTGTGGTTGCTGTCTCCCCTCCCCATGACCAGTGTTGGGGAGTAAAGGAATACATGTACCGGAGTTACGTTTTCAGAATACAAATTATGAGTAACTGTATTCCGTTACAGTTACAATTTAAATAGTTGATATTTAGAATACAGTTACATTGTTGAAATCAATGGATTACATGACGATACTTCTCTGTTTCACAAGTTTATTCACTCTAAATAAATTAAGGCAACTCCATGCATTTCCCAGAAGCCCCAATATGAAAAGGAAAAAATTAGCTATTTGCGTGATCACTGATAGAGAGATGGAGCCGGAACTGGCACAACAGAGCCAGGGTAGGAATGCGTTTCTATCTCGGAAATTCAAACAGCATTTCGCATTAAAGAAAGAACAGAGAGAACGAAATATAACTGTGCAGTGCAACCTCTGCTTGCCAGCAACCAACCTCCTTTCAGCGTCCAAATTACTCCACCTCCAACCTGAAGAAGCATCTTAAAGTAAGTTTTCTTTTTTTTAATTAGCCAAGGATAGTCGTCTGCTGTAGTTTTACTGGTCACCTTGCTATTTTATAGTTGACATGCGACTAGGCCTGTCACAATAGTCAATAAATCAGTTAATCACACGATAATAAAAATGATCTTGATAATTTTTCCAGCCGCGATAACTTCCATTTGCTTGCTTGTTTGTTTTCCTTGTCTCTCTCTCTCTCTCTCTCTCTCTCTCTCTCTCTCTTTCTCTCTCTCTCTCTCTCTCTCTCTCTCTCTCTACCAAAAAGACTGGATGACCACTCTCGGTTCATTAGCGTAACAAGGAGTGAGCCCTCTTGTCAGTTGCATGGTCTTTGTGTAGGGAGGCAGGACTCCTCCCATGTGGCAGATATATATAGATAGATATAATTTATTAATTATTTATTATTTAAATTTTATAGTTAATAAATAATTGTTAAATGTAGTACAGAGTCGTAAGTCTATTGCACAAACACTCGAGGAATGCTGCAAACATTTGACAGCCAGTACGAATTGCCTGGGAGAACATACGTGTCACAAACGGTAATTCCACAACTGTACAACAGCATGAAAGACGACATACTAAAGGAGATCAAAGACATATTGTGGATATTTAAAATGTCTTCCAGTTCCAGTGTTAAATATTCTTTAGAAATAAAAGTGTATTGATCTTTGAAAAGGTGTACCGTGACAGGCCTACATGCGACTTTACATTCTTCTACGTGCTGATTTACTAGCCCCATAGCCGTTGAAAGACTGACTAGCCCCATTTGACATACTAGCTAATCTTAGCTAAAATTAGCTCGTGCTAGCTTGGAGTGAAGTTAGATTTTTGTAGTATGCAGTTCGTTCCTACAAATACAAAAATATATCTGCTTGTTCAGGTACACATTCAGCCATTTGGAACAGAAGAACACACCAGAATAGGCCTGTTTAGTAAGCTGTATGTGATGGCCGCATTCCTACACTTATAAAATGCAATTCAATGTGGAAGTAATCCAAGTATTCAGAATACGTTAGTCAGATTGAGTAACATAATACGTTACAAATTATATTTTTGGGTATGTATTCTGTATTCTGTAACAGAATAACTTTTGAAAGTATCCTTCCCAACACTGTCGATGACCTTGTTTGTGTTATTTCACCATGAGCTGTTAGAATAAATAGTTTAGGGGGTATTGGAGCTAAAACATGCAGCATCTTATAAAGTAAACAAATATTGTTCATAAACAAAAAACAAAGCTCAATAAGTTTTATGTGTCCAATAATATTTTAATAGTGGCATAGAGCTTGTTTAAAAAGTTTATAAAGTGGCTTTATTGTTGTGGTTTTCATTTCTAGCTGTTAGTTTGGAGCACTGCAGGCAGCCTTTGTGCTGGGGGATTTGCGCAATACCAGCAAGAACGCATCACCTCAAATTGTCAACAGCGTTCTGTGTGCTCTTGACCTTGCATTCTTTCAATAACAATTTAGCATTCTTGGGATTGAGATATGCCATGTATCTCTTCCTCTTCTTATATTAAAAGTGTATCATTACACATTTAAGCACACACACACACACACACACACACACACACACACTCAGGCACTCACATGTCAGCACCACGTCTGATACCAAAAACAAAACCCCTGCAAATTCTCTAAACCGAGTAGATTTACACTTGAATGGAAAACAGCTGCAATTCCTCAGATAGTAGAAGATAGAAGTGTAACTCCCCAAAGTTTTGTGTTAATGAGCACTTTCAGCACAAGAAAACAAGATAGAGATCTAAACATGTGAAGCCTGCATAGTCCTGTTGCATGCAAAATTCCTCATGTTTTGCACGTTTAAAATTTCAAGTCCATCGCATTTGACTTTTTTTTTAATCTACCACATCATCAACAACTTGTAAAACAGGAGAACAATGACCATATTGTAATAATGTACTGTATTATAATAGTTAGTCTTGTCTATGTGGGGGAATACACAAACAAAGAGCCCTCCCTGGCTTCCCACTGGTGAGTCCCTTAAATGGCTACGAAGGGTTGAATCCTGTGCCAGAATTGTTTGTACTCGGGGCTTGACCTGATTACAGAGTAGAATGATATTGAAATTTGGCCAGAAGTTGAACTGAACTGACTTCTGGTGCTTATGTGTTTCATGCCGAAAGAAATCAAATCTTATCAGAATCTTGGGATTAGGGCCTGGAGATGCGAACCAAAAAGAAAGTCTCAGATTTAATCAGTTAAACAGGATCTGCCGAAAAGGCCCTGACTTTATCTTTAAACAATGCAACCTGAAACACACTCTTTTACAGTCTTGTACACTCATGCACTCTTTACCCCTGACCTGTGATTGGATAGTCCATTACATTTAATTTTAGTATAAAAAATGTGAGTGGATTTCAAAATGTAATCAATTGTATTTTTTCTTAAAATCCTGGGTTCTGCTTTGCATTCATGTTGGCCTATTCAGTGTTTTTGTGGTTTCTGATTTGGGTATGAAATGAATTACAGAAAGTATGTTGAAATAAAAATAATCCACTCAGACAAAAAAGTGGCACTTTGGCACTTTAATGCATTTAATGTTACTTGGTTTCTTTGTATGGTTTCCATTTAAGAGGCACATTGTCTTATTACTGAACCATACAGAGTTATAACTGAGTTTATTATCTAGGCCGTGGTTTGATAGATGTCAGATCAAAGCACTTTATTTGTCTTCCTGATCATTTGTTGACCTAGAACTGACATTTGGAAAGATTTTCCGCTTGCGTACAGTATGTGTCTCTGTGTTTCTAACTGATGACAGTTGTAAATATCAACCATGTGGAGATATACTGTAACCCACATGTTATATACTCTGGTAAAGATGCAGAACAAGACTACAGAAATGCATTTGTCTGTTTATCGCACATACTCTACACCCCCTGAGATACATGTTTTCTATGGAGACCTATGTGAGCAGTGGTATTGGGAACTCAGGAGAGACCTTTTACCATCTTAGGGTTCTGCTATATTGATGGATCACCTTTGATTCAGTCATTTCATTTAACCCACTTTGCTCTTTGGGGAGCATAGGTCATACATGAACTTTTTCCAGCTGGTTCGGTGTTGGATGGTGTTCTCTGCTTCCTTGTGTTATTTTCTTGAGTTCTGCCTCCACAGACCTCAGATGAAAACAGGTCTTCCTGTTTTATTTTCCCTTGTGGATTCCATTATGAAACATCCTGGGAATCTACCTGCCAAACACAATAACTAACGAAGAACTCTGGCAAATCACCTAACAAGAACCAACTGAAACACAAATTGAACGCAGGAAGTGGGGCTGGATTGGGCATACCCTGAGGAAACCACCCTCCAGCATGACAAAACAGGCTTTAAAGGTTTGAAGTTTATTGCTTGTTGCTTTTGTGGTTCTCCATGTTTCTGCCCCATAAAATAAAACTGATTTGACATTTGAGTTGAAGATGCAGATTCTATTTTTTTGGAGATGTGAACACCATATTTGTCTTAGTATTAAGAGAGATGATTTTGCCTTCCCTGTTCTTGTTTGCATGTCTTTATCGCTGCCTGTGTCCTTCCCAACAACGCTTTCCAGGTATGTAAATATGTCCGCCTCGTCGTCCAGATTTATGGCATTATTTGTTTTATGGTTGATATTAATTACCTTGGTTTTTGATTTATTGATGAGGAATCCTGCAGAGGCTGCAATTGTTGCAAGCTTGGGCATTTCTGTCTGCATTTGTATTTGTGAATTTGACAAGAGGACTATGTCATCTGTGACGTCCAGGTCTTCAAATTGTGACTAGAGTGTCCACTGAATCCCCAGGTTTGTATGATTCGTTACCCAACTAGGGTTGGGTAACGAAACCCGGTGTTTATATGGCACCGGTGCCTAAATGACCGGTATCTACCGGATCGAATAGCAACGTTGATTTCGGTGCCACTGGAATGCCTGCGCTTCTCTCTGATGCTCCAAAATGCACGTTGGACGCAAGAGAAGCATCACTGCGTGGGACGCTCTACACTAGACAGTAGATAACCTTAGGCCGGTTACACACTGGAAGCGTCTCGTAAGCGTGGCGTTTCTGTTGCGTCTCAGATGCGTGGCGGCTGCGTGGATTTTTCTGTGTCCTACACACCAGAAGCGTGTCTGACGCGGCGCTGCTCCTGCTGCTAGGTACAGGGAGGGCTGATCTCGGGACATAGTGCCGACAGATTCAAACTCTGAAAAATGGGTAAGTAAACAGACAGCCCTGTTTATAACAACTTTGTGTAGCTGTAAAGAGCCTATATAGCCTATCTCATGTTGGACCGTCACTGAGAACACACACTACATTGTTATTGTAGCCTATCCTACCCTTTATATATAGGCTACACACATATGTTACTATGGAAAATTAAAACGCTATTTGTTCTTTTTCAGTTCGAGTTGTTGACACAAGAAAAGCCGTTGCAGCCCTTCTTCTGTTAAGAATTCGCCGGAGGGGAGAGAGTTGTTAGACATAAATATATAGCCTACTGATTTGATTAAAGCAAGACAACGTCGGCAGTATTGACTGCAAAATATGTTACAGAATATTTCGTTCTGTATGACAGGTGCTATATTTGAAAATCTTTTCTCTGAAATGTTTTATTACATTATATCTACATTGATGTCAAAACCTAGAGACTTTCAAACATCAAGATGTCATTTATTAATATGCATTCGTGTCTAAATGACATATAAACATATTTTCCTGTTCTATTTTGCCTGGAAACGCTTCCAACACGCTCGCGTCTTGCGTGAAAAATAGGCGTTGGTTCTATTTCTAGCAGGCACGCGTCTCAGGCAGGCACTGTGTAAGCACCGTTTAGGCACCAGCATTGTTTTAAAAGTATCGCTTTAGCACCGGTATCGGAAAAAAAAAAAAAACGATACCCAACCCTACTGCCAACAGGAAGAGAAAAGGAGACAGGAAACAGCTCTGTCGTACTTCTGTCTCTGTAAAACTGTCAGTGAGATATTCGTTGTGTAGGACTCGATGATTGTAGATATGTTGTGATTATATCACAGCTAATTGGCATTGTTCAGCCCTACACAAAACGGTCATCAGATATGGCAATATGCTGTAAAACTTTTAATCACATTCCAATTTAAATGGATTTGAATTTATAAATAATAATGTTCACAACAAAATAGGCCCTCCTATCCTTGCTGCCTGCACATACCGTGGCGCTTGCTATGGAATGCTTTGCATTGCTGGACTCAAAAGATTTGTTGAGCCTTAACTCAATGACATATTTATGTCACTATGTTTGAAAGTGCATATAAGTTATTTTAAATTACTACCATACACACTTTTCCAATTCTTTTACACATGATATCTTCTGTGAAGTATGTATATTGTCATGTTAGCTGATCTTCAACAGCAGTTTGTCACCATGTTTTGACATTTTACTACAGTGCTGGGCTGAGCCTAACTAAACTGTATCCAGATGCATTACAATTAATAAATAATTCCTTGTATTGCAACTTGGCAGTCTCGTGATCGCCTCAACATCTCCTTATCTCCTTATCTCCTATAGGAAAAGCGGATTTCGTATCACCAGCTACACTTCCACCAGCAGTGTGCTAATTACCCCACAGTGTCCTCAGTTCCCATAGCTGTTTTACAGCTCTCTAAGGGAAAAGAAACACATTTTGAAAAGCTTATGCTGCTCAAATATGACACTTAAATTGGAATGGAAAAATGTCAAGTGTATGCTTTGTAAGGAGAGGGATGAGAACATTGAAAATCCTCCACCTAGCAGAGAGAGAGAGAGAGAGAGACAAAATCCCTTGCATAACCTCTGAATTATTTACATATTCCAATGGGGGTGCATAAACATTACTGTTAAATGGCATACTGGCAGAGAATGAACACAAACATTCCATGGAAGCTATCATATGACAGTATTCAGCCTCAGACCATGTGATGGTGGAAGAGTCCCTAGAGAGAAGGGGGGACAGTATCTGCAAGCAGGATCGATATATTGATCATGACCCAGGGACCAATGGTACTTTCATGTCAGTGGCCATCCTAGCTCCGCTTAATTTATTGATCATTTAATAGTTTTTGCCAAGGCGGTCAATATTGATGCAGGGAATAATCCTTAACATCAACCGGCCACGGTCTTTACGAATAAACTTGCAGAGTGCATAATGTCAGGACATTGCATTGTTGTAATGGTTTCAACCAAAAGTGTTTGGCTAGGATTAAATAGTTTATACAAAAAATACAAACATGTTTCTGTTATGGTTGATTATCTACCATATCATGAAGAGGCAGCTTTTCAAGGATGCTGGTCTCCAGGGCACTGTTCTCTATCAATACTAGTTGAGGGAATGTTTCTGTAACATTCTAACACAAGGGCATTGGATTGTCAAACATACCCATACACTTATTTCCTTTATAAATGAGGTCCTTAGTTTGGTATGTACGTCAAGAGAGAAAAAAACCTTGGATTGTTCTCTCCTCCATGCTTTTTCTTCTCCTGTCTGTTCTATTTTTCAAAACACTTGACGTGAAAGCTTTGTTTGTATCTTATTCCCTGATTAAATAAACTCTTTGCATAGTCAGTCAATAATATAGTTTGCTCAAATGTTGAGCACCTAATGTAAGAATAAGTTTATCTGAACTGAACAAATAATTGAACTATAAAATTAAAATAACAGCGCTTGTAACATCTGCTGTTATTACAGTTTGTGAACATCTTCATGAAATTATTCAAAAAGTCAACTCAGAAAAATAAAGTTTTCACATACAGTAAGTAAACACTGCATTACTGTTGTTTACACCATATAAATGGATGCTTGGTGTAAGGTGTCACCTCTTGTTTTTCTCTTTCATCTCCTCCCTTTTCCACCCACGGATCGACTGTTATGTGCTTTGGCTTAAGATGTATCATCAACAACGTGTCTGGGCTGTTGGGGGGGAAACTGCTTTACGACTGCTCAGGGGCATAGAGAAAAATTCACTCATACTTTAAGTCAAATGTTTAAGATATCATTTGAAATAAATGACTGAAGTTCCACAGACCAAACCCAGGTATTCTTTTTTATTTTTGGCAGAAAAGAGTCATGAGGCAACTAGCTCATTACCTCCAACTACAGTGTGTTTTTAGTGTTGGAATCCCTGAGAAATATATTGATAAAAGTATGATATAACCCTTTCAGTAGCTGAAAATCAGTCAAATTAGGTGCTTGCCAACCTGATTAAATAAAGTCAGATTTGATTTTGGGATAATGTCTATAACAATGTTTGCACTCTAGAGTAAATAAATAGAAACCAACAAGGTTTTCCCATTTCTTCTAGTGTTGTAGTGGTCTGGACTAGTTGCCAGGCCTGTTTCCAGTCTATGCTAAGCTAGTCTCGCATTGTCAGACCTTCCTCCACAGCACAGGCGCAGGAAGTAGGGGTGCTGGAGGTGCTGCAGCACCCCTTGTTAGCAAACTGCGATGACGATAAAATGATCGCTTATAAATATCTCTGGTTGTTGGTGTGGGATGAAAAGAGGGATAATTTTAGTAACAAGAGGGCTTTTCACCGGGGTGGAACAGCTGATCTCTTCACCGAGGTGGAACAGCTGATCCACTTGTGCCTCTGTTTACCAGTATCTGCTGGTGGCTCCGAAAGGTCTTTCTCAGCTCTTCACCGCCTGAAAACTTGGCTCCGTAGCACTATCACTCAGAGTAGACTTTCACATATCGCACAGCTTCACGTCCACAAAGACATTTTGGATGATTTGATATTCAGGGTCTCATGGTAGAGTTTATCAGCCGAACTCCAGAGCGCAAATCTACGTTTGGTGTACCGAAATCATCATTAGGTAGCGACACAGTGTCTAATCTCTGCATCTTTTTCCCAGATGGTAGCCTATATTTAGCCTAGTATGATTGTGATTAACGGTATGTATGCCTATTAAGAAACAAATAGTCTGTAACTTTTACTTGCCACATACTTCGCATGTTCGTTGTTCTGAGCTCGCTGTGCAGTACGCACTGTCAGCTCAGCTGTAGCCTACTTCATGGAGGGGAGGGGAGAGATAGAGGTAGAGCGTTCTGCACCAGCAGTTGTGCAACAGAAAACTCAGATTGGACAGGATGGTCTAGCTAGCTGTCTGGATTTACCCTGCTGAGATCTGTGGCGCAGTTAACCATAGTCCTCATAAATCCAACGGAGTTTAGAATGCCAACACAAAGGAAGCCCAAGGCAACGGACATCCGGCCTAAATGAGGGACATCAGGCACAATCCCAGAAGTGGAACGTTGTGGATATAGACTAATGCTAAGCTAATACTCTTTTTCCACCAAAATAAGCGACGTTACAAACTCGCCTGAAAACAGGTGAACAACAAAAACTTTTCCTGCTACAGCTTTCCGAAACAGTGCACAAAACAGCAAACACTGCTGTGCATTCACTTTTATCTTTGCTAATCTCTCTTTCAAACTAGGTGCTGACTAAATTGATGTTCCGATGAGACCGAGATGACAAAAGTTACGGACAGAGGCAACGCCTCACAGCAAAAATTAGCGTGTCTTCCTGGGTGTCCTGTTTCCATCACTGCCTGATCGGAGCTGGAGCTGATAAATACTTGTGCCTACTGCTCATTTTTCCCAGGAGTGAATGCTGATTGTAACCTTTCCCAGTGTAGTCAAAAGCCAGATGTTAGTGCGTATAAGTGGGGGTTTTGGCCAGTGGGAAAGAGGTATACTGTAAGCTGGCTGCTGGCGATAGCTTCATGTATAACATACAGACTTGAGAGTATGGTATTATTCTTCTCATCTTACCCTTGGCAAGAAAACAAAAATGTCAAACTTTTCCTTGAATTATTTTACACAGCACTGGGTCTATCAGGTTATGCTTACTCTTACTCACTACTTATTTTGATCTTAATTTGATTCAAACAACTCAGAAAAGGTTTTATATGAGATCAATAGATATCATTAAGTATATAAATGAACTTTTAATAGAATGTTTAAGTAGTTTACCACAGTGTAAAATGGATAGTTCAGGCATTCTTTGCTGTATTTAACATTCAATTTACTACTCTAGACTGCCATAAAACAGAATGTTTGTTTGTTGTCTGTATGGCCTTTTTATGACACTATATACTACACACACAATCACAAGCAAATAATCCACACACACACTTACGTAAAAAGCAATAAACACACAAATACACATTCATGTGATTCCCAAATGCCTTTTGTGTGCAGCTTGATAATATGTGAGACCTGGGTGTCAGTAAATACTTTCTATGGTTTCACTGGAACAGAGGCTTTAAGTAGCCTCAGTAAATGGCTTTATAAGCAGTGCACTGAAGCATGATGTCTCCTTACCTGAAGCCCCTTACTATTATCCCTCACATACGGCCACTGATACAATTTATTTTCAGGCAATTGTAGCACAGACCAACGATTCCCTTGATTGATTCTATTGCTTAGGCTAAAAATGTGTCCTCGCTCTTTAAAGAGAAGGGAGTTACCCACGTGTCGATAAGCTTTAGACACAGGCTTTACGGCAAAACTCTAAGAACTCTTACATTAGGAAACATCCAAATCAAAGCCCATTTTAATTGTAACTCTTTTTTTCAGATATTTCTGGTTTAAGCTGAATAGATTTTAAGAAGTTTGTCTAGACTGAGGTTAGTGCATCAGGAATATCTACATTTTGTTTTCTGTTTCATAACAGAACATACAGAAATATCATTTACAAACTGGCATTTCTATCAAATAAACACATTGCTATATGTTAAATGTGTATTCACCCTGGCTCCTGTTGCCTACATTCATACCTGTCTATGGCTAAAAAGATACAAAGCAGAACAGTGCCAAATACCTCAGTATTATTAAACCAAACAAGTTCCAATTAACTCACTCACAATAACAAGGTTATGCTTTTAATCAATAGACTCGAGGGTTTCACCTATGTTATAGCTTTTAGTGGACATTTTGCCGTTAACAACTGCAGTTGAGCGACAGTACGAAAGAATGGGTGGTGGGTGTCATGTCTTTCATGATCAGGGTGGTGGAGGAGGTGGATTGCAGGGCTTCCTCATAACTCACATTGTTACATCATAAATCCTGCTGTCTCATGCAAGTGAACAGCATATTGATCTTTGTGCGAGAAATATAGTCCTTCAAAGCCATTTCCCTTTGTTGATATGTGGCATTGTGGTGTCGAAAATGAGTTGCAGTGGTCTTGAGAAAGAAGATCAAAGTCACAGACTAAAAGAACCATTCCTCAGTGTGACCATGCGTTTGTGTTCTTCTCACCATTGTCTATTTTGTATGTTTGAATCAAAGTATAACAGCGGTTGCAGTTGTGTGTGTCATGATTGCAGTGTGTGCTTACGCAGGCTTGGAAGTGAAGTCCCCAGTGAAGGGCTGAGTGTCGTCTCTATAAATTGTTCTTAAGTCCCAAGCCTCAACCAGTGAAGAAAATATTTGCTCAAGCCGAGATGGGAGGCTGGTAAAAATCTATCCTTGATCTCAGTAGTTATATAACATGAACAAAATCTGAATGTGTCAAGACTTCAGGCATACCTTTAAACAAACTATAATCCAAACTGAATCCTGAAAAGCTGCCTGTAATTAAAAGCTGTTTAAAGCCCAAGAAGAAATTTGAGTCTGTTAAGATAACACCCAGCTGAGACCTCTTGGTTTGAGGAATCTGTGGAGTCATGTTAAAAGGAGCCTTTCTGAGCCAGGCAAAGAATTAAAACATGTTTTCACATCCTAAATATTGCATTATTGTTATCTTCAGCTATTCCAGTGATGCTTTCCTGAAATGAAATTATTTTCAGACACTGACTGATACTGAACTGAACTGAATTAAAGATGTATCACTTGAACACTATGCATAAAGTCAGTTCTAACAAATGTTAAATTATAACAGATCTGTGTAATCACGACTCTAAGGCTAAATTCCTGGCTATTAAAGCAGCTATAAGAAGTAACGTTTACAATAGTGTGAAAGTGCATGTCAATCATTCAGTAGAACCCAATATATATATATATATATATATATATATATATATATATATATATATATATATATATATATATATATATATATATATATATATAACTCTATTATGCATTCAGCACAAACTGACAAAAACGCTGTCGAGTGGAACTTCAGTGGAGCATAGCTGACTACTCAGCAAACCCAGCCAAATATTGTGATTTCCAACCATAGTTTAAATACGAAATGCAGGTTTGTGGATGTGGGGGCTCAGGCCAGTGTTTTAGGCAACCACCAGATTGCCGCCTTGGACGTATTCATAGTGGAAACAGATGGGATGGCGTGCACAGTGGCAGATCATCGTTATTATGGTCACACAGTTGGGGCGAGTGATGGAAAATGTTCCTTGTCAGGCAATGTATCATGGTTCATTTACTGTAAAACTGAAAGCAATGGGAGACATTGTAAAAGTACAAAAAAAATAGGAATACTTTTGATGTGAATGCAATATCTTGACACTTTGTGTTTTTGAAATACCCAGTGCTATTATAGCAGTTGTACAATTTGTCTGATTTTCAATAACAAAATAGTTTTATATTGAGCATCACAATCATAGCTTATCAAAATATCTTTTCCTGTGCATTTTCAATGTTAGCACTCAGTTAATTTGATGCAGAAGAAAAGTATAGCCTAATAATTAATAAGCAGAATGACAAACAGAGGGAAAGTATGAGCTGGTGCCAGTGGTATCAATGGCCTGGGACTAACAGAAGAGAGAGGAGAGAAATAGAGAAGCCTGCTGGGGGAACACATAACTCTGCTCTGTGTCCCAATGCTGAGCGAGGAATGGAAAAGAAGATACAATGCAATATTCTCTTTGGAATTAATACACTGTCTCTTCTCCAAGAGCATCTAATTTAGTGTTGCTTGCCTTCCTTACTGTCTCAATCTTCCCCTCACTCGCTCTGTCTCTCCCACTTTCTTCATCTATCTCCTTCACTATCTTGCTGTTTTTCCATCCTGCTCTGTGCCTCCCTCCCCTCCCGTCTACCCACCACCTCTTTCCCTTTGCTGTCTCTCGTTCTCTCTTTCTCTGCCTTAGGCCTTTGTTAGACTGTCTTTGTGGCGAGTGCAGACAGAAAGAGGCAGGCCTTGAACACGACTCAAGCAGTCTGATTGGGAAGGAGAGCACGAGAACCTGGAGACATGGGAGATGAGAGAGGGAGCGAGTGGATATGAAAAACCTCTTCTCCCCCTGTGAGAGACAGAGGGAATGAGAAAGGAGAGGGAGCATACTGATAGAAACACAGACAGGCAAGGAAGAAAAAGTGATTATCCCCTTATCCACTGTTTTAAAGAGGTTAACCTCATTAAAATTGTGGTTATGAAAATGCTGAGGGCACGGTAGATAATAAAGCCTCATGCCAAAAGTACATTCTCAGACTGAATTCATAGATTCGTCGCCCATCAAGTTTCAATTTCAGATTACTTCTGCATCCCAAAGGTTCTTAAGCTACCCCTGTCCATTTGGATGAAAGGATAAAATCTCTGTCCCCTTCAGCGTTCGGATTATTGCTGGAAGAGACATAGTAGCCACTCCTCTCCAACTCTGTAACTTTTGCTAGAAATAAAAACATGGCGCCCGTTTTTAGTGGCTGAAAATAAAAACACCAGTAAATTAGTAAAATATGAGAAGGTCACTGTATTTTCCAGCCCGATGCTCATCCTAAATGGGTCCCCATGGTCTAAATGAGGATGGATGTGAGCTGAAGAGGATTCACTGCTCTGAGCTCAGCCTCCCGACAAGGGCAAAGGAGACGGGACGAGTTGAGTTCGAAGAAGGACTGGCTGTGGCGAGGTTTAGATATACTAGTGTGGAGGATTTACAGAATGCAGTCGTAGAGCTGTGTTAAGTGTGTAGGTTGGCAGCAGAGACTGGGAGGAAGCCAAGGGACCTGTATTTAGCGTACAGCTTTACCAGCAAGCCTCTTTGAATCCTCTCTGATCATCTCTCTGTTGTTTGATTTTGTCACTCTCTGGCACACATGAAACTGAAGCCTAATGAGGACTTTTGTGTCTGTTTCATGGTTGTTACTGCACACTTGCTAGTCAAATGAGGAAAGAAAAGGTATGTTGATCTGATATAAAGAGTAAATTCCTAATCCAACTCCAAACGAAGGGTAATACCAGTAAAATAACACCATTATATTGAAGTCTTGATATGCAGGATTAGCATTAAATATACTCAGTAGATCCCTAAGTTGTAACCAATTCTGTTTAACACACAGTTCAGTGCACAGTTGTTATTTTCTTCTCATTAATAATCCTCCTCAGTGATAATAGGGATAATAAAGGGGTCACATTTTCCACGAAGGATGATCTGCTATGGAGACAGAGCCCGGAAAGCTGAAACAGTAGGAGGGGCTGCGATCGTATAGGAATAGAGGGCAGCGTCTCATTGAGATGATAGCAGACTTTACTGTTGGAACTGCGGATGATTTATAGGTCTTGACCAAGTGCATACAGTTATAGGTCTCTATCTACATTAAACCACAAGACACTTGATATCTTTCATGATTCATGACAAGAAGCTCAGCAACACCTCAAGGACAGGCTGATAACTATGGGATGTTGGGTGATGACATCAGCTTAAAGTCTGAGCCTTGTTCTGCTCTTTCTTCAGTTGTGGAAAATTCCCCTCTAAAATGTGTGGAAATAGAAACTGAAGTATGGTATTACACAGGATGCATGGTGTCCTTTAAAAATGATGCATTCTCCCTAATGACCAATTACTGACCTATAGTAAATGTCACCTGAGGAGAACATTGTTCTGACCAACTCAGTGAAAACTTTAAAATCTCTGCTTTGGTCATAATTATACTTAACAGTTAACAGGAAGTACAAATATATGCAAACATTCATTGCAAAAAATAGCACTCGATTTGACCTCTAATTATAGTCCCCACCATGTGTTAATTATTGTAAATTTGAAAACGCAAAAGTGCAATTGTCAGATAAATTTCCCCTTAAGTTTCATCAGAATCCAATCAGTGCTGGCTGAAATACCACACATGGCACCGTGTGCAAAATAATTTCATTTTGAAAATGCCACAGCTGAGTGAGATAGTATACCTCTACATCAGTTTACATTCTAGTTTCATCTGTGCCTCGTCAGTGGTGCCTGAATGGACGGATGGACGAAATCCCTAGCTGGTCATTAACATCAACCTTTCAGTAAGATGACCATTTCACTAAGTAGCTGAAGGGACTTTTCAACTGGAACAGCGAGGTCTGCTGCACCAATGTAGACAATTTCATGGCCTAGACTCTAGGACATGAAATTGTCTACATTGGCGCCACTGTCATTTATTGAGTCACGATAAGCATGTTGCAGTATGGGCGCACGCTTTGCACCTTGCATGTTGTTACAGTGTGTTTCAGTGACCATCACATACCACCACTTTTAATATCTATCTATTTGCAGGAACAACAGACACTTTTTTGATATGGAGACACAGGGTATTTAATGTAATACTGAGAAAATATGTATGATGTCCCCAAAAGACCTAGCTCACAAATTAATATATTTATGAATTTTGTTCATAAGTAGGCTAGGTCTAACTTTTATTCAGCAACTGTTGCATTTTTTTGTTTTTGTTTTGAGGAAAGAGGCTTGGTCCAATGAAGATTAACAAAAAGATTTAATAAGAAAATGGCATGACAAAAATAAGTTTTACGCTGCAGCGGACTAAAAAGATGCTTCTCCCTTGTGGATTCACATTTTACAGTCCCAAACATTTTTAAGTTTCACCAATATACTGTATTCCCTTGAAGTTGTGGGCGGTTCCTTCGATGAAAACTCTCTCCATTGGTCCGTCGTCCCCCAAAAGAAGGCGTTATTTCCAAATTCATGTGTTTTGAGGTTACTTCCAGTCACAAACAAGATCCTACCATGTGGGTGTCAATTATTTTCAAACTACAAGAATAACATTCTTTTGTTCTAGGGGCCATCCACACAGAAACGCTTTTTGGTGAAAACGCACGTTTTGCATCGTTTTGGCCAATTGTTCAAACGAATCCTGTAAACGAACTGCCTGAAGACGCACTTTTTTGAAACCTGGTCCCAGGGTGAAAAAAATCGAGACTGCCCTTGCGTCTTCGTTTGGACGGCGAAGCCGCATACTTGCGTATTGATGATGTCATCGCCACACCTCTCGACCTCTAGCCTTCAACCTCTTATCCCGCGACGATGTCTCATAACAACAACAACAATGGCAGACTACATGCTTGCGTAGTTTCTGGTTTTCTTGCACTAGCCATTTTCGTCGTCTTCTTCTTCTTGCGTTTGGTTTCTTCTTCTACTGTCTGTATACAGCGCGCAAGCTTTATGCGCATGCTCCACCTCTTCTTCTCCGTTTTTTGGGTGAATTTCTGTAGCAGAAACAGCGCCACCTATAGGCCTGGAATATGAAGTAGCATGTTGAGTCATTTACAAATGGATCCATTTGGACGCATACAGCAGGGAATATAAGTATTGAACGCGTCAACATTTTTCTCAGTGAAGATATTTCTGACGGGGCTGTCGGCATGACCGTTTCACCAGATGTCAGTAACAACCCAAGTAATCCACACATACAAAGATATCAAAACAAATAAGTCCATAAATTAAGTTGTGTGTAATAAAGTGAAATGGCACAGGGAAAAAGTATTGAACACACTTGCTGAAATGTATTTAATACTTAGTAGAAAACCCTTAGTTGGTAATGACAGCTTCAAGACACCTCCTGTATGAAGAAACTAGTTGCACACATTGCTCAGCTGTGATTTTTGCCCATTCTTGCACACAAACTGTCTTCAAATCTTGAAGGTTCTTCTACGAACCTCTTCTTTCCAGAGGTTTTCAATTGGATTCAAGTCAGGTGATTGACTGGGCCATTCTAACAGCTTCATTTTCTTTCTCTGAAACCAATTGAGAGTTTCCTTGGCCGTGTGTTTGGGATCATTGTCTTGCTGAAATGTCCACCCTCGTTTCATCTTCAGCATCCTGGTGGATGGCAGCAGAGTTTTATGAAGAATGTCACTTTTGTACATTTCTCCATTCATCCTTCCTTCAATTATATGAAGCCTTCCAGTGCCAGATGCTGAAACACAGCCCCACGCCATGATGCTCCCATCTCCAAACTTCACTGTTGGTATGGTGTTTTCAGAGTGATGTGCAGTGCCATTTCTCCTCAAAACATGGTGTATGCTATGACAGCCAAAGAGTTCAATTTTAGTCTCATCTGACCAGATTATATTATTCCAGTATGTCATTGGCTTGTCCAGATGTTGTGAAGCAAACTTTAAGCAAGCTTCCACATGCCTTTTCTTGAGCAGTGGTGTCTCGCGTGTGTGTGCGTGCATAGAGGCCATGGCGGTTGAGTGCATTACTAATTATTTTCTTTGAAACAACTGTACCTGCTTCTTCCAGGTCTTTCTGAAGATCTCCGCGAGTGGTCCTTGGTTCTTCGACAACTCTTCTAAGTATTGTATGGACTCCTCTGTCAGAAATCTTGCGCGGAGCACCTGGTCATGGCCGGTTAATGGTGAAAATATGTTCTTTCCACTTCCGGATAATGGCCCCATCAGTGTTCACTGGAACTTTCAGAAGTTTAGATATTTGTCTGTAACCAGTGCCATCCGTATGTTTTTCTACAATGAGCTTGCGAAGGTCTTGGGACAGCTCTTTGCTTTTACCCATCATGAAATGCTTCTTGAGTGACACCTTGGTAATGAGAAATCTTTTTATACGCCATCAATTAGGACTAATCTAGCTGATATTAATTTGAACTAATAGGGGGCAGGATTGCTTCCTAAACACTGACAGATTTCAACTGGTTTATTGGCTTCCCATGCCTTTTTACACCCCTTTTTCTTCACGTGTTCAATATTTATTCCCATTATCATTCCACTTTATTACACATAACTTTTGTCATGGACATACATGTTTTGATGTCTTTGTATGTATGGATTACTTGGGTTGTTACTGACATCTGGTGAAAATTTCATTCCAATAGCCCCATCGGAAATATATTTACTGGGAAAAATGTTGACGCGTTCAATACTTATTTTCCCTGCTGTATATTCTTGAAACGATGCCAGGGAAGATGGGGAAAAAAAAGATTGTTTTGGTATGTGTGGACGTGGCCCTAATCTAGTCTGCACGCCAGCAGGGGTTGGCTCCAAGACGGATAGACAAAAGGTTTCTTCCTGCCGTTTGACAAAAGAAGGGCCGCCCCCTCTAAGCTTAGGAGAGCAGACAGACATGATTTAATTAACACAAAGAAGAAAATGTACTGCTCAAGTGGAATCAGTATGAAATAGAAGTAAATATTGATTGGGTTGCAATTTTCCTGCCTAACTCAGCTGCAGCGTACATTATGAATACATCAAAACATAAAAGTGCATTGATATCATTGATTGTTTTAACTTTTTTAAACTCAACACAACTCATTGTATTTCTTATTGGCATTGGAGAATTGCCTAATTTAATATTTTGGGTGGGAATGCTGGTTTAAAGTAGGCACCTTAAAACTCAACAAGGCTTTCCAGGTTGAAAAGGAAGTCATGTGGAGTGAAATAAAGAGATTAAGGAAAGGCAAAAGAGTCTGATGATTATAAACAATTATAAGTAATACACTGTATAAGTCCGAACCCCTCAGACGTTTTTGGAAGTGCTCTTCAAGAGGAGGCGAGGTGGAGGAGGGAGGAGGAAGAGTTGTCTCCATCAGCGAGACAGCGCCCCAGTCCGTTTACTGTGACCGACCGGGAAGCGCACATCCTCCGGTGAGCTAAACAGACTGTCCTTGAACCATGTTAAGCCCCTGACACACCAACCAGATGGCTGACCCTCGGTAGAAAAGGCAGTTGGACTGATCAGTCTCCCCGAGTTGGTCACCAAAGCGACGAGACGTAATACGTCTCCATAACAGCATGCGGCGCTAATCTGTATTGTCGCCCAAAAATGAAAACCGGCAGCTGATTGGGTCTGGTTTCTCTGGAAATTCAAAGCCAGACTGTCATGACGGCTTGTTCAGAATACGATCTCATATTGTACTAAAATAGTTCACCGACACCTGTTTCTGAAAACATTTTAAGTGAGAAACAGGCCATGCAGTTGCTGAATCTGTCTTCATTTCAGATCAACAAAGTTCAGTTTAAAAGATTTTCGTCCGATTTTGAGAAACTCTAGTCACGTTCATCCCACTCCTCGTTTCCGGGTTAGCACGCTACCAATTGGTCATTTGAGTCTGACTGCCGGCAGTGCCCGCCTTCCGATTCAACATGTCAAATCAGCCAAAATGAAGTCCAACTGCCCCTCCGAAGGACGACGGCACAGAACACACCGAACAGACTTGAGTCACTGACCTCGCCAGACTGTCCGATGGCCGATTATCGGGTTGGTGTGTCATGACCTTTAAGCTTGCACCGCTTAACCGGGATGTTAAGTAATTGTACCTTTAAAACAAAAGCTAACTTTTTTTTTACGGAGTTAAATTATGAAGTGCATCTCATCTGTATGGCTACATGGCATTAGGCCCTATGCCTAATTAAAATGTATTAAATAATCTTTTTAGTGAAATACCATCTTGAAGCCTGCAGCTTAAACATTACTTTTTTGCAGATACGAAAACAAGATACAATTATTCCCGTAAAACATATGAACTATTTTTGTATTAGCCTACGGAATCAAATGCAGAATGTTTTTAATGAAAAATAATAAATTCTAATTGTAATCTTTTATTTTGGAAGTGTGTTCCGGAAGTGAGTGTTTACGTAACTCCGGGAGGCTTTACATCAGTTGTCCGGGAGCATTGAGCGCGCACGCCGCTCTCTCCACTACATCGCACCACTGCGGTAGGAGCGGGGAAGGCAGCAGCAGAGGGGGACCCGGCAGGCACACTTCACTTGTTCCTGCACGAGCAAACATCTAGGTGGCGAGGTCGTCTCTCTGCCGACTTTATCACAGAGGAGAACTTTACCTGAGAGGACATATAGCAGCAGCTCACAGCCCAGCCCAGCGAGAGCAAAAGGAGGGAGAACTTTTGGCTACTGCTCCGTGTTTTTTTTTATACCACATCTCCGTAACCTTGGAAGTCAGACCTGTTTATTGTGA
Organism: Zingel zingel; assembly: GCA_023566125.1. Taxonomy (NCBI): domain Eukaryota; kingdom Metazoa; phylum Chordata; class Actinopteri; order Perciformes; family Percidae; genus Zingel; species Zingel zingel. Next base: position 25,985,233 of record CM042314.1, read on the forward strand.
GAGGATGGGACCGCAACTCCTTTCCCTCGCCCTGTGTTTGGGCGCCGCTGTCCTGCAGCATGTGAAAGGTGAGTGGAAAAGTGACTGGCTGTCGTTATCGTTGTCAAAAACATTTTGTACACGTCTATCCCTTTAGCGTGGGAGTGACCAAGAGAATTGATTATTAAAAAGGGGGAAGTCCGCATAAATAGCTGAGGAAAATGCAATATGCGTTTATTGTTTGCGGAATACGAGAAGCCCATCAGCACGGCTTGGCAACAGAAAACAACCGCTTGTAATATGTGCACGACTCGCTAGTTAATTGGTTTACTTGCGTTTTAAGGACACTTGTTTGAGTTGATTAAACAGAGGATTCCATTTTTGTTTTATCCCTGCGTAATTTGTCTGTCATAAGGGGCCAAATCAGGCGTGCACATATTAATGCAGAAATGTGCACTGCTCCAGTATTTTGTTCGCCCTCACAGTAATAATCTTCAGCTGTTTGCTTCGCTCCTCCGTGATGATTCCAGAGGATAAAAAGAAGCTGCGCGTCCAGATATAGCCCCGGTGGTTTAAGACAGAAAGGACGTCACTTTTCCCTCTTTAACAAACTGAATTAAGGAAAAAAAGATAAATGGAAAGATGTCTCTAATGTGGGCTTTAGACAGACCCAGATGTTATCAGTTAGAGGAGATACGCTAGAGAGCCTCCTGTATTAGTTGCATCAGGGCACCATTATTGACAAGGATGGCACTAAGAAGGTCAGTTGTGCATTGCAAGTTAAATTTAGTCTTACCAAAGACAGTCAGAGTGCCCAATGTAGCCTAGAGAAGAGATTGTTAAAGGTTATAGATTCACCTGCCACACTGGATCAGCATTCCAATCACTTTACATCCCCCCCTCTTTTGCCCTTCCAGTTTCTGGTTATGGAATATTTTAGCTTTTGCCAGCTGTATATTTTCCCATGAACAATGCAGAACAGTACCTGTGGGATATGTGAGAAGAAAGCAGTGTAGCCCTTATAGAAGTGGGTCATGCCATCCATCCTGTCTCTGTTCATTTAGCAACATGCTTGCCTCAGGAGTCACACACGTCAGACCTCAGTCTGAACACCAGGAGTGTGCCTTAAGCAGAGGTTTTAATGCTCCCTAAGCCTCGCAGTGTCAACTCCGAATCAGCCGCTACAAGACATAATACTCCCTGGTAGGCTGGCATAATGGATGCAGAGGGAAAGCAGGGAGCTGTGGTGCCGGGGGTCGACTTGTTTAAAGGCTCAGTGATTTAAAAATACACCCTAAACTTGTCCCTCAATTAATCATATCCTGGTTAAATTTGTGCTATTGTAAAGGGATTTTTGTCCATCTGTTTCCAAACAAAGTACAGCTGTAACCTAATTCACAGTGAGGTGCTGGTTTGAAGAGCAGATGGAGGTGGATAGAGGCTGTTAACAGTATTTGATCTCTGCGAGCATCCTAACAACCATCCTTGGTCGCCCTGGCAGTTATATTAGCAGCATAAATGCTCGGGGATGTTTGTTTTTGAATAGACAGGGCTCAAAAGGTCCAACATTATTAAAACTTTCCATCATACAGAATGCATTGTAATGATTATAAATATTTTTGTATTATAAAAAAGCTACACTATTACCTTTCATTGTTGCTCAAATATAGCAGGTGTCTTCAGAGACAGCTGCTAACAAACACTCTATTGAGGATGTCAGCGGGTGCGTCTGCCCACTGAAACAAATTGATGGGGTAGAAACATTTGCCTTACATTAAAACAGACTGCATTGTTCCAAGTCAATATGCAATACATCACTTCCTCTAGTTGGTTGCTGGTGCTGGCTCATTGTTTGGGATTCGGCCTGTCCGCCTGGACAAAACACATGACTGCACCACTAGGCCCTCCGTATGTTAGATGCTTTTGTGCTCGTTTAAAAAGTCAGTTTAATGAACTTTTTGCATCTTAATTGTAGTCTCTGTGTTGTTATAATGGCTGCACAATTAGAGCGTTTTAGGCAAATGGACAGCCATCTGGAGGGGCAATGGGATTGTCTGCTATTGCTGAATCATAATTAGTTAATATTGTTCGTCACTGTTCATTTCGCTCAAAGATTTGACTCGCTCAACTCAGTTGAAGAAGTTTGTCAAACACAATGCGCTGATGTAGAAACATTGTGATTTCTAGAATGATTGTAGTTTATTGATAGTAGATTGGCCTGATTAGTTGCTCGCAATGCCCACTGACTGTTGATTTTGGTCAGTTGAAAACCTGACAGAATGCCACTTCCTTCCTAGCAGGAATGGCATCTGGTACATTTGGATAAACAATAGACCTGGCTGGAAATGAGAGGGTTGGAAACTGTTGGCTAGATGTAACTTAATACAGATTGGGATATCATGGGGCCATGGGACACCTACAACACAGCACAGACTCACTCACTTATGTTTTCCTCGGACACATAATTTTGCCACCGTATATGCACAGTGGGCTATAATTGTCATGAGTTATATGATGTATTGATCACTGCAGATAAATAACCTCATTGCTGCAGCAGTACAGCACTGGCTAGAGCTCCAGCAATTGGTTGATTAATTGATTATTCAAACAACATAAAATGAATCGACAACTATTTTGATGATTGATCAAGCAACTTTTACAAACATTCGCCGGTTAAAGCTTCTCAAATGGGATGATTTGCTGCTTTTATTTGTCATTTCTGATTGTAAACTACGTATGGTTGGCTTTTGGGCTGTTGGTCAAATAATCTGAGATAGGGCTGATCTGAATGTTTCGAGGCTTTAAAGCTTTGATCGTTGCCATGGTAATCGATGTCCAAATCAGTATTCACATGCTTTCTTCTTTTTTTTATTATTGATTATTGATGTGATTATCCAATCCATACTGACTTTGTGGTTTGTAAATGTCACAGCGGCTGGCTAACCTGCCTGCCAGGCTGACTGACAGACAGCAGAAGTTACCTAAACTAAAATAGTTTTCTATTTTATTTGCTATTAAAAGAAAAGAACAGGAGAAATCTATGCTCACCCGCCGGCAAAAGTCCTTTCACGTAACTGTGAACACCCCCCTGTCAAGCTTTGAATATATTCGAATACTTCCAACTGAAGCTTTGAAGCTCCAGAAGGGATATTCAGGACAGACCTACGATCTGAATATATTATCTTAGCCTTTGGGAAATCATAGCAGGCAGGCACCTTTCACTGTTTTCTAAAGTTTTATAGAGTAAGTGATTAATCAAGAACAAAACAACAATACACAAAATTGTTTGTTGCAGCCCTATTGGCATTTTCTTTAAAAGTCAAAACAAGTTTTTATAATTAGCGTTCTTACCGTGGAGACAATATACATGACTACTTTAAAGGTTGAATTGTCATTAGTTTACTTTTTATTAAATGCTTTACTGGTTGCTCCTGCGTGGAATAGAAAACCAGAGCTTGTAAACTTGCAGTTGGTGATATTAATAAAAGATGCTCTCCCTAAATGTATGCAAATGATAGGGATCTATCTTAAAGCTCATTACATTTACTGGCCACTGAAGGTTATGGGTGGGTGCAGGTGACTTTTTAATAAGAAAGACCTGCAACCTCTCTTTACATTGCCCTTCACTCCCAAATGGCACAGTCTTCAATCAGTCGAGAGAGGTCACACCTCTGTCAGATCAGCCGCCATGATAACCAATGAATTGAAAGCAAGTCATTGGACAGCAACTCGCACACACAAAGAAATGCAGCATGGGATATCAGAACATAGGGATCAGTCTTTCCACAATTCCTTCTCCCGTTGCTGGAGTGACATTGGGGACTGTCTTTATTTATTTAATGTTGGCAGAGCATGATTGGGCTATTCATTTGCTCTACAGATGTTCCCTAATCCCATTCATAATCAAAGCAGAGTTATTTTGTCTCCAAAGGTGAAAAGGTAATGGATACAGAGCTGTTCGTCTTGGCTGTAGTCAAGCCTCTGTTGTCCTACCTACATTTAATGCTTGAGTTATTGGAAGGGCACTAGAGGGACGGTTACAGAGGTTACAAAGACATACTCTGAGTGCTTACCAAAGAACTTCAATATGGCCCTGAGATAAAAATGGGCAGCACAATGGTAAAATGAGTTGTTTGAGTGAGCACGCACTCGTTTAAGCTTTCAGACAGAAATTAATTGTGTAATCACCTGACCAGTCATAAGTGTCTCGCTCAACTAAAATATCGGTGTTGGCGAAGTACTGTGCTCTAGGCCCAGTTTTGGATTTTCAAGGTGACTTGAGGCTTATCAACTCAGCATCCGTACATCAGACAGTGAAAAAGAACAGTGAGAACAAGATGAAGACAAAGACCGATCAGCAATAAAAAAAAAAAAATAGCCTCTTTTCACTCAAGACTTTCCCTATTTTTCCCTAATCCTTTAATCAATGTCTGATGTTTCTATTCACAAACCTCTGGAAACATCGATTCAGAATTTTTTTCCCAGACATGTTAAATGCCTAACATTGCCTAAAAGCAGCAAAAACATTATGCTAGCTGGCTTAAGCAGTGATCGTCTTAGCATTCTATCAATGCCAGTATCAAAATGTAGGCCGTGACTGTGCCAGGAAAAGAAAAAAGGGCCCTCTGAAACAGTGAAGAGATTATACCAATGTTTCGTTTGTAGTGTCATTTCATGTTGAGTGTACTTTACTTTTTCAGCTAAGAACATGAAGCAGACCGTCCTGCCATAGTGTGAGCATTAAGAAGACCACATGCTGGTTTTAAGTAATCCCAATGGGTCACGATTAATGACTCAACTTTTGCAGGCACAAGCAGGCTCTGTGTGTGTGTGTGTGTGTGTGTGTGTGTGTGTGTGTGTGTGTGTGTGTGTGTGTGTGTGTGTGTGTGTGTGTGTGTGTGTGTGTGTGTGTGTGTGTGTGTGTGTGTGTGTGTGTGTGTGTGTGTGTGTGTGTGTGTGTGTGTGTGTGTGTGTGTCTTGAAACCAAGAAGTTAAAGCGAATTAGAAGCATTACACAGTTACTCAACTGGTAGTACTATAAGCTGTGTAGAAGATGAACAGCACATTTTTATTTACTCACATACATTTGCTTCTTGCTGCACCTGGGGAATATGAAAATTGAACTTTCTTTCATATTGTTATGTAATATAATTATACATTCATCACAGCTTGTGCTATGGCCAGAGTAAATACTGATTAAACTCAGTTCACATACAAACACAAACATGGGTTTACATTCCATTAAAGTGTCAACGCTGCAATGCCTTTTATAATGCTTATTGCAATAAGTAGTATTCGGCTCAATTGCAATGTAGCTTTATAATATTCTCAAAAATTACATCTGAGGTGGGCGGGGAGCATTGTGCTAATTGCATTAAAAAACATTAGACTTATCTATCATCCACACAGCAGCCTGGCATCATCAAACATGATGCATAAAAAAATACAAATCCCAACTCAAATTAATTTAGATTATATCATAATCTGAGACATACAGTCCAAATACTTTTAGATGGGCCTCAATTTGCTTATTTGCTTGTACATAAAATGGGAAAGCACAAATTTCATCATCCTTTTATTACAACTTATTAAGTGTAATTACTTCTATCCATGAACCTATATCGGTCTGCCTGTCTATTATTTGCAAAACAGGTTACATATCAGCTTTGTGCAGGCCCACTGTAATAATCCAATAACTCTAATATAAATTAACAAGCAACTCCAACTGAGTATAAACTAAATAGCTGTTCAGCACCGCAAGTTAAAGCCTGCAGTCTGCACCAACAACAGGGCCATGTAATTACTGTATGCATATGAATATCTCTTGCTTTTTTTAATTCTTTTGTTTTTAGAACACCTGCCTCTACACAAAAAGTGAGTCATTTTTGAAGGAGGGTCTGGCTACTGCACACAGCATTCGGGGATGGGAGGAAAACGTGCTCTGAGAGAAAACTCAGATTGGACGGATAGACTAGCTAGCTGTCTCAATTTACCATGCAGAGATCTGAGGAGCAGTTAACAATATAAAACCACCGAAGCAGCACCGAAGAATCCCGGAAGTGGAACGCAAAGGATATAGACTATTTTTGTTAAGACACCTGAGATGTGTGTGTGTGTGTGCGTGTGTGAATGCGCATGCGTGCGTGCGTGGGAAGGGAGTTGGGAGGCAGGAATGTAAAGCTCACTGACAAGCTTTTGTATTGTAGTGGGAGTGGATACTGAGCACTCTGGGCCCACCCTTTTTTTGTCAGGAGAGTGTCAAAACAGCATCAGGCATTCATTATCAGTGCTGGCCATGAGTGAACGAGTCCTCCTTTCCACAGCAGATCAATAAGCAGAATACATTATTTTGGATTAAGTGCAGAACTGCAGCAGCTTGTAAATCTGAGGAGGCGTGAACAGTTTCAGCCTGTCAAAGCACTATTGTGAGAACAAAGCTTTAAAACAGTGAGATTAAAAGTGAAATTTAATTTACAGCTTGTACATGGACAGATAAATGACACCTTTTGAATGTTTTATCTTTACACAAAAAGCCAGCTGCTGACACATTTTTGCAATGTAGTAGGCTATCTGTGCTGTGTTAGGATATAAATGTCTTTTATGCTTGTAATGTATATAGTTTTTTTTCCATCTCTTAGACTCTTTCTTTACTGTGTGTGTGTGTGTGTGTGTGTGTGTGTGTGTGTGTGTGTGTGTGTGTGTGTGTGTGTGTGTGTGTGTGTGTGTGTGTGTGTGTGTGTGTGTGTGTGTGTGTGTGTGTGTGTGTGTGTGTGTGTGTGTGTGTGTGTGTGTGTGTGTGTGTGATGCTTTCAGTTTGATGGCCTTGTCAGGTTTGTGTGTCTCATATTAAGTTTGTAATGGGAAGAGATTTAGTGGGTTATTTTTCAAATAAAACCAAAGCTTGCCACATTTATGCTTGTGTTTATTGGACATGCATGCTTTAGTCGCTGCGGACTGAAAGTTAAGCCTGCTTTAGTCAAAATAAGGTTGAGGAGTTAAAAGCAGTGAGCTTTGCTTTGGTCAGATAAAGTCCCTCCGTTGTGCTCTGGAACGCCACTGCATCTTCAAAAAGCCCAATCGGATGGGTTGCAGGTGGCTTAAATTCTTCCTTCCAACTAGCCCTAGGAGATGTGGGCAACGTATTCTTATTCTAGAAGGCATACTTCAATCATGAGCCCCCATATTACAGTCTACACACCAGGGTCAAAAATGTTAACTTGAATGTTAAACCTTTTTCTTCTTTTGTAAATGTACAGTAAATGGTGCCACAGTTACATGATTATAAATCTTAATCCAAAAGCAGTCATTGGTCGACAATAATGCTCAAATCTCAAACTGTATTGTCCTATCCATCTTTCACAATCCTTTTTCATCTATCCGTCGTTCTGACTATCTCCTTCTTTTATCCTCACTCATCACGATAATAAGTCATCAGCTCTGTTGTTTGCTGCAGCATTTTAACTTTATTATGTCAATACGTGTGTGTGTGTGTGTGTGCTGGTTTTAAGTAATCCCAATGGGTCACGATTAATGACTCAACTTTTGGAGGCACAAGCAGGCTCACTGTGTGTGTGTGTGTTCGTGTGTGTTCAAAGCTGGGGGAAGTAACCCAGAAATGTCATCACACAATGTCTATGCAGCAATTCTGACTTTTAGCACAGTGTTGGTGTGCATCCATACTTCATTCATTTGCCAAAAAACTAAATCAACACTCCTTTATTTATCATACTGTATCAGTCAGCCTGCTTTTGCACCACACTATGCTGAATACCAACAAGAGGGTGTTTGGTGAGTGAATAAGAACAAGATGGAGTGTATCTGTTAAAATAAATGTTTAAAAAATGTTCTCGATATGTCTATTGATATTAACAATCCTTATATGCCAAATTTCAACTGAAAGTGAGTTCTTCAACTCAAATATGAACAAACTGTACCCTGGACTAGTGCCAAGTACTTTTCATAAGGGTTATTTGAGGTAATGGCATAATGTATACCCACTAAGAAGTGTGTAATTTGGTTTATAGTGGAATATCTTGAGTCCAGATGTTTTAGATTACCCTTGGGGTGTGTGTGTGTGTGTGTGTGTGTGTGTGTGTGTGTGTGTGTGTGTGTGTGTGTGTGTGTGTGTGTGTGTGTGTGTGTGTGTGTGTGTGTGTGTGTGTGTGTGTGTGTGTGTGTGTGTGTGTGTGTGTGTGTGTGTGTGTGTGTGTGTGTGTGTGTGTGTGTCTCACATTTAAACTTCAAAGTAAAACCCAATAAACGAGCAGTCCATTGTCACTTTTAAGAAAGGGCAAGTGCTGCATCAAGTTGTACCATATTTGTTATTGTTAGGTACAGGATATGGAACAGATGACTTGATTGCTTTTTCTCCAAAATCTTCTTTTTAGGAGTGTAGGCAGGGGCAATCATGGGCCAACAGAAGCCCTAATAAATTGAAACAGGTCTGAGGCAGCGACAACATGCAGCAAGGCAGCCCTCAGTCACTCAGATGAGCACTGAAAGACAGGAAGTGGCAAAGAGCTGCTGGTCTCCCTGACTCGGTCAGAGGAAGAAGCTGAATTTAACTTAAAGGAGAATTCCGGTCAATTTCCACAATTTCCAGCTCTGTTGTTTGGAAATTTGGAGTGCTGGCAGTAGCAAAAAAACAACAACAATTGGTGCTGCCTACACCGTGTTATCCCCCTGCTAGCGTTAGCACCCAACAGGCTTAAACAGGGCAAGTTTTAAGCGTATTTTAAGCCTCTAAACATGCTCAAAATGTCTTTACAAGTGCCTACCCATGTGTAGTGATTCCTTCTGAGGGAACACAGCGAATCTGACTGCAGTAGATGTGACAGAAAGGCATAAAAGTTGTGTTAATCCAGCCAGTGCACATACCTCTGTTTATTTCCTGTTTTCCGGTCAAGTCCACACTAGTAGATTGTCGAACTCATACAATCCAATATTCCAGTCAAATTTGCTGTGTTCCCTCGGAAGGAATCACTGCACATGGGTAGGTACTTGTAATGACATTTCGAGCATGTTTAGAGGCTAAAAACACGTTTAAAACTTGCCCTGTTTAAGCCTGTTGGGTGCTAACGCTAGCAGGGGGATAACACGGTGTAGGCAGCACCGATTGTTTTAGTTCTTCTTGCTACTGACAGCGATCCAAATTTCCAAACCACAGAGCTACGTGTTGAAATCGACCGGAATTCTCCTTTAATGCCGAAGGGCTGTGATGCAGTATTTAGCTTGCGTTTATCTGCTATTTTGCTTCTTCTGACTTTGGTTCAATAAGACAACGGAGGACAAGCTGATTGTGGCTGTAGTCACTTCGATACTTCTATTCTGAAAATAAATAAAAAAATAAAATCATATTATATTACTATATTAAACGATAATACACATTTATCAGCAATAATTCTCACTATGGAAAGCAAAGCCCACAAGGAAAAACAGACACACTGGTGATAAGATACAACTACTCTGAATATGTGCCACACATTAAAAGATTTGCTGCAGGTGTGATTGCATTGTATACAGCCATACACCAGTCTTTGTGTGTGCCATTGAAGTCATCATTCGGGAGCCTGAAACTTAGGACGTTTAGTCATGGTACACAAGCACACACTGTCTGTCACAGGGCCATAAAAGATACACACAGACTCACCTTCTGGAAGTTAATTAGTAATTAAGTGTAATTTACCACATAATCCATCAATTCATTATTATTCATGAGTCAAATTATAATGCAGTATGTGTCATTCACTGTATTGGGCAGAATAGAGCCACACCACTGGTTTTGTCACTCTTGCTGCTAAGCATATTTTTAAGATTTTGCACATTTTAGGGAAACAATGGACGGAAAGCAGAAGGATAGACGGGACAAAATAGATTCATTCAGTAATAACCCAGCAGTGACATGAAAGGAGTAGATATGTATCACTGCACTGTTTTTGGATTGTCATTTAATGACATTTACTTACATGACAATCACTTAAAAGGTTCCACTTGATTTTTAAAAACATGCTTGTAAGTATTGTAGGTTTGAAGCTTTGAAGAGTCTGACAAGTTAAATTAGCATCTCTACAGTTTAAATCACAGAACATTTTTTTTTTTTTACCAGCGTCAAAGCATTGAAGAGGAATCTTTGTGGGATATCTCACCTCTCTCTTCACTTTCTATAACAATGTTTCTGTCTCCCTTTCTCTCTCTCACTCTCTCTCTCTCACAGACACACACACACTCACACAGACAGACTCTGGAAGTTATAATTATAACACGTCAAACCACGGTTCTAAGATGACTGCTGCAGCTGGGTGAAGATTTGGTTGACGTTATGAATAAAACAATTCCACAGCTTTTGCAGGCACTGCATATTGGACTTGTATGTTTGATTGTGGACCATGTGCTCATTTTGCAGATGCATGTTTGTCTGTGTCTGACGCCTGTGTGTTTGATGCTGTCGTTCAGTTATACTTCAGTTACTCCTTTTCCAACATGTGTAGAGTCTGCAATTAGGAGTCCAAGCCCGAGTCTGCAAGAACCGGCGGTAGCAAGAGCTACGCCGTTCGTACAGCAGGGCTGTGGAACCCCATTGTTTTTGTAAGGATTAATCATACATTATTTTTCTTCTCCGCCTAAAACTCAGACTACAGCCTAAACCGTACATGGTGGGGGGGTTGCCATTTTCAGGACTGGTCCGAAACTCAGCAAGGACCTCAGGCGCAACAATTGACCCACTTCCACCAATAGGTGGCGTTATAGCAGGAAAAACGCGTTATTTTTTGGAAGTCCAAGTCAAGTCTCAAGTCTTTGAGCTTGAGTCCAAGTCAAGTCTCAAGTCTTTGAGGGGAAGTTCAAGTCAAGTCTCAAGTCTTTGAGCTTGAGGTCAAGTCTCAAGTCTTTGAGGGGAAGTTCAAGTCAAGTCTCAAGTCTTTGAGTCAAGTCTTTTGCCATGAGTCCAAGTCAAGTCCAAGTCAAGTCTCAAGTCTGATCTGTCCCTAACACTGTATTGTTAAATCTTATGAATTCAAAGCATGTCCTGTAGCTACCATCCATACAGTACAGTATCAAAATCCGTTGTAGGATAACTTTATGGGGTCTACTGCAATGCAATCTGAAGAAACACAAATTAAGGACTCTGTTTCAATCTCATAACTGTATTTTTCAACATTTTGGTATCTGCACCAAAGAATACATGTTTGTCTGTGTTACTAACTGGCTGTAAAGCCCAACCTCATCATGCATTACATTTTTCAGTGTTCAAAGTTTGAGGAAAACATCTGTATTGAAAGTTAATACACCAACCATGGTGCAAACATGTGAGAACTGATACTTTCCGTATTGCTATTTAACAACAAGAAAAATAAAAATTGGAATGAAAATAAATTGGAAAAAAATGAAGATATTTCAATTAAACAATTGCCACTTAAACTGAAATAAGAAGACCATTTGATCTTAAGTAATACTAAACGTTTCTATCATGTTTTGTGTGTGCACTGCAGCCATGAGTGGATGTGAAGCTTAATTCTGTTACATCCAGAACATACATTGGGTCTCCAACTTAGGACATCGTATAGTCTAATCTTCTGCTACTGGTGAAATATTAACCTAAGTCTGTCACATCATATGGATACAACTATAACAATACAATTTGCCTGTCCCCAGCATTAGCACAACACTTTGCGATGGTTAGCTTGTTACCTGTGGCGATATATGCTAAATGTAACGTCTCTTTCACATTAGCGTGAGTGACTGACCTATCTGGGTGCTTTTTGAGATGTCTGATGAAGTTCGATGTTGTTGATCCAGCGTCATGTATCTTGGTGCCACACTCCTTGCATGTAGCTGTTCGCTTACTGCCACTGTTTATGAAGTTATTGTAAGCAAAACTAATGACAAAAGGCACAACTGCAGGAGGACTTGGTGTCGCCATCGTCGCTGCATTTTTTGATGTGTGCGCGCGCCGCATAGCGCACGCGTACATTGCACATTACGGCAAAGGCCAAGGGACACGCAGCTCGTCATGCGTTTCCCCAACGTATAGGCGCCAATAAAAGAAAATAAAAATACATAAATCAATTTAGATTTATAAAGCAATAATTGCATGAAAATAGGTTGTTGACGAGTCTCGAAGCTCGAGTCCGAGTCAAGTCTGAAGTCTTTTGGGTCGAGTCGCAAGTCAAGTCTGAAGTCTTTTGGGTCGAGTCCGAGTCAAGTCTGAAGTCAGCTGTTTGTGTGACTTAAGTGTGACTCGAGTCCGAGTCTCAGACTCGAGTCCCAATCTCTGGTTGGTGCTAAGTGGAGCATCTGTCATAGTGTGATTGGTTATGTTGGTGTCATTGATTCTTAATTTCCCACGAAGCACCCACGGAGGAAAACATAAATCGGCACCTATGACACCATTTACAACAACTTTACCACCTCGCCTGCTCGTTCAACCACCACACCTGCCTCCCCCCCTCCACCCTCTCAGTCACTCTCTCACTTCTCTCTGCTGTCCCCTGTGGTCAGGGGGATTAATAAGTTTGTTTATTGTAGAGAATTGTTAAAGGTAGTCTGTATATGCATGGCGGTGAACTGTTGACCGCTACGTTTGCAACAGCGACGTACCGCAGACGTCGTGGCTCGCGCCTCTCGATATTTACCGACGTTTGCCTCCCCGTTGCCCGGCTCCGGGTTCCTCTTTCGCGCGCTCCCCGGGGCGTCGGGGGCGACTGGCGTCGGAGGCTTGGGCCCCGTCATAACTGCTTGCAGTTCTAGTAGTTAATTTATATTCTCCTGCTCAGTTTGGCTTCTACAACTGAAGTGAACTGATTGTCTATTCAAAGTACTCAAAATGATCACTGAAAAGTAGCTTCAGTATAACATGTCCAGTAATCAATCATGACTGTACATCATTGCTCATAAAGCTACTGTACACTGAGCCTTGACTGGCTCAACACTGTGGTTCTTTGAAGAAGTAGCGCCTGCTGCATGGAATTTCACTGACCAAGGAGTAAGCAGGATGAAGAAATTCAATTTGCCTAGGCCTGCCCCTTCTAGTACACAATGCATAGCTTAGGCCAGTGGGTGGGAAGTATGAGTGGAACAAGGATCAGAAGATATTTTGTAACTACTTCTTCATGCACTTCTTGTATAGTGTAATAGAGCAACATCACATGCAGCTCCCTTTGTGATATTTTTCAAAATTTAAATTGCCAGTATGACCTTAACCTGCTGTTGTGCAGTGAACCAATGATACGTGGGCAGTGGGCAGTGTTTGTTAGCTGTACAGTATTTGTGTCCGCATCGACTAACCTTACCTTACCGTACCTTACCAGCTGTGTTGTGAGTTTAAAAGGTGCTGGTAGGCGTATTTTTGGTTCTTTCGAGCCAGGCTAGTTGTTTACCCTTTTTTCCAGTTTTTATGCTAAGCAAAGCTAATGGGCAACTGGCTCCAGCTACATGTAGAACAGACAGATGAGAAGATGTATTCCACTCTCTCAAAACTGTTTCCTTTTTAATGCAAAGAAATGTGTAGTAAAAATATAACACCTATAAAAATAATAATATTGACTTCAATGCTTTCCCTGGATTTATCAAACGTATGATTGGTTCTTTGAAGCTATCTGTGTCTCCCTGTCTCTTATACGCACACACACTCAAAAAGACAATTTGAAACGTTTGAATTTGCCGTACTGGTGCATCCTTTGTGAATTCTGAATCAGAGGGTTGCTTAGTCACAGAGTGTATTTGTGTGGCATAATTATCCTTTCATCCAAAATGCCACGTGGAAAACGTCAAGACAACAAGAGAGCTAATGAGGTAAACATTTAACGAACAGGGTCACAGAAATGTCTTCATGTGCTGTTGAATATTCATCAATTCTGTAAATTAGTGACACAGCTTTCAAGTAAAATGCTTTTTTTCCCCTTGTCCCCTTTTTTTTTTCTTTCTTTTTTTTCATTCCTCGCCTGTTAATCTTCACTAGCACTTTCCATCACAGACACCTTCCTCCTCAGCAGTTACTGTGGAGATTCAGATGAGATGTGAGCTCCTCTTCTTTATACATGTTTGATGAAACCTTTTTATTCCACTTCTGGGATACAAGCATGAATGTGTGAGATCTTGTCTGGAAAAAAAAGGTACAAAAGCTGGGAGGTTTCCAAGTTTGTAATGAGGCTAGCAAGTCTCTTCTGGCTCATGAGCAAACTAGGGCATCTGTAATGAGCGTGCAGAGAAATGAGGCGGTGGGGGCAGAGACAGAGAGAGGCATGTTGCAAACCTGAATTGAGCCACAAGCTCAGCTGTCCAGCGGATTTTAGGAGGAAGGAGGGGTCAGTCATACTGAAGTTCCCACTCAACATGAGAAACTGAATGAATTTTATAATTACCACTTCCTTCATATTTGTCAACGCCGTATTCCTGCCAAGCTTTATAATGCATAAATAACCATGTAACAATATAATTATGTAACAACATAATCAATAATTAAACTCTGCCATGGCCTAAAGGGATAGTAAACCTAAAAGAGATACTCCTAGCAGTGAACTTCTATTACCTAAGCAATCACTTAAAATAAATAGCTTTACAATTTAAGCAAGGGCATAACTTTGGGTTCAACATTGGGGGGGTTGAGATCTCTACTTTTGAGCAAAATTGAAATTTTGAACCTCAAACACTTTTTTTCTGCAACAATTTGTGCCTTTTCTGCATCAATTTATGCAGTTTAGCTTGGTGTGTGAGACCAAAAATATAGTGTACAGTATGTTACCAAGCCTGTCCTGCAGTGTCATAGGAGGATGCTATATATGAAAGAAAAATGCTCTGGTACAGTGTGGAGGTTGGGTGCCAAAGGTTGCCAAGTTCAATTTTCTGCTACTACATGAATTGGGCATTTATAAAAGGGGCATGGGGCAGAGAGTGCATTTTCAACCCTGTTATATTTATATAAGGTAGTGCTACTGCATCTGACGCAAATTTATAGCGAGTTTATAATGGCAGCGTAGCCTAATATCCCTTTTAATCACCCTATGTGAGAAAACATAATCCTATATGTATATTTTAATATCAGAAAAACCTGCTCATCTAAAAGTCTCTATAGTTTTAGAACCATTGCACATTTTTATCCCATAGTGACTTAATCTTTCATACTGTACATGGATAACGGTCTCACCCTAGCAAAGCTTGAGTCCTTGGTCTCAGGTTGCAGCAAAATCCGGTGAACCCTCTAGACTCTGGGCTGAGTGCATTATCGCTACCCCTGACCCATGATGAGGAGAGGTATCGATCTTATCCTCAGACGAAAGCCCTCTGATCTCCTCTGCAGGGCTCACAGATGGCTGAGGCAGGATTCACAATAATGAGAGCAATAGAGGGCGGAATGGGGGGCCAGCCTAACAAGAATAGAGACCTTTACACTAAAGAAAAGAGAGAAGCTTGCTTTGCATTTTTATTTTTGTTTGTTTTTATTTAACCCCTCTCTTCATGCCGCTCAGCTCTTTCTTTCTCTGAGCACAGTTTATGTCTTAACCACGTCATGGACTGTAGCCTTGACGGTTATATCTGGAATTTAAGACCCCTGTGGGAATATGTAGCATCTCAGCACAGACCGTTTGAAAAGTAAATTTGGTTTACTCCCAGTATGAAGTCAGAGGAGCAGCGGAGGTGGTATCAAACGATTAAAAGCATTTCTCAGAGAAAGTTGTTTGAGCTTACCCAGACCTAAGAGGATAGGATACCTCTGGCTGAAGAAAGATCCCCACTCCTTTGAGTGCTATGGTTGGAGGCTTTTGTGGCAACAGAAGTTGTTTTTGAGACAAGGACTCCAAAGAGAAGACTTTGTGTGTGCAGGCCTTTGAGATGATGATTATGTAGCTTGAAGCCTCCAACCTCACAGTGACCAACCACACTATGCTTATTATGGGTGCTGATTCTGGGCCATGACTGCTGTAGGTTTTGGTTAGGCTTTCCCAAAGCTTACATTATATGGTATGGTGGTGGGAGCGGTAATGGAGTTGAAATAAAAGTTTGTTTTCATGTCCAACAATAATTTCTATTTTATTTTTTTTAAATAGTAACATTGTTTATAGGGGTGCACGATTCAGAAAATGTCACGATTCAATTCGATATTTTTAGGCTCAAGATTCAATTCAGAATCGATTTCCGATTCAAAAACGATTCTCAATTTAAAAAAACAAACAGTATACAGTATGTAAATCTAGTTACTTTTCCTATGTGATTGCATATGATTTTTTTAATTATTTTTTTTATTAAAATATATGAATTCATTTTTGGAATTCTATGAATCAATTTTGAATCGGTAGAGCTCGAATCGCAATTCGAATGTGAATACATTTTTTTTTTTTTTTTTTGCACACCCCTAATTGTTTATGTATTTCATACGGGTCATATCAGTTCCTGCTCAGATCAGAAAGTGAAAATGTATCCAGGCAAAATAGATGGTGCTGGAATGTTAATGACATTGGGACTCCGTCGCTAACTGGAAGTAAGTTGAAGAAATTGTATCGGTAAATACGCTTAATCGCTTTCTTACTGAGACTTAGACGAGAAGATCAATACCAATATCATGTCTGTAGGGCACATATCAAGCTGCTGCTGCTGCTGTAGCAGCCAGTTAGCATAGCTTAGCATAAACAATGGAAACAGGCTGGCCTGGCTCTGTCAACAGGTAACCGACATCTACACCTCCAACCCCTCAAGGGGTCATCACTGACAAAACAACAAAGCAATTGGTCAGTAGTTAACATTTGCATGTCAAAGTTCACCAAAGTTGAACTTTCCACAAAAGCTCCTCACAGATTGATTTTACTGCCATGAGCAAAATTACTTATTGCATCAGCTCCATAGCAGTGCAATGACTTCAATTTGAAATGTCTCCGTTATAAATGTGGGTCTGAGGGAGCTGTTAGATTTGATAGATGTTTGAAGTGAGGAAATCGCGGGTTGGACCTCTCTAAATACTAATACCGGCCCATTCAGCCTCAGTTCCGCTAGAGGTGAAGATCTGTTTAACTCAATCAGGGGGAACGTTTAAAGGACTGCCCTAAGCAATTGATTGACTTCACAAGGGTGCCAAAGGTTTCTCTCATCTTCAAAATGTCCCTGCAACGCAGACCTAGATTTCTCCACTCTGGACTAGGTCCTCCTAAAAGCTTTCACAGGCTTACTGTACGTATACACCACCGCCGACTTGAGCTTCTAAAGATACCGGAAGTCATTCATTTTCAAAGGAAGCTGGCTTCTCTTAGCTGCAAGAAGCGGCAAATCTGTCGGCGTTGCGTTTTGGGCGTTTTGAGCGACCAGAGCGTCAATCAGAAAATTGAAAGTAGGTCAACTTTATGGTAATGAGCTATGACGCGGTTCAGCGTGTACAAAAACATTAGTTCCAAGAAAAAGGAGGAAAATCTCATCATCACCGTTGCTGGGTTCCCTATCATTTATGATATTTGCATATAGGGACCAGTTAACGTTACCTGCCGGTCACATCGTCTCTAAACAGTCCGCTCACGGTGAAGTCCTGCACGGATCAACAGCTGGCGGCTGCTCGCTCTGCCAGCATTCTGCTGCGGTTCAGCGGCTAACGAGCGAGTTAACTGCTAACAGACACCGCTGCGACCAACAACCAATACAAATTATGTCATTATATATGTAATTTATAAAAGGTTTCTAGTGTCAGTGTATTGGCTGTGCAGTGGCTGCTTGTGCTTTTTCCATGATCGAACATAGAATGCTACTACGTCAGAGCGGCCAAAGCGTCAAACAGCTTCCCCGTACTTTTTGACAAGCGTCCTTGACAGGGCGGTTAGCGGCCAGCATGCTCTCTGTTATCAATACCAGTTTCATCTGTTTGATGCGCTGCTTTTTCTCAGACTCCACAGTCTCTCTCCTCTCTGACGCCTTTTAATTTCAATCCACATTCCTGCATTACTTTTTCTTTTTTCTTTGTTTTCTGAACAGTAGGCTGTGTATGTGTTCCGCTTACTAGGACCACACTGTCTTTCTGCTCTTCCATGGATGTTTAGCATTTTCATCCCTCTCTAAACATCTTCTCCCTCCTCTCGCTTTCCCCTCCCCGAGGCCAAAGCCAGCTTATTCCCTCTAGCTATTACATCCAATTAGGAGGAGTGAGAGTTTCACCCCGCCTCCCTTTCTACACTAACAATGTGGAATACCGTGGAATGAGTCAGGGTTTTCTCTTTTCTTCTTTGATGTAAACAAATTGCGCTTCAGCTACACAATTTGCAAGGAAACAAAGATCCAGTTTACTCTTTCAAGTTGGATTCTTTGTCATTTGGTGAACAACAAGATACACACTGGTGTGGATTGATGGCGTCTTTTATTTCAGCTGTTCGCTTTCAAATTTAAATTGGAGTTGAATGATAACAGTATAAATCAATGCATATATACGTAGTATGGGCATTTTGACATTTTAACTAATCACCAACTCCCCACATTTATATCCCTATCCCTGAGGTACAAGCTTTCCCCAGCCTTTCCATGAACACTATCAGCTGTTCTGATAGTGTTCATGCCACTAATGCTGACTTACAGTTATTTGGTTTCCGTTGGTTGTTCTTCTTTCTGCAGAACATGTGCATGTGTTAAGTTGAATATACATCAGAGTATTTAAGGATACATTTTAAATATCTATTTCTTTTGCAAAATACATGGTCTACAGATGATGTTGATTACCAGTAAGTTAGAATAGGGGTCTTCAACGTTTTTAGGCCAATGATCGCTTACCTGAAAAAGAGATGGAGCAGCGACCCCCTACTATTGAGTTGCATATTACACTAGGCCGAGGCCCACTTTATATGGTGGTGCATGCAATATTAAGCTGTTAAAATAATATAGATAGATAGATAGATAGATAGATAGATAGATAGATAGATAGATAGATACAGTGCCTTGCGAAAGTATTCGGCCCCCTTGAACTTTTCGACCTTTTGCCACATTTCAGGCTTCAAACATAAAGATATAAAACTGTAATTTTTTGGAAGAATCAACAACAAGTGGGACACAATCATGAAGTGGAACGAAATTTATTGGATATTTCAAACTGTTTTAACAGATAAAAAACTGAAAAATTGGGCGTGCAAAATTATTCGGCCCCCTTAAGTTAATACTTTGTAGCGCCACCTTTTGCTGCGATTACAGCTGTAAGTCTCTTGGGGTATGTCTCTATCAGTTTTGCACATCGAGAGACTGAAACTTTTGCCCATTCCTTCTTGCAAAACAGCTGGAGCTCAGTGAGGTTGAATGGAGAGCGTTTGTGAACAGCAGTTTTCAGTTCTTTCCACAGATTCTCGATTGGATTCAGGTCTGGACTTTGACTTGGCCATTCTAACACCTGGATATGTTTATTTGTGAACCATTCCATTGTAGATTTTACTTTATGTTTTGGATCATTGTCTTGTTGGAAGACAAATCTCCGTCCCAGTCTCAGGTCTTTTGCAGACTCCATCAGGTTTTCTTCCAGAATGGTCCTGTATTTGGCTCCATCCATCTTCCCATCAATTTTAACCATCTTCCCTGTCCCTGCTGAAGAAAAGCAGGCCCAAACCATGATGCTGCCACCACCTTGTTTGACAGTGGGGATGGTGTGTTCAGGGTGATGAGCTGTGTTGCTTTTACGCCAAACATAACGTTTTGCATTGTTGCCAAAAAGTTTGATTTTGGATTCATCTGACCAGAGCACCTTCTTCCACATGTTTGGTGCGTCTCCCAGGTGGCTTGTGGCAAACTTTAAACAACACTTTTTATGGATATCTTTAAGAAATGGCTTTCTTCTTGCCACTCTTCCATAAAGGCCAGATTTGTGCAGTATACGACTGATTGTTGTCCTATGGACAGAGTCTCCCACCTCAGCTACGAGTTACAGTTCTCAAGGACGCACACACACACAGACAGACACACAGACAGACAGACAGACAGACAGACAGACAGACAGACAGACAGACAGACAGACAGACAGACAGACGCGACAGCACAGTCTCTTTTTCCTTTCTCTCAACTTTTCCGCCGTGTGTCGCGCGTACCCGCTCGTGGTGTGAAGCGCATGTCCGCGCTATTCTCGTACATGTAGGGAACCTCGTGAATTAACTTGCAACATGTCAGCTGTTTGGAAATTCTTCAGCGTGTGTGCAGAAGATAACAAGTTTGCAATATGCAACAGCTGCAAGGGAAAAGTAGGGCGTGGAGGGATGACACCAAAACATGTTTTTTTAGTTGGATGTGAAAAGAACATTGCACTTTAGATGCGTGTGAATTTCCCACGCCAGGAGTAATTTATATAGTTCTATTTTATAGTGCTCCATTATCTGTTCAAACATTTTTCTATGTTCTGTGCAAAATGTTCTATTAAAGAAAAGATTGAAAATAAATATTTGTGTGTTCTGTAAAGTGGTTAGAAAAAATTTAATCGGAATCGGCTAAAATAGGTATCGGCTGGCCTAACTCAAAGAAAATCGGAAATCGGAATCGGCCTAGAAAGTTGTAATCGGTGCATCTCTAATTAACAATGGTAAGCAATTTTTACCAGTGTATCTTGATTGGGAATCAAGTGAATGCAAGGAAAGTTTCTTAATGAACTTGACTTTAAGATTTGTATTTGTTTATTATTTATTTACTGTAAACAAAAGAAAAATGTGTGAATCTGTCATTGTTGCACAATTCCTCCAGGTACCTAACTAAAAAACTAAAAACCCCTGTCCTTACCAGAGTCAATATAGTGTGCAGTAACTTCGAAATAATTTCACTGATGTCCAGTGATCACCGGTTTGCACTTTGCAGCAGTTCCAGTTGGGCTGCTTTCTCCATGGAGTACAGGCTGTGTGTAGGGCTGAAACGATTCCTCGAATAACTCGAATAATTCAATTACAAAAAATCCTCGATGCAAAATGACTTGCCTCGAAGCTTCGTTAAATCAATGTTACTAACGTTGTATCGCTGTCGGACGGTGTTTCCGCTACTGTCGCACACCAGATGGCTCAGTCTGCTGCTGGCGACACATGCCAGAGCGTAAATAGTGAGGGGCTAAGAGAAGAGACAGGCTGGAGGAAACGACAGAAAGTGTCCAAAGTTTGGAATCTGTTCAAACGTAATTAAAACTAAAACGCTGTACAGAGTGCGTACTGCAAAATCAAACTAGCTTACCACAATAATAGCACGACGTCAGTGCTTAAGCATCTCAACAGAAAACATTGAGTCTAACTTAATCATCCGTTCCACGAAGAGGACCGACAAAAGTCAATCACGGAGTCGTATGGACGATGAAACTACATCAAACACAACAACTACCAAAATCAAAGACAAGAAAATACGTAGTGGTGACCACGATCTGAGCTGACGCGCTGACTATCCCTTCAGAAAAACAGCTGATTGTTACGCATCTCTCTCTCTCTCTCTCTCTCTCTCTCTCTCTCTCTCTCTCTCTCTCTCTCTCTCTCTCTCTCTCTCTCTCTCTCTCTCTCTCTCTCCACGGAGAAACAGCTAATCAACGATCTAGTAGCATAAGTGTAACAGCTGTGTGACATTATAATCAAATATATAAATGAAAATAGGTTAAGTATAACTAATATTTACATATAGGTCTAGTTTTGGTTGTTTAAAAACGTAAAAAAAAAAAAAATTAAATAAAAATGTAAAAAAATATCCGATTAATTGATTAATCGATCGATTAAGTGCTAGATTAATCGATTACAAAAAGAATCGATAGCTGCAGCCCTAGCTATGTGCGTGTGTGGGGCTGCTGTCCCCCTCGACGGCAATGTATAAGACAGGTCAGAACATGCCAACCGTAATACGTCTTTAAGACCCGAGTCTTCTACGATGCTGACAGGTCTGCAGTTAGTTGCCACCCATTTCGCAAGAGCTGTAGTAATTTTTTTTGGATTTAGTTTCATCAACAGGTCGGCGAGTAGCACTCTCCAAAATAGTGCTTTGCCTGAGCCTGCTAGCATCAACCCGAGTCACGTTAATTAGCTCCGTAGGTGGTAGCTCAAGCTTGACGTGCTTCTGTGATATTTTAATCCGGCTTTACACAATGTGCATATGGCTTTCGACTTGTCTAATGAGCTTTTCAGGAGTTTTGGAAAATAAAAAGCGCCATTCAGAAGTGTGTTGCTGCTGTCTTTGTCCATCATGCCTGCAGCCTGCAGCAGCAGGATGTGTTACGAGGAAGTATGGCAGCTTGATGATAAGTAAAGGTGCGGCAAAGGGTCAAAATAGTAGCCTGTTAGGCACGACGCGAAGCCGAGTGAAGTGTAAAATAAATTAATAAATGGCGGCATGCGATTAAAAAAAATTAACGTGTTATGCTCGGCCCTTAATCACGTCGCGTTAATGCTGACAGCCCTAGTTTAAAGGTAATAAAGGGTTCCTATTTTGCATTCTTAAAATAACAGTTTTACAAAAATTACATAAAACCCTCACATATCATTGAATACTGTACATCATTCTTTTTCTCTAAGACAATAGAACTTAACCTTTAGAGTTAAAGCGCAGATAATTGACCTAAACAGAGGTTTACAATTCAAAAGAGGTGGAAAATTCCCATCACATTTCTGGAAACGGCTTGTGCAACATAATGGGGTCAGCGTGCTTTTGCACTCAGGGAGCTTATTTGCTTTTGTTTATAGGGCGTACTCACTTTGGTGGATTACATACATGAGGGTGAAGGTAATGATGACAGCATTTCATTCCAATTTAGGTGTTATCTTTGCTCCTTGGCTTTTACTGCTGTAGTCTGCTGTTTCTGCTTTTTCCCCCTTCTTCTCTGCCGCCCCCTTTTTTTCTTCTTCTTGGCACTGTTGCAGTTATAATCCCTACTTGCATCATTCATTTGGTGCACACGACAAAGCAGCAACTTCTTTGCCCCCTGAAACTTTCCTTGGATTACCTTTAACTTGACATATTAAAATCCCCACAAACCCATCCATCTGAGTTAAAGGGTAATTTCATTTTTTTTTCAACTGGACCCTATTTCTCCATGCATTGGTGTATAAGTTAGTAATGTGATATTTTTTGAACCTGGTCCAGCACTGAGCGAGAACGCTGTATTCGGCACCCGCAAACTGGGCTGCAATATAATCACATAGGCAAAATGCACATCATTAGTTTGTAGACATTTGTGCATAGATGTTGTGTTTAAATGATCTTTTGTTTTCCTGCACAGTAGAACACAGAGCAAAAATAACAAAGATGGCGAAACATGCCTTGGAAACAGTATCTCTGCTGAAAAGGAACACTTGCTGTACTGCCACGCATATCAGCCTCCTTGCCAAGGCATCTGGTTGTTGCTCATTAAACAGTGCAACAAGCGTGATTCAGTTTGGAGTTATTTCTGGAAGAATAGGAGCAATTAATGTGTCAATGAGTAGTTTTGATATTAGACTGGATGACATGCAACATGCTTGTGTTATCTATCTGTTGCCTAAGGAATCAATCAAATCTCAGAATTTGTACACAACTTTAATTGCCAGCATCATGGATAGCATTTTATCGACAATTGTCAGAAAAGTAATTGCCAATTTTTTCCACTTCTGTATTTCTGAGGTAGCCTCCTATAGAGTATGGACAATCAATACTGACCATAGCACTATTGACCACATATATTATTTTTTGTTATGTTTTGCACACTGAGACTTAAGAGCAGACTTTATTGATTGTGTGTCAAAAACACAGTATGAATCAGGCCTTGGATATGTCTGCAGTCTGTTGACCACATCACAAAATCACTTCCCTGTAGACAGTCTGAGGGTTTTTCTTTATGTTATGCTTGGAATAGCAATTGGATGCTCTATTTGACTAAACATCCTCTCTACTAACAATCACACAGTACACAGTCTGTGACATTATGGATTTTACACAGTTTTATGGTTTCTTTCATTTAACTCAGGCACACTTGTCAAAGGTAAATTACTCTAAGATTTCTGGTTTGTTTTAGGCCAAGTAAGTATGTTAAATTCATATTGATCCTTTTTTGAATACTGTGAATATGTAACCATTTGTTTGAAATGCCGACAAAGATTCACAGTGAATAATATAATTATTTTAGGTTTAACTAACACTAGCACGTCAAGAAATATAACTAAAAAGACATGTTAACATATATAACTGTCATAGTGTCATATATTTTCAAATGTTTAATGTATTTTGTGTGTGTGTGTGTGTGTGTGTGTGTGTGTGTGTGTGTGTGTGTGTGTGTGTGTGTGTGTGTGTGTGTGTGTGTGTGTGTGTGTGTGTGTGTGTGTGTGTGTGTGTGTGTGTGTGTGTGTGTGTGTGTGTGTGTGTGTGTTTCTTTATGTACCTGCTGTGTACAGCTTTACAGATGGGTTAGGATTATTTAATATTCCTTCTGACTGTACTACAGCCAATTAAAAAAACTTGATAAACTAGAATATTGAAACACATATCACTGCTTAATTGAGCAGTGTGTGTATTCCCATAATACACTGTTTTGGAAGTGCTTTGCCTACTGCATTGGGAAATGCAACTCTAAAGCAAACATGTTTTTGTAAATTGTAATACTATTTGTTTCATATTGTGCTACCCTGTTTTTCACAATATCCCTACTTTCATGAATTATACTTTACTCAAAAGAGGTTTACATGACATGTAAAGCATCCCTAGAAGTGAGATGAGCTGTACAGAAAAAAAATCCCTGATATCATCCTGGAGTGTAGTGTTTTTTTTTTTTTTGTTTTTTTTTCCTCCTTCCTAAAGCACATGTCAAAGAGCTGCTTGTTAATGGAGGAATTTACCACAATAAAAGGAAAATGAGGATGGATAGGTTATTTATACACAGAGAGATAGTGTTTGCCACTCCGCTTGATATAAAGCGATTTGCTACTGCACTTCCTTGTCATTAGTTGGAAGAACATCAACAATGCCTCTCTAATTATTGTTGGTATTGTGTCTGTGAGTCATTTCACAGTTAGCCACCCACTCCATAGCAAGATGATTTAATGTTAATAAGCACTGCTATGATGTAGCAAACGCTTTTAAGGGTGATGTTGTGTGGGAAATAGATGTGCAATGAGCATCTGTTTGGGGTTGGAGAGTGAGCATGTGTGTGTAGGTAGGGGGTACACAGAAAGGTGATATCTAATGTAGCACGTGTCTGCCACAGTGCAGCTAACTAAATCCAGCAAACCAGCAAGAAACATTTTAGACATTTTTTTTTTCTCTGCAAAAATGACATACATTCTGACTGTTTATTGCCAGTTGGACTGACTTCTGTAACTGTCTTTAAAGAAACAAAAGTGTCTTCACAATCTTCCACTACTCCAATCTGCTTTTACAAATATTTCATATAATGTGAGTGCCATTAAAACTTAATGGGTGTAAATGCTGATTTGCTGAATTGTGTCACTTACATTAATAATAAACTCTTACCTATTTCAACTAGTCTATACCAATGTATGTCAATGTTATTCTGCAGCTGCATGATCCAAAGTTGATTGTGATAGTGCTGCTCCTTTATAGCTGAAACACATGGAACCTTTTAAACTGTGACTTGAGTCATGCAGTAATCAAACGCAGTCCTGTGGCAAATTAAACAGTTTTTTTGTGCTAATTTTATGGATTCTGTCTTTTTCAAACTTCTGTTTCATGATTAAAAGAGCTCATGTCTCTTACACTGCCAAATGCGGCAAAAGAAACTCCAATAAAAGTTTTACTGCTTGAGATTAATAACATGAGACGCTTGATAGATGCAAACTGGATGCGTCAGCCCCAGTGAGTGGTGTCTGGGCTTCCAGTATTAGCACTGACAGCTAACTGTCACTCTTCATGCAACACCGCTAAATGGGATTACCTGGATTGTTTTTGACTTTGTTGTAGGCAGACTGACCATGAAGGTATGAGTGATAAGCTTTACATAGCAATCATGAAGCGTCATGTCCGGTTGCAGAGAGTGAGCACGTGGAACACCTAGGACGCTGCACTCCTAAAACAAATGAAGTAATAAAGGTTCCAAAGTTCCTCCTGACTAAGAACTATTGATGTAATGGAAAAGCAGTTGATTAAGACGAGGAAAAGGGTTACTGGATGCCGAGGAAAAAAGCACCGCAGATTACCTCCAATCCTGTTGTTACCTCATCTGTTTCAGCTGGGAGAGGATCAGCTGAGAGTGAAATGGAAAGCTGCGCAGGTGAATAAAGCTGAATTAGCTGCCTTGATCCGTGCAATAATAAAGGAAGAAATAAACGATGCAGTGAATAAGTTACAACCTTAGTTTGATGCACTAAAACTCGGACTGAAGGACTGTAAAGATAAACTCGTAGATGTGGAGTCGGGCCTGTCCGGCATGCACGACAGAATGGATGAAGCGAAACGCGTGTGTAAAGCTCTCCAGAAAGAAAACAAAGAACTGAGGGACAAAATCTGGAGAGTCACAGTCGAAGATTCAACCTCCGAGTATTTGGCCTCGATAAAGATATGGAAAAAGGAAAACCCACTGAATTCATGGAGTCCTTTTTCAATGAGGTATTTAAAGATAAGAATCTGCCTTATAAACCTGAAGTGGAAATTGCGCACAGACTGGGGCCTGTTTCAAAACATGGTACGAGACCGATGATCGTCAGGATGCAGAGGTATGCGGCAAAAGAGGCTATTTTACAAATAGCAAAGCAAGAAAAAGACCTACATTTCAGAGGAATGAATATCAAAATCTTTCCAGATTTAACAGCAGAAGTGTTCAAGAGAAGAGCGCAGTTTAAAGATCTGAGAATTAAATTACATCAGGCAGGAATAAAAAATGGTCTGATTCATCCTGCGACACTGATTATAACATTTGATGGAGACACAAAATATTTCCAAGATCAGAAATCAGGAGACACCTACTACAATCAAGTGATTGGACCAACGCTGTCTGGTAATTAAGTAGCCTATTGATGGGACTTCACACCAGAAACGAGTGCATCGGATGCAGGTATGATGAATTGAACTGAATTGAGAACTGCCTGACATACATCTTGAGGAATTGGTATATGGACATAAACTTGAGGACATAATGTATTGTATAATTACTGATTCCATAGCCTTATATATTATGTTGATTTATTTATTTATTATTGAATGGCAAGAAAAAAAAAAAAAATCAGGAACTCGAGGTTTTATGTTAATGTTTATTAACAATTTATGTTAATTAAATATAAATACAGTGGAAAACTAAAATACAGCTGTGTCATTTCACTAAGGACAGTTGATTTTTGCCTAAGTTGTTAGCATTATAAGTATGTCAGATAAGATATTCTACAATGTATAGTAGGAACACATTTTTATGTATTAATTAGGTTGAGAATTACATTAAGGAATTTATATTAAGGAATGGAATTCAAGTTCAGCTCACTTATTATTGGAACCTTGACAACTAGAGTCTCAATACACATTTTTCTGTTTGAATGTATGTGTATGAATGTATATCTGTGGTTTAATTTAGTTATTTTCTGTAAACTGTTTTGCTCCGACATAGAATCTGAAAGTATGAATCAAAAAAAAGATAGTGATCTTTGGTATGTTACATAAACTACCAAAGAAGGGTCTTAAAATTGCCCATATTAATATATGTAGTCTCAGGAATAAATTGAGTGATTTAACAGATATACTGCAACCAAATAACTTGCACATATTGGCAGTGTCCGAAACTCATTTAGACTCTACATTTGATGATGCAACTTTAATGATTGATGGATACAGCATTTTTAGGAATGACAGGAATGCATATGGAGGAGGAGTTGCTATCTATATTCAACATCATATGCCTGTCAAAGTGATACCAGATTTAATGTATTCTAGTATTGAAGTAATTTGGTTAAAAGTTAGTTTGAAACATCTTAAGCCAATACTCATAGGATGCTGTTATAGACCTCCAAATGCTAATAGTGAGTATTTGGACAAAATATGTGATATGCTAGATCATGCTAGTAGTATGAATCTTGAAACTTACTTAATGGGTGACTTCAACATAGATTGGAATTATTCTGACTGTCCTAGGAAAATCAAATTAATGAGCACAGCAACGGCATGTGGATTATTACAGGTAATTAACAAACCGACTAGAATATGTATAAAAAGGGATGGCACTCAATCAGCTTCCTGTATTGACCACATGTTTATAAATAGACTACAACTTTGCTCAATTTGCTTATCTGTGCCAATTGGTTGTAGTGACCATAATCTTATTGCAATTGTAAGGAAAACAAAAGTTCCTAAATCGGGTCCAAAAGTAATAATGGAAAGGTCATTTAGAAGATTCAATCAATTACAATATGAAGATGATATCAGAAATGCAAATTGGTCAGAGGTATTTCTACAAAAGGATCCAGAGAAAGCATTTCAGCTTTTTGATCGAACTTTAATGACAATTGTAGAAAATCATGCACCAATAAAAAAGTTTACTGTTCGGAATGTCAACACCCCGTGGTTAGAACAAGAATTAAAAGATCTTATGAAAGAAAGAGATCTAGCTAAACAAGCAGCAATCATATCTAAATTTAAATCGGACTGGCAAATATATTGTAAACTTAGAAATTGTGTAACTAAGTTAAATAAGAAGAAAAAGAAATTGTATTACAATAAGAAAATTACAGAAATAAAACATGATAGTAAACAAGTATGGAATACATTGAATAATATATTAAGAGGAAATAATAAATCAACTCCAGGTTATTTAGAAAATTAAGGTGAATTTTTTTACTAAACCAAGTGATATAGCGAATCATCTCAATGACTATTTCATAAATAAAATAAATCATCTTAAAAATATTACACAGTCACACAAGACAGATTTATCAAATACATTGATAAATAAGATGATTGAAGGTAAAACATGTAGTTTTAAATTCAAGAGTGACAGTGGTTCTAAAGTGGAATTACTTCTGATGAATTGTAAAAACAAACCACCTGGTGTTGACTATCTTGAATATAAGTTGCTTAAGCCAATAGTTTCAATCATTGCTCCTACTATTGCTCATATAATTAATATGTGCTTTATGGAAAATATATGTTTGCAAGCATGGAAAATATGTAAAGTTATGTAAAGAAAATGCCTTTCTCTGGCTCAAACAGTAGACCAATAAGTGTATTACCAATTCTTGGTAAAGTAATGGAAAGAATTGTTTATGAACAGATTCAGTCTTATTTTTTAAATAATGATTTAATTACAAATTTTCAGCATGCATATAGAGGAAAACACTCAACAGCCACTGCCCTGACTCAGATGGTAGATGACTGGTTCAAGGATATGGAGTAAAGGAAAATGATAGGTGTTGTAATGCTTGATTTCACTGCAGCATTTGATATAATTGATCACGATTTACTGTTAAAAAAAAATTAAATATGGTTTTTCACGAACCACATTATTATGGATGGAAAGTTATTTGACAGAGAGAAGACAATTAGTTTACTTTAATGGAAGCTTTTCAAAGGTAAGGGTTGTGGAACATGGCGTGCCTCAAGGAAGTTGTCTTGGGCCACTCCTCTACACAATCTTTACCAATGATCTTCCATCTGTTTTAGATAAAGCAAGCATTTCATTGTTTGCTGATGATTCCACTATATATTTAGCAGGAACTGATATTGGTGATTTAAATACAAAACTACAGAGAGAGCTACAGTTAGTGGTGGACTGGATAAGGAGTAACAAATTGATTCTCAATGTATCTAAAACTATCTGTTTAGTGGTTGGAACTCCTTTTTCTTTATGTTCCAAACCGAAACTTGAACTCAGTATAGAGCAAAATTATGTAGAGCAAAGAGAAGAGGCTAAACTTTTGGGAGTGATGATTGATAATAGATTGTGTTGGGATAGACATGTTCAGAAATTGGTAACTAAAATGGGCAACACTTTGTCTGTTATTAAAAGATGTGCAAAAAACTTTACACTACAGACCGTTAAACAAGTACTGTTCTGTGGTTTGGTCTAGCATCTCAACAATTAATATAAGAAAACTACAAGTGATTCAGAATAAAGCAGCACGTGTGGCTCTCTCATGTGGGTTTAGGTCAAATGTTGAGAAAATGCATGAAAGCCTCTCATGGTTTAAAGTTAAAAACAGATTTGTGTATTCACTAATGTTTTTTTTACATAATGTTATAACAAACAAAACACATTTTACTTTATATACAAAACTATGTTTTAGTACTGATGTACATCATCATCCAACAAGGCATGCAGTAGGAGGTAGTTTAATTTTACCTAAAGTGAAAACCAAATCAATTCAACGTTCAGTTAGGTACAGAGCAATGTGTGAATGGAACTCTCTTCCAAATACTATCAAACAACAAAACACTCAGTATGGTTTTTGAAAAATCACTTAAGAAATATTACCTTCAAAGATATTTCAATATTTAACATTAATTTAGAGAGATTCTGTCATAGGGCTTTTCGTTATATCTTATTTAAAAAAACAAAAAACGGGGTAGCGTAATCTTTTCAACTTCTTTTATATTATTTATTTGTATTTTTTCTTTTTGTGTGAGGTTAATTGTGTTAATTGTAAAATATGATTTGTATTTTCAAATGTTGTGTAATTTGAATAATGTATTGTGCGTATGGTGTGTAATGTGATGTTGTAAATTGTATTGTCACATAATAGATTGTAGGACCCCAGGAAGAATAGCTTTTAGCTTATGCTGAAGCTAATGGGGATCCAAATAAAACAAACAAACAAATGTCAGATGGAGACTACTGACTGCTTGACTGCTGTCCAGCCATCGTTGTTGGGCTTTTCAGTTGTTACCTCCCAGCTTATCACTAATGTTTGGCAATAAAATCAATACAAAGAAGTGTAGCAGTTACAGTACAACCTGCTATCTTGGACCAATGTTGTCTATTAGATCATTATGTCTTAAGACAATCAAACAATACGTTATTTTACTTAAATTCATGTGTGAAGCTGCTAGGAGAGTGGCAGAGTAAAACCCAAACGCACTGTCAGGCAAGGAAATTCAGAGTCCAAAAACGTTTTATATACGTTTTAATAACAGCTGGTTATTGGAGTCTGATCATCTTATCAATTCTGAATTGTCATTATCATATGTGGTCCCAAATCAGATACAGGTTAGATTTTTTGCAATGCGATCTCCATCTAAACAGTCCTCAGAATTCATGCAGGATTTACATCACTGTAGATCGAAATTCATCTGGCGGGAGTTACTCATGTCAAGATCCCACCACTCCTGGCTCCAATTCTGCATCCACACACACCTCCGTACATAAAGCTGTAAATAAAAATTTGGCTCATTCAACTTACAAATTAAAAAGTAAACGCTGACTTCAATGACCTCCATGTTTCCTTCCATATGACAGCGTGGTATTTGTGGTATTTGTGACATCTTTGTTAATGTTCTTTTGTGCAAGCTTTGTTCAGGACCATGACCAGTTCACACGGGAATCTGATATTGGCCAATTAAAAAAAAAACTTTAACAGTCAACAGCCAAAAAAATAAATTTAGCACTTAGGCTTCACTGTGAATGAAGCCTTAGTGATACAGCATGAAAACAGAACAGAGTAAGAAGTAAACTAAGAGTAACAAGTTATTACAACATGTAAATGAGGAGCAACCACTCATACAATATATAACACTAGTCATCAAAAAAACTTGTTATTGTAATCAACCAAACATTAAAATGTTCCTCCGCAACCTTTCCGCTGTACAAAACCCCCACCAGGTCACTGCTATAAAACACAGCATCATCAAACAGTCACTGACTCCCACGACTGTGTAATGGATTGCTATCATAATTGCAATTATTGCAATCATTGTGTTGACCTCTCAGCCCAGATAAATGGGCACAGCAAAACAATACTTTCATCTGAATTATGAAAGCCTTACAGGGTTATGAGGTTAATGCTAATGCTTTGGAGACAACACAGGAAAAGGTGCTGAGAATATTCACCTGCATTTATTGTTCCAATTGATTATGTATTGTATCAGTGTGACTCAGACAATACAGTGTGGTCCATAATTATATCATTTTAAGTGATAAACTAATCCGATGACTTAACAGTACTACATGTTTCTGTAGTGTTGAGGCATTTATCCCTCTGTCCCTCTCACCTTCTCTGATTCCATTTCTGGGATGTTTGTCAGCTTGTTAAACTGTGATCACATGATTTATCAGAGGGGATCTAAATGCATTTCATGTTTGATGCATTTCAAGAAACCTTGCTATTCACTTGGTCTTTAAATGCCATATTAAAGCACATGTGGCATTATGTTCGCACCAATGGTACTGTAGGGCTCTTTATTTTCTCATATTGATGGAATTCTACTTAGATTTTGTACTAAATTAAAAATATTAGAACTAGAGCAAATCTGTCCTTAATCACTGGCTATGATCTGTGCCCTGATGATCCGCCTTAATTAAGTGGAGGTTTTTCTATTAAGACAGATTTCACTGCTAACCCTGCCCTCGTTAGTTCAACATCTGAACACCTAACCCTTATAGGCTGCTGGTAAAAGTAACTATACAGTGAGGTGGTTACTGTTGATATGAATTAGAACTACATCCCTGCATTTGATGCATAGGGAATATAGATTAGAGGGTGACAATTTTTCGGGACTCTCGCGGGTCACTGTATTCCCGTGGGAGTCCCTTGGTACAGGAGTCAATTTCACTGTTGGTAACGTGATAGGGACGGAATAGAGCATAGAAATCAACAGGAGCGGGAAAGAGCCGGAGATTAAATTTAAAAAATGACGCTGCAATGCAGTGAGTGCGCCCAAAGATGCATTTCTAGGCTACTTTAGTATGTGAAAGGCAGTGATTCTTCTAACCTACCCTAAATCGATAAATGTGTGTTTTGAGTGTGAGAAGATCTCCGTTAGGAATTACGTAATTAAATCTCCTAGGCCTGCAGGTAATGCATGTATAGTGTAGCCTAAATTTCCGAGGCAACCTCAGTGATTTGACCACGATTAACCAAACATGCTATACAATATAAATCTGTGTCACCTTATGTCTGAACAACGCCACTGAGGATGCAGTGATAGTTATTCACAATGTCTTCTTAATTTCATTTCCTTCATTTGGCAGTGTTTACTGCTGTGACAAGCCACTTAACACATTTTCATTTACTTGTCATAGCAGCATAACTTTGTCCAGCAGCAAACAATGTAGCCTGTGGCCTTAGAACAACAAGCCCCTCTACTCCACTCTGTACAATTGAATGAGTTGAGTTATGTTCATGTTGGAAATCATGTTTCAATTGACCACTTATGGTTAATAGAACAGGGTTGCACACCATTTCAAGTTCACTGTGGACTAATAAAAGCAAGTTAAATACATCATATTTTTAAGTTAACATACATTAATAGGTTTTATAAATGAAGCCTAAATACACTATTGGAGAAGAAAAGCAAATTATGAAATGTTATTGGTCATTATATTTGTTTTTAAATGTACTATTGATCCATATTGTGTTAGTGATTTCATGTAATGTATTTTGTTTGATTAGATGTGAGTGTGTGCATGTAAAACAGGTAGTTGCTGTTAAAGGGAACGCCCAGTCAGTCACAATGTAGAAACATAGTCAAAACTGCTGCTGATGGATGGATGGATCTCACATCTGTATATGAAAACACCTTTTTGTGTGCGTGTGTGTGTGTGTGTGTGTGTGTGGGGGGGGGGGTGTGGGTGTGTGGTTTTGTACTTGTTTGTCCTGTTTACCGGCCCCTCTATCTGCACTGAACACCTTGAGGTCACAGCAGACCTATGCTGGACATGCTGGCTGGTTCCCATTTAGATGATGCATAGTTGTTACTGCCTCCTGGCTATCAGTTAGATTAGACCAAAATGGCCCACAATGGCAGGCTCATCGTGAAACAGAGGATCTTCTCCTGGGAAGGAGAAGGGCACATTTAATTAAGTCATCTTTAGAACCCTCCATGTTTTACAAACGTATTAGTGCAGTCTAAAGATGCATCCATGTGTCAAGTATTTGTTGAACAAAGTGTTAGTTAAAGCCATTCACTTTCTGACTGTGTGTCTATCTATCTATCTATCTATCTGTCTGTCTGTCTGTCTATCTATCTGTCTATCTATCTATCTATCTATCTGTCTATCTATCTGTCTATCTGTCTGTCTGTCTGTCTGTCTGTCTGTCCTTAATTTATTTGGACTATTACATTGTCTTACACTCTTGGCACAATTGCACCTGTAAGGAAACATGCACTTATAGTATTCCCATGTAACACATTCAGTTGATTATATAAATTAATTGTGTAGGTTGAATGGTTTTGTTGCTAAATAATAGAGACAATTAGCATACTGCATTTTGTTTATGTACTGTATGCTTACAGCTCAAATGGGTGGGTTTGGTTTTCACCACTTTTTGAACCGAACTGACTACTCAGTGTTAGTGTTTATATCACAGCACTTTTTGCGATACAGTATGAAGCAAGCACACCCAAGTGGTAAATCATGATTGTTCCAAGATTCATTATGGATCTGTTTATAGCCCTACTCCTGAGAGAAATATGCTGCTTGTGCTTTGATGACCACTTTTATTGAAAGGGAAATTGAAAGATGTTTGATTTGCAGGATATTTCTCTCTGTCTTTGTTACTGAGTGAACAAGTACCAGCATCTTACCGCTTCGTACTGTTCTATTAGTATGTTACGTGATGTATTATTTTTTTTTTCTCGTAGGACTTTGCAATACAATATTATAAATATCTCCACTAGAATAGGTGTGTGTGGCTTCAATAGCAGGGTGAGAGAGACAAGTACTTGCATGGTGTAATTTGTACATGACTAAATAAAATGATACAATAAATAAAACTGAGTTTGCTACAGGAAAACAGAACACCTTAAGAATATCCACTTCTAAAAATCCGCATATGGCCGTTCCAAAAACTATATATGCCTGCTGTATCACCGCCGTGGTGAAGAGAAACCAGTATTGACTGTTGCTGCAAGATGTAGTATGAACCGTGCTCATATATTGTCAGAGTCACACACCTTGTTAACCTGAACACCCATCCTGACTTCCTCCTTAAAAGGTTTATGCTATAACCCTGTCATCTGCTTTTTGCTACTGAGAGAGGACAGTAAATTGTCCGGAAAGTGTAAACGTGCATACTTTTAAGTGTCTCATCAAGGCAAGCTAACAAACCGGATTTGCAGTATGTCAGATGAAGCCTATTTTGTCTGCAGTGTGTACTACCGAAGCAACACAGTACAGATAGGTAATTGCAAATATGCTTTGTTGCTATCTATAGGAAAACATTCTTCTCATCTTCTAAACTATTCATTAAATGGGAAGTTAATTCCATCTTGTCAGACAACACTAGATATAGTAAATAGTTTTTTTCCATTAGACATAATTTATTTCAGTTTTATTTATAGTATCAAATCATAACATGCGTTATCTCGAGACATTTTACAGATAGTAGGTCTAGACTACACTCTATAATTTACAAAGAGCCAACAATTCCAGTAATTCCCCCAAGAGCAAGCATTTAGGAGGAAGGCAGAAACCTTGAGTGGTGAGGAAAACTTCCTTTTAGAGAGAAACCTCAGACAGACCCAGGCTCTTGGTAGGCGGTGTCTGATGGTGCCAGTTGGGGGTGTGATGAACAGTGGCAATTATTGTCACAATAAAGATAATGGAACTATGACTAGAAATAGTAGTTGTAGTAGTTCATGGCGTAATGGGGCACTGCAGCGCGTAGCGGGACGTGGCAGGGCATGGGAGGGCGTAGCAGGGCACTGCAGGACGTAGCAGGGCATAGGAGGGCGTAGCAGGGCACTGCAGGACGTAGCAGGGCATAGGAGGGCGTAGCAGGGCACTGCAGGACGTAGCAGGGCATAGGAGGGCGTAGCAGGGCACTGCAGGACGTAGCAGGGCATAGGAGGGCGTAGCAGGGCACTGCAGGACGTAGCAGGGCAACTCATGTTGCCATGGGTAGTTTTGACTCATCTTAGGGAACATCAACCATTGAAGACATACATTTTGCTAGCCCAGAGTGTTGTACAACTAACACTCAGTATATTGTGCACTCTTATGATTCACCACATCAACACATGGATAAGCTCCCTTTTATATGGCTATATTCTCAGCATGTATATTTATGTGTGGGTCGATCTAGGTTTCTTCACTCGGAGGCATGTTCATTGTGAGTGTGTAATTGTGTGTGTGCACTATACAATTTGTGTTGGTGGGCTCGCATGTGTGTGTCTTGACCCCAATGGTAAGAGAGGAGAGGAAACGGCAGAGGAGAAAACCGCAAGTGAAGCGTGGAATGTGCTTGGCTTTGGGATTACATTGGCCCATGTGCATGGGAAAACACAAAGGGGAACAGCTTCTGCCAGACAGATGAGACCGTGGAAAAGTGCTTGGCCTTGGCTCCATTTTTACATCAATTTGACTTTTTTCTCACAGTTAAAGAAGTGTTAAAGGCTTTGGTTCACTCTTTAATTCTGTCTGTTCATCACAAAAGTGTCATAGTGAATCTAGTTTGCCCTTCAGTTTATAGGAAAGAGGAAATATTTTTGGCTGCTGTCTTAGTTTAAATCATTTGTTCCAGGGGTGTCCTAAGTTTGTCAGCTCAGCTTGTCTTGCTAGACGTTTACTAGATACACTGAATAGAGACCCCCCCCAGAAATAAGGTACCACATTAAATTAGATTGGCAATATAAAAGTTTTTTAAACCATCTGAGAGCACTTTGTGAAGTGATTTTATTCTCACACCCAAAGACACCACAGGGAATGCAAACTGACGGAGCACTGATGTTTGGTTTGTGGAGAGGAGAAATATCTACTCTGCACGTTTCTCTGTGTTATGATTGGAAATGAGACTTGATTAGTTTTCTAAGATGGATTTGGATGCATTTGCAGCAGCATGAAATGCTGGCATCCATTAATGTTTCCCTGTCTGCCTCATGATCTATGTGGCCTTTACCCTCCCCATATGCTAATACCTAATTAGTATGCAATGCTGTGGATGAAAACATGTACATGACATTAAATCATATTTTAATTAAGCTGGCATGATCACTGGAAGGCATTATCTATTAGCTATTGAGAAGTAACACACGCTTCAGAGCACCAAATCCCTATACATGTATACCCATCCATCCATCCATCCATCCATCCATCCATCCAAGGGAATTGGTCACCACACATTTCTGATCATCCCCAGCAATAATGGCATGGCCCTCCCATGCATCGGATGCCCTTAGTCTCCTTCCTCTGTAGCTGTGTCCAGCTTTCAGGCACATTTTCGGAGCAATTTTACAAGTGATGATGGGTCTTATGATGGAGATGGAGGGTTGTTGTAATGGCAGACAGGCCAAATCGAAGCCATGTAGCAAACATGTATGTATGCCACAGGGGCTAATCCTACACTGGTCCAGAATGATGAACACAGATTAGTCAAAGACCAGGACGTAGCAAATTGTTGCAGTGTATGAATGGGGGATGGGCTGTGACACAGTGCCAGAGTGGAGTATTTCTGCTGGCAAGGGATTGTACCCTACAGGTAGCAGGTGTGTCTGGCTTTGCATACTGCATGCTCCCGTGGATTACATGTGAAATGTTACTGCACATAGATGAGTGTACTTTGTAATTACTAATATTGTTGAATCAGCAGTGTTGCATGCAGCTGAAGCACTGAATACTGTGACATAGTTGTGATAAAGCTAATATATATTTTTTTCTCTTTTCCCCTCCTCCCTCTTTTCCTCCTCTGTGTCTCAACAGCAGCAGATGGTGAGGAACCAACTTCAGCAGGTGGGGAATTTTTTATGCTTGGTAACGTGATTTCCGTTCATTCGTGTGCGTGTGCGTGTGCGTGTGCGTGTGCGTGTGCGTGTGTGTGTGTGTGTGTGTGTGTGTGTGATGAAGGGAAGGAGAGAGCTCTTTCGATTTCTAAATCTTGGCCAAGCCCCTTTCCTTGCTTCTTTCTTTCATTACCACTAACTCTAATCCCTGAATCGGCTCACTGATCATGCCTGGTCAGCAGCCCTCATGATTATATCATTTTGTAGTTCAGTTTATAAGGCAGTCCTATTTAAACCAATTCTAATAGTGTGACTTATGAGAAATAGCTTGTCTTTATCTGGTACAGAGTTTTGAGATTGTTTTCAGAACCTCACCGTCCCTATTCCGTCCTGTGATTGCTTCAGCTAGATTGCTTTTCTGAATACCTGAGCAGTTAGCGTAATTTCTAGGGCTGTTTATGAGAATTACTTTCAACATCTCAAACCCTTCCTGTCTTGTATTTAAAGTGCAATGCATTGCGTCCTTATGCCATTAGCATCAGTCTGAATGTGCAGTGTATCCATTCCCGAAGGAGCGCATTGAGTGTGTTTTCTACTGCTCTTAGTGTTTATAATGGGTAGTAAAGTAAAGATCTGTGAATTATCATACAGAAACTTCCTTCCTTAGAGGCCATATTTGGTATTCAGAAGTACTGCTTGTCATTATTGAAACAATTAATGCAACAAGAGTTTTATTACAAAAATAAGACCACAGAGGACAACAGTAAACAAGGACCTGATTCATCTTCATCAGTGGTATATAATTAAAATGT
Organism: Zingel zingel; assembly: GCA_023566125.1. Classification (NCBI taxonomy): domain Eukaryota; kingdom Metazoa; phylum Chordata; class Actinopteri; order Perciformes; family Percidae; genus Zingel; species Zingel zingel. Next base: position 26,023,743 of record CM042314.1, read on the forward strand.
CACTTCACATCCTGGTGAAGTACTGCAACTGAATACAAACATTCTACTTCTAAGTGCATCGCCAGCATCTAATTGTCTTTGTCTATGTTTCTTCCATTAATATTAATATTTGCTGGTTTATTTGAGATCAAATGGGTTAAACCAAGAATGATTTATTTAGATAAGACATAATACCCCCAAAATCAAAGCAGTTTGTTGTTAATGAATGAGTTAATTAGAAAATAGAAACACAAACACATGAACACACATACATGTATACATAATCTGAATATGCATTTGCTACTATAGAACACTAATATGAACCATTTCAATTTCAACTAAAAGAGGATATTGAAAAGTTTAATTTCACACAAACAAAAATGACTTAATAATTGAAAATGCTAATTTCAATGTCAGTATCCAAATGTCACATTTTTTTCACTGATGCCAGAACACACAATTGAAATGTACATTGTGTGGTGGCATAAATGTCACAGAAAAGACTATAGACTATATAGCTTATATTGCACAACTCAACATATGGAATTGAAGTTCAATGACTGTAGCATACCTACATACATACATACATACATACATATGAATACCAACTGTGAACATAATGTCAATGCTATATAATAATGTATAAAGTATAATAATTCAGTCTAAATCATATGCATGGATACACTTATCTTTAGCATAAATATACTGTTTAAATAACTACAGTTAATCTTGTTGCTAGGTCTTTCTAAAGATTTTTTTTCTATGTACTGTACACACTTCAGATAAAAGAGAAGAATGTGACAAACAGCACAAGAAATAATTATCAGATCTGAAAATGACCCGATTTAGGTGTGACTTGTGACCACTGACCTGGAACTGGACTTAGAGAGAAAATAGGACAGGGCGATGTGGAAGGCTAAATTACTCATGACAGGTTCGGAGAATTTAGCATATCAGCTGCTATTTCACAGCCTTTATATCTTCAATCTAAATATTCACGCCCTTTGTCTGCACACATATAGAGGGGACTTTTCTTTAGCACGTTTAGCCTGTGTTTCTTTAGCTCCTGTGTGTATGTCTGTGGCTATGTTCATGCTGATGTGCTTTGTATGTTAGTCTATGAACATTGGCCCACTATCTACATTGCATCTTAAGCTACTTTTACAATTGAAAGTTTCAGAGTGAGAGAGAGAGAGTCTGCTTAGTGTGCGAAACATGACAGAATATTGGATTTCATTTTGTCCTCTGCTCCAGTGGAATGATAAAATGAGGAAATTGGCTGCATTTTATCTACATAGTGTTGGAAGGTTGGATTCTTTCTTTACATCTAGGAAAGTCTGTTCATATTGTGTCAAATTGAACATTTTTGATAACAATACAAATACAAAGGATGTGGGAGACTTACTGTACTGTACCTTTTACCTTTTGCTGCAAAAACTCCTACGGAGAATAGCAATGGCTGAACTTAATGTTACACTGAATAACAATAATAAATGACATCCGGTAAGTTTTGGTTTCACACTGCAGTTATGCAAGCGCACTAAAGAGCTATACGTGACAAAACTACGTCCTGCCATCGTCACATACATGAGCTGCGTCTCCAGATACTTATAATTGATTGTTTTATAGATGGGCTTCCCCGTCCTCTCGTATCCTCTCTCTGTGTCTGAGTTTTTTCAAATGACTGCTGCTCTCCCCTACTGACTGCTGCTCTCCCCTACTGACTGCTGCTCTCCCCTACTGACTGCTGCTCTCCCCTACTGACTGCTGCTGCTCTCCCCTACTGACTGCTGCTCTCCCCTACTGACTGCTGCTCTCCCCTACTGACTGCTGCTCTCCCCTACTGACTGCTGCTGCTCTCCCCTACTGACTGCTGCTCTCCCCTACTGACTGCTGCTGCTCTCCCCTACTGACTGCTGCTCTCCCCTACTGACTGCTGCTCTCCCCTACTGACTGCTGCTCTCCCCTACTGACTGCTGCTGCTCTCCCCTACTGACTGCTGCTCTCCCCTACTGACTGCTGCTCTCCCCTACTGACTGCTGCTGCTCCCCCCTACTGACTGCTGCTCTCCCCTACTGACTGCTGCTGCTCCCCCCTACTGACTGCTGCTGCTCTCCCCTACTGACTGCTGCTCTCCCCTACTGACTGCTGCTGCTCTCCCCTACTGACTGCTGCTCTCCCCTACTGACTGCTGCTCTCCCCTACTGACTGCTGCTCCCCCCTACTGACTGCTGCTCTCCCCTACTGACTGCTGCTCCCCCCTACTGCTGCGGCTCTTTTTGTTTTGTTGTGATGTTGAGAAGCAAGACACGGGAACTTTCTTTCTGGAGCATTTATTCAGAGACAAACGGAAAACTACACTGTACATTTACTACCACTTAACAAATAAACTGCTGATGTATTTTCTGCTCTCATAGCCGACAGCTGTCTGCTCTGAGCGCTGACACCATCACTCACTCTCTCATGTGGCCTACACACTAAGCACCGAGCTATTCCTTAAAGGAACTTCCCCGGTCTTGTAACACAAGGAGAGCCTGCCAGAGCTTCTTGTATTTGGTCCGAAAGTCCGAACGATCCAAAAAATGCTTTCACACTGCGTGTGCCACGCAATTCAGGAGCAGCACAAATCACATCACAACAAATACCATAAATGCACAAGACCCGTGGTTGCATCCTGTGAACTCTGTGTGAAATTCCTCCGATGCCACTCATAATTGAGCCTTAAGGTTAAGTGGATAACTAACTGCAGTACAGTAGTCCTCCACTGAACAGATTGGAGCCAGCCTCTGTTTGATTATCTTACATCTTATTAGGTTACAGCTAATTCCTCCTGCCATATGCAATTTGGCATCGCTCACAAACATTGGTATCAGGAAAATGCCTTTTTGTGACGACCTTTAAGGAGTCAGGGACAACGCTCTGACATTTTCATGGCATTTAGTCTCTGACAAGACGTCCTCCATTTCTTCCTTTCTCTCTATCTTCCAAGAACGATGCTGATCTTATGCGTGACCTCTCCATTTGGATATTTATTTGACATATTTTAAACCATTTTGTTTCTGCATGATTTTTACTTCTTTCAACTTTAAGTGCATTTGTCTGACATTGTCAAATGCTGATGGACTGAAATGACGGAGTGGCAAGGGCACAGGAGAATAGGAGGCCAAGGACTCACTAAAAGCATGAGTGTACGCCGGCTTACGCTGAGAGCACTGATGTAATATTGGTGGTGTGGTGCCAACTTTTATCAGTCGAGACGAAGGATGGGTGCAGTGACCATGAGCCCGTGAACCAGTGAAGCCATCACAGAGAAAGAGGCTGGGTTAAAATAGATTTGACACAATTAGGCCATGTCAGATTTCTCTGTGATGTGGATGGGTGCACATTCAGAGCTGAAGAGCTTCGATGTAGATTCCACACAGGCAGATAAAATGTAGCCTATATCTACGCAAGATTTTATTAAAGGTTAACAAGGTGATTGATGGGCCGGCTTGTTAACTCAGTAGTGTAGATGGAGAAATTGGAACTGAAATTCAGAGTTGACAATTTAATTTACAGTTTTATTTGTCATTAACAGTCAATTTAATTATTTACTAAATCTCCTTGAAATAGCCTAAGAGTTTTTTCAATGAATGCTGTGTGTAACTGGGGAAATGATGCTCAGTGCAGCTGATAACGAAAGACCAAGTCAAGTCCAGATGCTTGTTTGTGTTTAGTAAGAGTATTAGATCAAAATACTTTCTCCACTTATGCTGTTAAATGGTCAGCTGGCCCCGCTCAATCTGACACACTTTACGGATCGGTAATGCTTTGTCTTAGAGGTCGACCGACTAATCGGCCGATTTTTGGCATTTTTTTTACATAATCGGCATCGGCCAATATCCCAGTATATCAAGCCGATTAATTAATAGGCAGGCGCATCTGCGGGCAGCCTAGTGTTAACAACATGAATAGGCGACATTTTTTACAGCGCATCCAGACCAGCTGCCTCCAGTCCCTCCCCTCGTGAAGTCTAGCGCGGTGTGTCTCACACAGTCACTTCAGGCTCAGACGCTACCGTTAGTATTAATGTTGCTGGTGTTCTTGCCTTGGGATTAACTGTACTAATAAAACCGTACAAAACACCGTGGCCACACCGCTGTGGAAGCTCCCCGAATGTCATTTATCAGAGTCTGGTTGTTACCCCTGTCCGTGGCAGTCTCATCCACTCCTATAACGGAGCTAACTGGAGCTAACCGCTAACGGAGCTAACCGCTAACGGAGCTAATCGTTGCTAACAGAGCCTTCAGTTCTCCGTGCCTGTATCCATTAACTGCATCTATGGACTCGAGCACGAATAAAACCCTTAATTTCATTAAATTGGCTGGACGGGTTTTAAATTACAACTAAGAGTTGTTTAAATGACAGAAATCTGCTCAGATAAGATCCTAATTAGTGCAACAGGACATGTAACAGTAGGATCCCCAAAACACAGATAACACACTTCAACAAATGAACAATGATCTAACAAACAAGGTGAACAAGAACTGACTTAAGATAGCTCTAGTCTTATGGGATTCAACAGCAGTTAGGAGGAAATAGTGTTGAGATTAATAATAACGTCACTTTCTGTGAAGCTTGCAGATTTGTATTCTCAGAAGTTTAATAAATGCTGCTAAGTGCACTAAACTTTATTTTTTCATTGAAAAGTTTATTTTCTTACCTGTTTTGTTTAGCCTATTTCATAGCCTATATTTTTCATACATTATTTATAGCCTACAATATACAGTAGGCTATGTTTTTACATTAGCCTATACATTTTTAATTGAATATACAAGTGTAGATTGGTGAAGTGTTCAATAAATGTTTTTGTTGAGAAATTCTGTGTATATTAGTGTTACATTTTATCTTTTAAATAGAGGTTTAAAAACAAGCATGTATCAGCCAAATATCGGCCAAAATAAATGTATCGGCCATCGGCTGACCTCGATTTCTAAAGATTGGCATCGGCCAGAGAAAACCCATATCGGTCGACCTCTACTTTGTCTGATCTCATGACCCAAACCAACACGGCGGTAGCCGTAGCAAGCTTTGTTCCCCTGCTTTTTATTGTCAGTGAAATAGCTGTAGCCTAATACTGTGCATTGTTAACATTCTTTTTTTTTTTACATAAGGAATATTTTTTCTTGAGTCTAATTTTAATAGAAAAACTGAGTGAACAAGAGGCTGAGTTAATTATATCCCTGTTGTGAAATCAAGTGACCCTTAATACCTCAAGCCTCTCAGTGTCAGTGGTGCATTGTAAAATGTAGTGTTTTAAACTATATTAATAAGGTGCTAAGTTGTAAAGTACAGTCTAATATAATTAGTATGTGCTTGTACATTTGAAACAAGCTAATGTTTGTGACAGCTGTCAGCTAAGATGTTAGAGCATGTAGCTTTAACCCTGGAAATGTCGGGCCTTTTGTGATTGATCTGCGAGGAAACAAAGGATGCTTTCCTGTGTTTAACCATTGGTCTGGTTTTCACAGCTGATTGATTGGACTCTCTTTGCAGCCAGAAAAGAAATCACAGCGCTCGTGCCCGGACACAACACAGGCTCACATCAATCACTGAGCGAGGGTTGGCTTGTACAGCGGAGCAGCAGCTTATATTCACAAAAAAAAAAAAAAGCTGCCAATGTTTCCTCCAGACACGCGTCACACAACATGCACGAAGAGTGAGGAGAGCATCCGCTGACAGCCTGAGGAGTTCTCCTCAGATGACACACAATGTCCGCCTTCCTGCCTTTCTGGAAAAGTTGTTTAGTTTACTTTTTTTTTTTTTCTCAGATGTGTTGTGCTCTCCAGTGTTGTGTCCTCTCATGCCTGCTGCTTCCAGTATGACTGTCACTTCTTCATGCATTCATGCTTCACTCAGTTGTTGCTGCAGTGAATTAGTGAATTTATTAAAATAGCACTTTATTTCCTAAAATGGAAATAAGTGAATGGAAAATATTGTCGCTATTATCTATAAATGTATCTATAACTGTAAATGTCAATTGTCAGAACGTTTTTAGCCCATCAGCCACATTTATATATAAATTTTTTTCAGTATAGGTTTTAAAAGAGTTTTGTAAATCTCAACCCACTGAGACCATGATAGTTGCAAAAACAATTAGACATGATGTTTCCTATTGGCAAGGTTTGTTTGCATTCTCTCAGCAGAATAGTTTTTTTTTTTTTTAATATAATATGCTAATTGGATGTCTTATTTGTTCTGTGTGTGCTAATGTTACTGCAACATCATCTTTCCATCAGGTTTGGGCTTTTCTTTAACTCACAGGGTGTAAAGATATGCAGTGTTTCCATCACCTTGAAGTATTCTGAGTTTAAAATTGTCATTCGAAAATTTGGTCTCAAACGTAGCTGTCATACAGAACGCACTCTCTGTATCTCTCTCACTCACTTTGGCTTTCTCCTTGCCTCTGCCTCCTTCCCTCCCTGCTTCTTTCTGCTTTACGTGCTCTCCATTAGGGAGGCTGTCAGTATGCCTTGGTACGACTATAGATCGCCACGTCAAAACAGCCCTGAAACCTGTCACCCCCCCTTCCTTAGAGAGCAGGGCCTCTGTGAAAGCTATTATACGTTCCTCTGTTCAACTGATTAGCCACCGCTCTCATTATTACTGATACAGGCCCTGGCTTTCAAATGGCATGACTTCGATAGGATTACCTCGTTTGTAATTCATATCCAGAGGCCTACTAATTCCAACGAGAGAACAATAATAAGCTTGCTAGTGGTGGTTATTTATTTATATTCTTTGCCAAGTTCATTTTCAGCCTATACGTTTTCTGGGTTAGGGCTAGTCTTAAATGGTTGAGCAGATGATGTAGTATACAATCCAAAGCCACACCCATTTACTTGACATTCTCGAATTTTGTGCTCATGGCTGCTCATTTGTCAAATTGACTTAAGAGGGTATGATAGTCTCACCCTTGAGACTTTTGTTGTTGCTTATCACTTAAAATGTCCAGTCAAAGCACAGTTTACCTGTCAACTATAAGATATGACTGTAAGGAAGCTGAAAAAAAGGCTCATGGATGCAAATTTGTTTTGCTTCTTCTGGTTTTTCTGTCAACAGACTTTAAAAGCTTCAGACTTACCACAAGTTATCACATCAACCAGCAGACTTTCACCTCACATCAGTCTTTTAATGTTCAACATGTACTGAGCTTTAGCCAGGTTTACATTAATATCCAACAGCCGACTTCCAAAGTTTTCCCATCCAATCTCAATCCACAAAGTTCTGACAGCGCTCGGTGCAGTCGTACAACTCAATGTTTAAAAGATGAGACAGCTATTGGCAGGCCCTTGACTTATGAAACCAATAACCCTGCGTCAAGGCCTCATCATTTACATTTGGCTGCATGCTGCAGGTTAATCCGGCAGTAATATGGCACCATGTTGTGGCCACTGCCAATGAAGTAATGTATTGCTGTGTCATATACATTTAGTTGTAATCACTTTGATTCAACGCTGTGGTTGTCACCATTGGTCCCAAAGAGATAAAATTATGTGTAGAATGAATTGAAAAGAAAAAAAAAAAAACTCACAGAAGAAAAAGTGCTCCAACTGAGTTATTAATCATTACCAGCAGACCTTTGAGCGTTTTTTTCTTTTTTTCTTTTTATGATTGAAATTCTTTTGTTTGCTAAATCCCTAAAGCGTGAATTCACTATCGACTGCAAAGCTACCCAGTGTTCACTACACCCAAATTTTAAAAAGAAAACAATGGTAATGATGAATGGGGTGCTGCACACACAGCAAGAATGCATGTGCTTAGTGACTACGAATTTGAATTCTCTTGCAAATTAATGTTTGAGCATAAGAGCCTTTTCTCCACTGAGCTGTACTGACCATCGCACAGTGCACAGCATACGTACCCTTTGATTTTAAAACGCTGAACTGTTGTAATCAGTTTGGTGGAACGTCAACATGTGGAAACTTTTACAAGGTACGTTAGTATGCAAAATGATGGTGAGCAAAACTATTAGCAAACATAAATTAATACAAACTATGCAAAAGCTGATACATCCATACATGACTGAAAGCAATCCTTGCAGTCTATACCTTTTTTAAAAGGCAAGTTATTATTTGCAATATTCAGACTTTGTGTCATTTTTCTACTTTTTGAACTTCCTAATAACTTTCATAACTTTCTCAAATTTCTCTTCTTTATAAAGTTAGAATCATTTTTAAAATCATGTCAACCATTGTGAGTGGTGCTAAATATGTATGCTTTGCTGCTCTTTTTATTTTATTTTTATTTCTATTTTATATTTATTTTTAACTAATACATACTGTGTCTATATGTTTATACTTATATTGTTATATTCTGGCGATTGATTCTCTTAGCCCTCTTGTATTTAGAGATTGTGTGACGCACACCTACAGCACCAAAACAAATTCCTTGTATGTGTAAAAAAACATACTTGGCAATAGAGCTTTTCTGAATCTGATTCTTAACCTTACAGTACACTTTTCTCTGCATTTTGTAGAATTTTGTTCCAGATATACATCAGTTAGGTGCCATTAAACGCAACGTATGTCTTATACACGCAGGGGCACCTTGAGAGTTGGAATGAATTTCACGGTAGCCAATGTAATAAAGATTTCTTTGTTTTATTATGTCTTTACTTTTATTTGAAACATTATGTTTTAAAATTGATTTTTTAAGACTGAGGCAAAGTTAGCTACTCAAAAAGACCAGCGATTGGTGTGATAGCTCTCTACAGTTTTACACTACTGGCCACTACACGGCACCTTCTGTTATTTAAAGAATAAATAGCAGCACAACTGGCTGAAGGTCAGTTATTAATTATCCAGCGAGCTTGTGCCTCTTACCCAGCAGAGCTGGAAAAAGTCTATGCAATCACTTGAGCAAACGCTCTTTTGCTCTGTGGAATAGTTCACTCTTGATAATTGGCCACAAAAATCAGAGGATGCTAACACAAAAACTAAGCTGTTAGGCCTGTTCAATGTTTGAACTGTGCATAATAGCTCACTTTTAGTTATTTTTATTCTTAAAGGGAACAATTATTTCTACTGTAACAAATAGCTCACACATTGCACAGTTTATGTTTTCACATCGGTCCTATCATTACCCACGGTATTTCACTCAGTATTCAGCTGACCAAACTCTGGTTAAGCAATTCACGTCCTTGTACCCCATAGGGGAGTGGGCCAGTCTCTCTCTCTGTGTGTGTGTGTGTGTGTGTGTGTGTGTGTGTGTGTGTGTGTGTGTGTGTGTGTGTGTGTGTGTGTGTGTGTGTGTGTGTTTCTGTGCATATACTGTAGGTGATAGTGCTCTACATTGCAGTTAGTCTGTGCTCTCCACTTAGCGCTGTGAGGATGAAGTGTTGCCTCTTTGGAGGGGACCAGGGACAGAGACCAGCAGCTGTCACTGAATGTCAGCCTCTCCCTGCTCTCATCCTCAGTTTTGCCTGTCAAACTGTTACTGGTACTTATACACTGTCTCACAAGGTCCAACTTGGTGTCATTTATTCACTTAAACTTTACTGTAAATGTGTTCAATATGGACCTTTCATTAGTGTGGTTTGTTTTAAATCATTGGCTAGGTAAGTTTGTGTAGGAATATTCTTGCCACTGTTGGCATGGTAATGCTCATTTTATTTATGCACACACTGACAGAACATTGTGCTATGCCAGAGTGAATCAGTTACCTAGAACACTGTGTACTTGTATAAACAGTAAATGAGAAAGTAAAACGTGTAGCTCATTATCAGTGTCTCTAAGCCATAACGGACTATTTTAATATTGGCACAAAACACACTTCTTAACATTTTTTTCCTCTTTCTTTTCATGTAGGCCCTTGTCATCCAAACCCTTGCCACAACAGAGGAACATGTGAGATCAGTGAGACCTACAGGGGCGACACCTTTATTGGTTACGTCTGCAAGTGTCCACCAGGCTTCAGTGGAGTTCACTGCCAACACAGTAAGTTGGACCACTATTTCCCCTTACCTTCTTAAAAAAAAAAAAAACTTGAAACACTTAAAAAAGACAAATTAAATCAAAGAGATTGTAAGGTTTTATGAAAATCTGTCTCCTTTTATACATTTCCATGAAGTATGGTTTGCCTGTTTGATCTGACAGATTTTCCCAACACAAATAATGACATTAAGCAGTGAATAAGTGTGAAACAGCTGACAGAAAGTAAATCGCTGTTCAAAGGACTAATTCAGCAAAATGATAGTAGGTTTGGCAGAGAAAAGAAATGCTGAACTGGCTTTCTTTTGTTGCGCATGCTCTTAATAAAGGTTAGTGTCAGAGGTTTTTTGCTGCCTATGAGAAACTTAACGTTAGACCAGGGGCATTGCTCTCAAGCCCAGTACAATTTATGCTCTATCTTTAAACAGACTTTCTAAACTCTTGAGCCCCTAATGCCCTGAAACTGGGCACAAGAGTAATCTCTAACACAAAGAGGTGAGGGGCAGGCGAATGTGGTTGTGTCCAACACCAGAGACTGTGAAAACATGTACAATTACACGACATAAGTGTCATTGCAACTGTGCCAGTGCACTGCTAGCTTTGCTCCATGATGTAAATCAGAGGTCTTGTGTATTTTGATGTAATTGTAGACATCTTGCCAAGAAAGGAAGCAAAGGTGTTTGGAAATCCGCTATATCACTTTTCTTAAAACAACAAAAACATCTATTGATTATTATTGCAACGCTTTCTCTAGCCTTTCCTTGGAAACTCCACAACAATCAACTGGGCTGTTTGATTTGATAACTGTTCACGACAAGAACAAGGAGTAGCCAAAGTGAGCTGTTTTGATATTTATGCTATATCTTTTTCTTACTTAAGCCGTGTGAGTAAAATGTTTAACTTTTCACTGTTCTCAGCAGTTTTTAAGTCAATTTCACAGCAGTGTCAAGGCTTGCTAATGTCAATATCGCTTGCAGTACCACTTACTGCACCAAAACCTTAGTCAATGTGTCGATTAATTTGAAAAAAAGAAAACATGTCTCTTAACAGGTGGAACCAATATCTGCTATCCAGCAGTAGAAATACACAAGTATAGCATCAAACCTTTACAATAATGTCTTGCCTTAAAAACCTTCTGCATTTTGAGTCAATCCCAGGATTTGAAAAACAGCATATAGCTCTTCGTCTGTAAGTGCTAAATCTTGCTAAATCCTGCAGAATGATATATAGGCCAAGTCCTGTGGCTGCCCTGCCTGTGTGTGTGCTTGGCTGAGCATTGCATTAGCCTGCACAGCACAGTTGTCCTTCATTTCGTCGCAGGTGTGCTTCTAAGTAATGAATTAAATGTATAATGGCGCAAACTGTGTGGTGAGATGGATCATTATTGGTTTGAAAGATAAATAGGGACGTTAACCAGTACTTACCCATTCATATCTGTCATAACTCTGCCACACGTACACCAAGGTTAAAGCTATAGTGCGCAACTATTTTATACAAAGTATTAATGAGCGTCAGTTACATTCAAGCCGTTGCCAAATGAGTTGATACAAAGCTAATTATATAATATATAGCCTATCAGCTCCACAAAACTCTGTATTTCTTAGTATGGCTGTGTTTACAAAATGGTGTAGTCTGGCAACTATCACGCGCAGAAGCTTGAGTGATGCGTTTCACGTTACCGCTGAGAAAGAACAACAGCAACGGGCAGCTTTGGAGACGAAGAGGACATACAAATGACAAGATAATTACCTCTTCTGAAGAGTCCATCATGTTTTATTTATCCTCCGTGTTAGCAACTGTGTGGAGGAGGGGTGGGGGTGCGATTAGCGACGGCTTGCGTCATGTGGATGCTCCGACAGTGTTGTTGTCATTGCTTAGAATTCCTCATGGGGGCAGCAGAAACTACGCACTATAGCTTTAATCAAGACAACATCTTAGTGGTAAACTGAAAGAAAAGAAAGGGGCCTTTTATTTTTGGGACAGTCAGTGCCAATCAGTATTTATTTGTTTCCACATAATTTTTTTCCCTTATTTAATAAAAACCCACAAAACATAAAAGGAAATGGACTGAGTCGCTATATAAACGGGATGTCATTGTTTGTCTAGCTACAATTAGCTAGCATTCATCTCATAATTCACTTATTGTTTCCTATTAAGCCCTAGGGTGGTGAGAAACTGATTCGATATAGACTGAATACACAATAATGTCTGCCGATTTTCCTCACCGTCATTACAGTTGAATGAAAGAGAGAGAGAGAGAATTTTGTTAATCAAATCTAGCGTCTGGATAATTCCTGCAATTAAATGATAAAGGCATATAAATAATTGTTCTTTTGAGAATGACAGCTTAGCTGACTTTGTTATGGTGTGGTTGGTGTTGGCTTTTGATGGATGACATCTTACTGAAAAGAGAAAAAAAAAACATTGGCTGCAAATTCTGTAGAATACAAAGAACACAAAACAAGGGGTGTTTTAATCCCGTTGAACACTCTTAATGTGTGTGTTCTCTTAATTAATATCACACAATTGTATGTGTGGATAATGATGTTTCTATTATCACTGCTGCTGGCAGTTCATAACTTGTACGCAACTTTTTGGTACTGCATCTGTCGATAATATGAATTCATCAATACATGAATTAGCCTTCTGTTAAAAAGCTCACAGCTGTTGGAACCGGATAGATGTCTGCTGCTTCAAATCATTTCTAGTTATTGTAAAATATGAATACAAACCCTTAAAGGAACAAACCTTTCAGCATACATTATTTACAGTACTTTTTTAAAAGTCTGATTCAGGATTGAATCATATTGTAGGATTACCCTTTATTTTATGTGATATCTAATCCAGTGGATTAAATCAGTGCTTTGTATATACTGTACAATACAGATGTAACATAATATATTTGTAGGTCAGTCTTGGGTTTTTACTGTTGCTCTTACTATCTCCTTGCACCATTAATGCCAAATCCAATTTCACACCTTGAACATTATCCTAAATACATGCACTACATATCCTGCCTGTTAGACCGGTTTTATGAAGCACAGCCAGGGATGATGTCACACATGGACAGCTAGGATAACTACTGTACAAGCTATTTCAGACTTCTTTGATGTGTGGATACTGTATGCTCTTAATGCTGTTGACTGCTTTGTTGTTGTTTTTTTTAGAACATAGCCGTCATACAATTTATGACTCACCGTGAGATGTTGAGGTGCCATATTCAGGGCAGACGCCGTATAGTCACAGCTGATGGTGTTTGCAGCGTGCAGTCGCACCAGCCATTGAAGTGAACGTTTCATGAGTTTAATTTCACCATCCACTTTATATGCAACTACATCTCACAGGGTCTTGTTTCTCTCTTAATGAAATACTGCTTAAATGTTAAACTTTAAAGGTGTCTTTTGCTCATTGCATTAATAATGTGCGTGTGCTCAATTTAGTTTTTAATCCCACTAGTACAGTGCCTGTTGAAAATGTGCCTGTTTGGAACGGGCAGATTGCTTGGCCTGTGGTATTTCTGCTTGAAGCTTTCTCCAAAACCAAATTGTACCCCAAAATGATTTACAGAAGGACCCCAAACCGCTTAATATGCAACTCCACTGTATAGCCTACTACTGACTTTAGGGTACTTCTACATCAGAGGAAGACATTGTACTATTACATTTAGCTGAAAGAATGTAATCACAAAATGTCACAATTAAAATGTGGAGTAATCACACAGTTGCCTCATGGACTCATGGCGGTGCCCTACCCATCCGGCCTGTTATGAGAGCTAATCAGCACACATTTTTTGTGTGTGTGGAGAGAGAGAGCGAGAGAGAGAGAGATATTTTAGTGTTGTCTTTTTCTTCAATGATATTGCATGTTGATATCACCACAGTCATGACGGCGGTCCTGTCTAGTCTCGTTTATTATTATCGTTAACAAAGTTAACACTTCCTGTTCATTTAGTGGCTTGACGGTTAACGTTGAAGTATGGATTTGATTCGCAGGGTTATTTTGCAGACGGTAATGTTATTAGTATTATAAGGTAGCAGTAGGCTACACTTAATTAACCGGACCCAGGGTGAGTTCCGAGATAGTCTGCATTGCACGGTGCTGTGGAGAAAGCTCAGAGATTAGGTTATGTTCTACCTCTGTTTAGAAGTGGTGAATGTACAGCTCACAGCAACTTTTGTTTGATATTTTAGTGTTGGCAAGTGGCTTTTTATTGAATTTCCTCTTAGCGAAATAATAGACACGGAAAAGCCAGCGTTACGTAGCGCCTTTTTTCCAACCTTATTCAACAGCAACAGTTGCGATGTTCCTGTCAGCTATCTGCTCGTGCTCCAGGAACGTGAAGAAAAGTTTGCTTGTTATATCCAGCAATCATGTTATGTTAGATGCAGCAAAAAGTGAACCGCAGTCCAAGCCGGTAAACCTCCCCTCATGCCCACCCCCGCTGCTGTCCGGCCCTTTAGTTTTACTTTTAATATCCAATATCCAATGCTGTCCAAATTGCTCCAACATCCACACCCCAAGTTCACTGGGGACCCAGGAAACCAAGTGTGAAGTAGATTGGATGAACGGTTCATGAGATATTCCAAAGAAAGACGCAGAGACATACATACAGTACATAAACACACACAGAGGTGTCCCGCTTTATTAGATAGATAGCAAGGATTTGAGGTTCTTGAAATGATATTCGGACAAAATATGGGCTTTAAATCCGTTTTTAAAGTCTTAAGTCTCAACACCAACAACAACAAGAAAACCAGGGCTAAAATCAATGTCCCTGTGGTGACAAGAGAACAAGTGCCACGTCATTGGGCAAGTAGCCAAACATTGTAATGACCTGTCACAGTGTGAAGATTGGGACTGATTGCCTCAGTCGTCATGAGCATGCAGATCATTTTTAGGGCGCATGTTCTCAGCCTATCAAGGACAAATGAGGTATAAACTGTTTGGATTTTCATTGGGGATGTGTTTTTTTTTCTGCTCAGACATTTACTGTCATGTCTGTTGAACAACATTTTAATTTTAATTCGATACAGTGAAAGTGAATCATATATTTGAAAGTTGGCAGAATCAGATGAAGATATGTCTCCCTCTTTTACCTTTGAGTAGGGAAGCTTGATCACAATTTTCTGCGGCTTCTTCTTTACTCTCTTTCAGAGATGTTAGTTTTGTCTTATTCTTTCAAGCTCTCACTCAGGGATAATGTATGTGGAGCTCAGTGCAAGTCACAGAGAAAGGTAACTCTGTTAGAGAAACTGTACACACACACATATACATATGACCATCCATCCACTGTAAAGATTAAAAAAAGAATAAGCAAAGTTTGTCTCTTAGATCACTTTCTAACGTAGCCTCTTTCCATCCTTCCATGGCCTACAACTCCTTAGAGCAGATTCTGTCTTGCTTATTGATCAGTATGTGTCTTTGCCTTTCTACAGGAAAGGATTGATTGAGGTTAAATGTGGAAGTGTGAGATCTTTTTTTAAAGCATGGCCCAGTATTTCATCATGTATTGGCAGTTGCTATCATTCGGTATTAGCCCTGCTGCCTCCACAGCTTCTTGCCACATGATAATCAGCCAGTGTCGATGGCTGAGGCTCCATGGAAAGCCACAAGCAGCCATACTGTTAGTCCATTTACCTGGGACAGATAATCATAGACTGCCTTTAATCAGCACAAGAAAAAAAAAGAGACTCAATAAGGACTAGCTCTGTTTGGTGACCCATTTAGAACTTCATTAGTGAACTTTTTAGTGTGTTTTCCAGCTGAAAAGACAGTATCCAGTGGCGCTTATATTTCAAGTTTATTTTTTTCCTCTCTAACGCTTCACCAGGCCCCCTGACTCCTCGCATTCACATGGGTTTTTATGGAGAGTGAGAGAGATATATGGAGATCTGACTTATTTTTCGCTGGCATCTGTTTGCTGTACTTAATGTATTGCATAAGGGTAAGATGATAGCATAACCAACTTGCAACATGAATGAGCTTCACTACACAGTGGGTGCTTAAACATTTGACTACAACAATAAACTTTATTTGTCAGGTGCAAGGCAGAAGCAGGGGACCGACAGTTTCTCCCAGCATCCCTTCTGCCCCCGTGAACACCAACCACTTCACTTTACCAGCACACCTATGTACCCTGTACCTGTACCTCTTCAAGCGAGAAATGACTTGCCCTTCTCGAACCTGCCGCTGCCTCACAGGAGGTGACTTTGTAGCAGCGGATCTTCGGTTTGTTGTCATGGCAGGAGGAGAGGGAGGGAGCTCTTGTTATCCGGCATATCTTCCACTGCTCTCATGGAGGCCAGCGAGAGGGGACAGCGGGTGGGGTGGAGAGAGATTGGTTGGCTTGTGGTTTTCTGCTCCCTCTCGCCATGATTGAGGCCGTTGTTATCTCCTTCTCACTGTGAGGCAGCACGGTTGAAGTCACTTCAGCAAAGATCACACTGAAGCATGAAAATGTCCTACTCTTTCAGTAGCTGTTGTTAAATGTAAATGGAATCTCACCGGGACTTAAACATCCCAAATTATTTCAGTTAGTAATAGAAATGTCCTTTTTTCTAACAAACAATAGTGTTGTTTTTTTTTGAAGGAAAATGCTTTCATGCATTGATTAAAAAAAACTGTTATAATTTAAACGGTTAAATTAATATCTATTAACATGTCTCAAGATAAGTTCTTCAGCACCTCAGACAGTACACAGAATGTCAAACATGTAGACTTAATTTGCTCTTTCTTTTTATAGTTATTTAGTATAAAAGATCAAAGTGATCTGTACCAAAAAATGACCCATATTTCGACCAAATGATCTTCCAAATTGCCACTTTGACCACAATAACAGCTTCCTATGTATCTCAGTGGTGAAGCTCCACAAAGCTCTGTTGCTATTTTGTTTATAGCTCAGGGGGAAAGTTGTTCATATGCAGAAATCCACTAACTGTCTTAGATCATATGAGAGGTATTAGCTGAATTGTGTTTTAGGGCGGATTTTAACTTTGAGTTTAAAAACATGTTTTCGGGGCAGGCTTAGCTAACTGGATTAAGATTGATTTAAGTACTATAAGTACTAAGTACTATAAGTTAGTGAAAGAAAGTTTGTTAATGAAAAAAAAACTTCTCCATGGTAAACAGGCGGAAGGAGTACATTGTCCACAGAAAGTTAACTTTTTTTCAAAATAAACAGAACCATTGGCTTAGTCATAGTGCCAGAAGTCTGTTCTGTTATAAATCTGCCTTGTCTTTACAGCCTCTAGGTTACATGAGTTAGGAAGTTTTACAGATTGTTAATCTGTACACCACTTTTATTTTTAGGACTTCTTCTTCTGCTCCTCTTCTCTTCTTTTTAGTGTCAACAACTTATATAACATGTGCTTGTGTTGCATTATTTCAAACTAACCACTTATTAAAGCTTCAAATCAGTACAGCACTATATCATAGTATTTAGGTTATTCAGTCCCTCCAGAAAAACGCGATTATGCCATCGCATAATTTAATGCATAATCAGCCAAAGTCCGCATATTTATGCGGGGGCCGCATTTCTTTCAATTACGCCGCACTTTCGCCGCATAAATTGCCGATTTCTGCGCAAAATATGCGGGGCTTGCATGATTTCATAATCCCCACATTTTTGTTGGAAAAAAAGTCACATATATCTTAACAGAAAGTTGAAAAACGTTGCTTTTACTTCACACAAGAGCAGCCTTTTCCCCCTGTTGCCATGGGAACGTTATGAAGTGACGTTATGAGCGACGTTATGTAATTACGTGACGTGAACATCATCAAAAAGCTGCAAACCCCGCGATGAAGCCATGATGAAACCGCAGTTTTTGCAAGTTGCCGCAATTTTTGCAAGTTCCCGCAATTTCATCGCATGAAATTGCATAAATATCCCGCATATTCCATTGCATTTTTTTTTAAGAAAACATGCCGCATAATCAAGGATTTTTGCTACAATCACAAAAAAACTCTGCATTTTCCTGGAAGGACTGGTTATTCACTCAACAGTCTCTGATATATTTTACTTCACAGTGTCGTATTTTGTGAAATCCTTCCAAAACCTCCAATTGTTTATCTTGCGAGTATAGATTCCCTCCTGCTAGAGTACCCCATAGATCTACAAAAGTGCCTTCAGAACTATTGTGAACACTGGCAGCCTCACGGCTCTCCCCACTGCTCTGTTACTGGGATGTAGAGCTGTGCTAAGGACAAGGCCATTTCCAGACACCCTCTCAGCATTTCATTCACAATCCCACAGCCCACCCACTGCTCACAGTCTGTGGCTAGAAAGCTGCATTTACAGGAAGAGATGAGTGTAGAGAATCCTGGGGGAAGGCTCCATAGTACACCAAACATCCAAGGAAGAGACCACAGTCACACAGCCAAACCGTTAGACGCCAATGATCAACAACTCATGGAGAGCCAGTGAGTACTCTCTTTCTGTCTCGCAGGAGTCTCTGCAGATCAGAATGGAAAGATGGATATGCTTGTGGGCAAGCAGTCCTGTTGTTTTAGCTCACTGCACATTTGTTCTTTATTTCTTCAAAGCGCCCCACATATGAGTCACTGGAAACAGAGCCCCTCTTTATGTGGCATGATCTGTTCAGTAAATCTGGCCTTTAGGGGACTTTTAACCCTTGTGTTGTCTTCGTTTCAACCTTGAAAAAAACACTTTTTTCTGACATTTGTGATGCCTTTTTTCACAATTTGTTTTTGCTTTTTCCAACGTTTTAAATTTTAAATTTTTCTTCTACACATTTTCAGCGCTTATTTCTATGTCCAATATTTTCTGATATAAAACAAAAATTTAAAACGGGCCAATGTGACCTGAAGTCAACACAAGGGTTAAGTTTTTACTTTTGTATCTGTGTGAAGAAATAGACATTAATGTCTAAAACATTGTGCATTATGATTCACCGAAATGAAAATTCTGGGCCGAAACCAAATCCGAAAATTCAGGATGCACTGGGCCGAAAACCAAAACTGAAACCGCAAATGACTTATTTTTTAAACCCATTTTAAAATAGGTTTTTTTTTGTATATTTGTATTAATATTATACTTTTTAATTGATTTAAATTGAAAAACTACAAACCAATAAAATGATCACACTTTTATTGAAAGTAACACACCAAAATATTAAATATATTCATTCAGTTCTGTAACAATCAAATGTAACATATTTTTTGTACCAATTACCCAAATCATGTTAAGTTCTAAGGCAATGCCCTCCATTAAGAGTCAAAACATCAATCGCCTTTGCCCCTGCCTTACCCCCCACACTGCCGCCATCCTTGTCCACAGTCTCGTCACTTCCCGTCTGGATTACTGCAACTCTCTCCTCTTCCTCCCTCACAAATCCCTCCCTAAACTTCAACTGGTCCAGAATTCAGCTGCCCACATCATAACTCGAACCCCCTCCATCCACTACATCACTCCTGTCCTCCACCAGCTCCACTGGCTCCCGGTCCAGTTCCGTATCCAAAATCAATGTCCTCCTGTTTACTGTACATTCAAGGCCATTCACAACCTCGCCCCCCATATTTGTCTGATCTCCTCCAGGTTACCACTCCCTCCCGCTCCCTCAGATCCTCTTCCTCCATTCACCTGTCTGTCCCCTCCGCCCGTCTCACCACCATTCAGCTGTTCTGCTCCCCATCTCTGGAATTCATTACAACCCCAACTCAGAAACATCGATTCATTCCCCCCATTTCAAATTGCAACTCAAAACACATCTGTTTAAAACTGCCTATTCCACTTGATGTCAATTGCTCTGCCTCTTTCTGTTGTTTCTATTTTATTCTTTATTTTTATTTATATTTTTTGCTGCTTTTAAATGTCTTATGTATCCCTGTACGGTGTCCTTGAGTGCCGAGAAAGGCGCCTTTAAATAAAATGAGTTTTTATTTTCACTGCCTTTCTCACTGTAAGCTAGGTGAGAAAGACATGCAGGAAATTGTCACAGGTCGGATTTAAACCCTGGACCTCTGCATCAAGGCATAAACCTCCCTAGTATATGTGCGCCTGCTCTACCCACTGAGCAATCCGGCCACCTTAGGCTTTTCAAAGACTGCGGTGACGATGGTGTTGGTGTGCTAGGTGGGTACTTTTAGGCGTTGTTTTGATGTACTCTGCATATTGAATTGAATGTCGTGTTTTCAGGTGGTGTTTCAAACCTGACGTGGAAAAGTTCTTCGGCACCGTACCCCCTCTTGAAATGTCTGCTGAACAAACACTGCAGATTGCAAATTTGATGTCCTTATCAGAAACTTTGAAGTAATTCCACACCTCTGACATGATCGGCATTTGCTGGGTAACGCCGTGATAATGGCTACATCAACTGAGAGGGAAATCTGAGCACTGAGGGGTGGGGCGGAGAAGGATATATTTTTGGTTCATATTTTCGGTTGTTTTTCCTCTTTCGGCCAAAAAACGAAAATGCTATTTTTTTTCGGTGCATTTCTATCTAAAACAGCTTTAACACTACTTATGTGGTATTTAAAAACAAAACATTGGCATTCACCTTTACTTTGTGCACACAGCATTTTTTTATTATATTTGAGGAGAAATATAATGAGCAAAGGAAAGAATCAAAGAAAGAATAGAAAATGTTTTTGTTTGCACGTCTTACATACAGTGAGGAAAATAAGTATTTGAACACCCTGCTATTTTGCAAGTTCTCCCACTTGGAAATCATGGAGGGGTCTGAAATTGTCATCGTAGGTGCATGTCCACTGTGAGAGACATAATCTAAAAACAAAAATCCAGAAATCACAATGTATGACTTTTTAACTATTTATTTGTATGATACAGCTGCAAATAAGTATTTGAACACCTGAGAAAATCAATGTTAATATTTGGTACAGTAGCCTTTGTTTGCAATTACAGAGGTCAAACGTTTCCTGTAGTTTTTCACCAGGTTTGCACACACTGCAGGAGGGAGTTTGGCCCACTCCTCCACACAGATCTTCTCTAGATCAGTCAGGTTTCTGGGCTGTCGCTGAGAAACACGGAGTTTGAGCTCCCTCCAAAGATTCTCTATTGGGTTTAGGTCTGGAGACTGGCTAGGCCACGCCAGAACCTTGATATGCTTCTTACAGAGCCACTCCTTGGTTATCCTGGCTGTGTGCTTCGGGTCATTGTCATGTTGGAAGACCCAGCCTCGACCCATCTTCAATGCTCTAACTGAGGGAAGGAGGTTGTTCCCCAAAATCTCGCAATACATGGCCCCGGTCATCCTCTCCTTAATACCATGCAGTCGCCCTGTCCCATGTGCAGAATAACACCCCCAAAGCATGATGCTACCACCCCCATGCTTCACAGTAGGGATGGTGTTCTTGGGATGGTACTCATCATTCTTCTTCCTCCAAACACGGTTAGTGGAATTATGACCAAAAAGTTCTATTTTGGTCTCGTCTGACCACATGACTTTCTCCCATGACTCCTCTGGATCATCCAAATGGTCATTGGCAAACTTAAGACGGGCCTTGACATGTGCTGGTTTAAGCAGGGGAACCTTCCGTGCCATGCATGATTTCAAACCATGACGTCTTAGTGTATTACCAACAGTAACCTTGGAAATGGTGGTCCCAGCTCTTTTCAGGTCATTGACCAGCTCCTCCCCTGTAGTCCTGGGCTGATTTCTCACCTTTCTTAGGATCATTGAGACCCCACGAGGTGAGATCTTGCATGGAGCCCCAGTCCGAGGGAGATTGACAGTCATGTTTAGCTTCTTCCATTTTCTAATGATTGCTCCAACAGTGGACCTTTTTTCACCAAGCTGCTTGGCAATTTCCCCGTAGCCCTTTCCAGCCTTGTGGAGGTGTACAATTTTGTCTCTAGTGTCTTTGGACAGCTCTTTGGTCTTGGCCATGTTAGTAGTTGGATTCTTACCGATTGTATGGGGTGGACAGGTGTCTTTATGCAGCTAACGACCTCAAACAGGTGCATCTAATTTAGGATAATAAATGGAGTGGAGGTGGACATTTTAAAGGCAGACTAACAGGTCTTTGAGGGTCAGAATTCTAGCTGATAGACAGGTGTTCAAATACTTATTTGCAGCTGTATCATACAACTAAATAGTTAAAAAAAAGTCATACATTGTGATTTCTGGATTTTTGTTTTTAGATTATGTCTCTCACAGTGGACATGCACCTACGATGACAATTTCAGACCCCTCCATGATTTCCAAGTGGGAGAACTTGCAAAATAGCAGGGTGTTCAAATACTTATTTTCCTCACTGTATGTGTTGAAATCGACTGGAATTCTCCTTTAAATCAGAATAAGAATCATTATGGCAGTTTTTGGAAAGTAGCTGTTGAAACAATAGATAAAGAAGACCTGGTCAAAGATCTGTGTTGAACTTCAAATGTCTATTTTCTCGGGCATCCTGCTGCTCCTTTTTCCATCCCATGAGGGACTGACCCTATATTGCCTCAGTCAGAGGGCATTTTGGATAACAAGCCAGGGAAATAAGCTGGAAACAAGGTGTTTAGGGACACTTTGTATGTGCCGCTGACCTTCTAGATGGAGCCTTGAGCTTGACACGTAAAAACGGACCTTTTTTCCTTCAAGTTTATTGAATACAAAGAATTGCGCCATACACTATAAACCAGGATCCATCTGTGCTTTGCCCTGATCTAGTCAGTGTTGGCCTCGTGCATGCTCTCACGCCCTCATCTGTCAGTACTCTGACCCATCATTGATAATATAAAAGTGATGCATCACCTTTTCCATATGCCTTTAGTAAGCACTCAGTTCTGCAAATCTTGCCAAATAAAAACTGCTGTAGAAACATACTTCGAGAAAATGACCTTTCTTGATTGGCAAGGTGGTGCTTTTGTGAGCAAAATTACAGGCATTTTATTCCCCAGTGCATCTTGTGCTGTGAAAACCAAACATAATGGCACAGAATGCCTTCAGGTAGAGGAAGCTATATAAATGGTCAGACCCTTGTCTTGAAGTGCAGTCTTGTTAGTCTTTTAGCGAATGGCCAGCATTTTTAGAAGAATATTGAATATGTCAAAGTGCTTCAGGAGAGCTTTGCTTGACTGGATTTCTTCAGTTATTGTTTGTTGAGATTAAAAGAGAAAATTACAAGAAACAAAAACCTAGGAAATGTGTACTTTGGATTTTGTGAAGAAAAAAAGTATGACTTTATTTATCAATGTATCAGTGTGAATGTATTTGTTTAATTCAATAGGCTTTCCCCTATTCCTGGTCCCAGTCCCTAAGCACCCATTCACCGGTTGTATCCTTCCTGTGGAGGAGTTGTAGGGAATCAGCTGTTACCAGGGCCTAATTGTGTAAGGCCCCCTCAGATGCTTGAGCTTTGCTGTCACCTCCTAGCCTCTGCAGTAAGGATGGACCTTTTCGCAGATGGCCAAAGTATAAATAGAGATGCATTTCCAAATCCTAGGTGGTGGAAAAGAGTTAGACTCTGTCCTGCTCAGGGCTTCTGGCTTTCACTGCAAGCTAAAGCAGAACACAAATAAATGTTCAGCTTGACTACACAGAGCATCCTTATTCAGGTTGGTCAGTGTGTGGCCAAATTAGTATCAGTGTTGTTTTACTACATATTTAAGAGTTCAGTGTAACTGAAATGAAGGTTGATGGTCATGAGAATGTGCAGTTTGTACTGTAAGCCATAACATAAGATTTTGGCTGTTGCCCAGCTGGGATATGTTATATCATTATTCCACCTCTCATTTAATCATAAATATGACTCAGCATGGAAGAAATGATACAGATGTGTGAATGGCCATTATGGGGATGATGGTGCTTTTTTGTCAAAGCATTCATAGAATCTCTTCTAGACAGATAAGGACAGATCAGAGAGAGGGTCAACAAGGACATTAATTCATAAAATCAGTGTGAAATTTCCCTGTTGAAACCACTGATGCATCTTAATTTGGCGACACTGTCAATATAAAACTCTGCAGAAGTCATACAGAATCTGACCCTTATCAAAACCCTGTTTCTTTTAGTGGATATTATTGAAGATGTTTGGTCATGATTCCATTTTTTTTTAAAATATGTTTTAAACTAAACGTATTACATCCTTCATATTTACTTGTCTTTATGCCATGCCTTGGAGTTTTCTTATCTTTAATGTATGGTTTTACAGTCTTTTATTTAAATGTGACATACGCTCAGTCCACCTCCTTGGTCCAGACTGAAATAGCTTCACAAAATTTGGATGGATTGCCTTTCATTGTCCCCAGAGGATGAATCCTACTGACTTTGGTGATCTCCTTACTTTTCTTCCAGCACCAACGTGAGGTTGACATTTGTGTTTCTGATTGAAATATGTTGACAACTATTGGATGAATTGAATTTGAAATTATCATGAAATTAGCTAAAGATATCAAAGGTCAAAGAGAATATCAATTCTAATGACTTTGGTGACCCTATAGTTTTTCCTGTACCGCCACATCTCTCGCACTCAGCTGTACTTTGTGTTAAGGTGCTTACACACCAACCAGACGGCTGACCGTCGGCAGAAAAGGCAGTCGGACTGATCAGTCGGGTCCCCGAGGTCCAAAAAGTGCCTCAGAACACACCGAAGAGACTCCGACTTGAGCATACGCTCTGCGCATGCGCGAAACGTAATACGTCTCCATAGCAGAAGGCGGCGCTGCGCTGTATTGTTTCCCTTTAACAGTCTGATTGTTTCCCAGAAAATGAAAACCGGCAGCTGATTGGACGAACGCGTCACGTGGGTCTTTTTTCTCCGGAAATTCACAGCCAGACTGTCATGGCGGCTTGTTCAGAATACGATCTCATATTGTACTAAAATAGTTCACTGAAACGTGTTTCTGAAAACATTTTAAACGAGAAATAGGCCGTGCAGTTGCTGAATCTGTCTTCATTTCAGATCGACAAAGGTCAGTTTAAAAGATTTTCATCAGATTTTGAGAGGCTCATCCGCTCGCCATTTCCGGGTGAGTCCCAACTGCCCTGTCTCCGACTGAGCATGTTGGGTCGGCCAAAATGAAAGCCGACGGCTCCTCGGACGGACGACGGCACGGAACACACCGAACAGACTCCAGTCACTGACCTCGCTAGACGGTCTGACGGCCGATAATCGGCTCTGTGTGTCAGCACCCTTAGTGCCATTAAGGCATGTTAAACCTTAAACGGTGAACATAGATTTAATACATGTATAGATGCACTTAGGTTTGGTTTTCGTACTTACTAACATACTAATGTTTCTACAACCCTGTTTTGCTACTTAAATGTAACCAAGGTTGTCAGTAAAATGTGTTTAAAATGTTATATACTCAAATAGTGTGGTTTTCTGTGAGCAGACACCTCTTGTATCCTTATTTCCCCCCACATCAAGCACGTGCTTGCTCTTTGGCTGCCAACCCCCACCACTTTATTTTTGCATATTATACCATTTGTCTGTTAAACATTCTAGTAATTGTACCTCAATGATGTTGAAAAGCTTCTGGAACACTTCGTTTTGCCGAGGTTGATCAGTATTCCCCTCACACACCTGCTGTGGAGGCTCCATCTGTAAGCTTAAAATGACACTTAAGGCTTTCCTTCGTGTGTCATTCTGCCTTTGAGCTGAGGACTCTTTACATCCCCCCCTCCCCCCGGTCTGCATGTCTTCAAAATGATGAGTGTTTTGCTTCCCAGATACTTAAACCTTTTCAAGGGCTTCTGGAGTGCTGCTCTGAATAACTTCTCAGTAAGCTAATCCCACAAAAAAACGTGTCTTCCAACACTATTCTTAGTCCTGAATTCATATGTACTAATGTGAAAACTAACCTGCATGTGAGATGGGATTTTTAGACATTTCTGTGTAGAAGATCAATAAAGTTTATACTCATGCTAAGCCTAGATATGTATGCCCAAGGCTCAGACATACCACTGTGAAAACACATTTCAAAGATAATAGGTTGATGTTAAATCTCTCTTTCAACTGGTTGTGGGACTTCATCAGACCCCGGATAGGAATCCTGTCTTATGTGGTAATAGTCACTTCAGTGGCATGGGTAAAATGGGTAGATTGACAGGGTAGATTGACAGTGGAGACAGGCACTTCCATGTTCCATCTTCTATCTCTGACTTAACTTGGATAGACAGGTCTTGTCTTGGCCTTGTGTAGTGTGCACTTGACACATTTCACTGCACCAGGACCTGTCAAACAAAACATCCAAGGCTGATCACCCATATACGAAGATGCAGCTCTGAGGACAAGTCAGCACTTCTTGACGTACAGTAGCTTTATACAACTGTTCAGACTGGAATTCACTTAGACAGACATTTATCTATTCAGCATATATACTGTATGCATGTGTATCTTACAGTATATGCTAAAGCTTGTGTGAGAGTTAAATCATTAAAAAATGAATGAGAAACACACACAACTGGAGAGATGAGATTAGGTCTGACGTGTGATGAAATGCAGGTGGAAAAACATTGCACCAAACATTGGTAATAAAGCCCTCACTTTTACTGAACATACAACCTACTGAAGTGTCTTGAATTTCCTGCTGAAATGTGAGCAGATGTCTCTTCTATCTCTGCCCTTTCGAATGGGTGGGGAAAAGTAATATTCACAAATAAAATAAGCATGAGGATTGCATCACAGGATAGATAAGCACACTGATGACAGAAGGAGGGCAGGACAGCAAAATATGCTGTTTTTCATTAAAGCTGCAAGTCTTATTATTGAATTATTATTAATATGTGTTTATATTGTTTCCATGGTGTAGTACAGTGTCATGTGTATAACATGTCACATACAAAACATTTAATCATATGCAATGTTCTGCTGCCTTAGATGTGTGTGGGTGGTATGTACAGTATGTATGAGCCTATAACTAGTGTTGTATATTATGTCCTTGAGATGGACCCCATATAAATATTCCAAATGATCTTATCCTTAGACATGAAATACTCATACATTTTTGTTCTCATAACTTCCCTAATAAAGTGCTCGGTCACAGAGCTTATAGGCCAATGATATAACTACATTCTTCCTGGGCAGACTAGCAACCAAGTAATGTTAATCATTGGCTGTGTGTTTTTCATTTCCCCCCTTGATACATTAATTCTATGTCCATCGATTGCAATCTTTTCTTCAAATCTAACGTCTGCAGTATACCACCATTAATCGCTTATTAATCCCAGGGGAAACCCTATTCACTATTAATAAAAAAAACATAGGATGATTACTTCCAAGGAAGTGTGAGTGTTCAAGGTCAGGGGTTAATTATGTGGCAGGCATAAACAACCGGTTGTCCACTTCAGTTCTGTCGATCACTGACCGTACAGGTCAAAAGGACCAGCTTGCTTACCAAACATGTGAGGGTTAATGTGAACAGATAATATACGATGAAACCTCCCCAGGGAAAACTCAGGGCTAAACTGAGTCCAGATGGAGAGATGTAACACGATGAGACATCTCCACATGAAAGCAAAGTTTTGACTAACCTCCAATTGTGTGGCTTACAGTGTCTTGGCAGAGGAAAAAGAATGCTTTACCCAGATTTACCCTACATCTGACTGTAATTTAATGAAGGAAGTGGGTGAGATTCCTTGGCAATACTGCTGGGACATTACCTTTCATTCTGCTAATTAAGTTTGGGGGGCTTTACAAGTAAGAGAGGATTACAAGCTATTAGCAGGCATTTATTCCAATCGGTTGTGCGATTTATGTTGTTGTTTGGGGCCAGTTTAGGCTTTCTGATGCTACTGCATACAGTATATTCAAGTCCAGCTAAAATTAAAATGCTTATTTTAATATAGATCACCTCTGTAAATTAAATTCCCTCAGTCCTCTATTGAGGAAAACAACTAGTACCATAGATGGAGAACATGTATGTAGCCATTGTTTTCGTTCTTTTAAAAATTGTATTAATAACATATTGTGTTTTCTGACCGCAAAAATGATCTATTTTCTAGCTTTGGTAGTACTTAAACCGCGACCCGATACCGGATAAGCGGACGAAGATGGATGGATGGATGGATGGTAGCACTTATTACTGCGGAATTATTTACACTAAGACAGATACAAAAGGTTTAATACACTTTATGGAATTTCATCTTTTGTGCCTCATTTTAATGACATATTTATGTCCACTTTACCTTTACCTTTATGTCCTAATACCTTTACTGTTGAATGAACTGGAAAGCAAATTCGGGCTGTGTGTTTGTGTGGTTGTAGCAGGTGCAGGCGCTGCAGAGGTCAGTGCAACGCAGCAGAGAGGGCACAGGTGAGCCCCCTCCCAAAGCTCGTCTGTTCCTGCTCTCTGGACACACTATAGCCAATTTAGCGCTCACAGCCGGTGCTAGTTCCTGACACATAGCGCTATTCATTGCTCTCATTATTGTCCAAATGAAACACTTTTTAGAGAGCAATGAAGGGGCAAAGCCAGGGAGGGAGACGTTCCAGTGGATCGATGAGAGCATGGCGAGAGTCTGACCAGAAACCGAGCAAATTTATTCTGGGATTCATTGCCTTGGTTTCCAGAGGCGGTGTCTGTTTTTAAGGTGTAAGGATGACGATGCTTATGTTAATGATGATAACATACAGGGGATTAATCATTTTATCAATCTTAATTTAAATGTCACAAGAACAACCAATGAATTTACAAAAATCCACAGTGAATTACAGTATATTCATTAATGAATAAATGAATTATCTAAGGGGTTGACATAATAAAAGATGCACCTGTAAAATACAATGCTATTCACCATATTGGCCCTTCAACAAATACAACAGTAACCTACTATTATCAGTTGTCTGTTGTTAGTGGCGCTATATTGTAGGCCATTCTAATTTTATCCACCACAGTAAGTGCATTGGGTAGACAAAACAACATGAACACCTTGCCAAATATAGCAATCCAATGTAATAACCCTAAATACAGTCCTGCCACAGTTTAAACAAAAAGTGAGCATTAGAGGCTCCACTAAACTTGTATTATTGGAGGGCCGGTGTGTTGTATTACATTACATTGTACGCCTTGTAGTTTTATTGTTTCCATCCACTGTAGAAATCTTAACTCAGTCTGGCTTGTTAAATTGTTATAACCAAATAGCACTATTCCCATTAAACTGAAGACATCCATTGAAAAATGTTGTTTTACCATAAGGCTTTAATGACATTTTTAATTGCAGACTATTATTGGTGAGGGGAACTCCTCGGATGCATGCCTATAACTGTGTTAAAAGAGGTGTATAAACAGAGCTTATTTACCTGACCACTGGACTAGCACATCTTTATCTCTGTATATTTTGTTCAACATCTCCTCTCTTTTTTTCACAATTTCTGTCTCTCCAATTCTCTCCACGCTTCTCATCACCTCTCTTCTCTAGTTTTTATCAGGTGAATTAACTGCATTCTCTGAAGTAATCCCTTTTCTTTCACCTGATTTACTGGCAATAGACCGCTTTTAAGTCTCACTTTCTCTGTGTCGATCTCTCGGAGGCTAATGGCCTCTCATAAAAGGAAAGCAAACCGTAAGATGGGCTAGCTAAGATGGGCTAGCTATGTTTTCTTCTCTCCGTAGTATGTTGTGCTCCAGGCTTTGTAACTGGTTTGCCCATTTGGCTCACCTTTATATTTGAAAACACACACACACACACACACACACACACACACACACACACACACACAAACTGCGCATTGAGGAAATTAATCAGCTGATTGATTGGTGACAGCGGTGGCAACAAAGCGGGATATGAACTTAAAGGGTAACAACATCACTTATCTAAATGGTGTGATCGCAGTGGATTGTGCTCTGTGCAGAATGAGCTGAGGATTGTTTTTTTTTTTTTTTTGCTATTGTACATTTCTGCCCTGCGTTTAACTGGCGACCTGTATCCCGCCTCTCGCCCACCAGCGCCCTTCAAGGATAAGTGGGTATAGCTAATGGATGGATGGATGGACGGACGGACGGACGGACGGACGGACGGACGGACGGACATACATTTGTGTTTCTAATTAGAGATGCACTGATAGACCGGCCGGTGACCGGAATTGGCCGGTTTTCACGTGCTCGGCCATGACCGGCGACCGGCAGGTCAATCTGACATATGCTGATTTCATGCCGGTCAATGCTCCATTTAACTGACAACATAAGTTA
This sequence comes from Zingel zingel, assembly GCA_023566125.1. NCBI lineage: Eukaryota > Metazoa > Chordata > Actinopteri > Perciformes > Percidae > Zingel > Zingel zingel. The sequence goes on from CM042314.1 coordinate 26,053,791, forward strand.
CACGGGTTACAGATCTCAAGGACGCACGCACGCACGCACGCACGCACGCACGCACGCACGCACGCACGCACGCACGCACGCACGCACGCACAGTCTCTTTTTCCTTTCTCTCAACTTTTCCGCCGTGTGTCGCGCGTACCCGCTCGTGGTGTGAAGCGCATGTCCGCGCTATTCTCGCATATGTAGGAACCTCGTGAATTAACCTGCAACATGTCAGCTGTTTGGAAATTCTTCAGCGTGTGTGCAGAAGATAACACGTTTGCAATATGCAACAGCTGCAAGGAAAAAGTAGGGCTTAGAGGGACGACACCAAAAACCCAAATCATGTTTTTTTTAGTTGGATATTGGATGTGAAAAGAAGGAAATGGTTCTAACATTGCACTTTAGATGTGTGTGAATTTCCCACACCAGGAGTAATTTATATAGTTCTATTTTATAGTGATCCATTATCTGTTCAAAAAATGTTCTATGTTCTGTGCAAAATGTTCTATTAAAGAAAAGATAGAAAATAAATATTTGTGTGTGCTGTAAAGTGGTTAGAAATCGGAATCGGCTAAAATCAGTATCGGCTGGCCTAACTCAATGAAAATCGGAATCGGCCTAGAAAGTTGTAATCGGTGCATCTCTATTTCTAATATATACATTTTTGGCTGAACCCAGAGGGCCAGCCCTATAAACATCCGTCTGTCGCTCTGTTGCCAAGTCCATCACTGAGTCTATCCCTGAGTGATGAAGTTACACCATTGGTCAAAGTGAGTGAGGATATCGTTCGAGTTGGAGCGTCCCTATTGGCCGTTGCTGTTTCAAAATGTAATCGGCGCGCATAGTCAGCTTTCTTTGCCTCCGCTGTCAACGATCAGTCAGCTGATTAATTTCCTCAATGCGCTGTGTGTGTGTGTGTGTGTGTGTGTGTGTGTGTGTGTGTTAGATAAACTACTTAAATAACAGAAAGTAGAACACATGAAGAAAGAACAAATCTTTAAAATAGAAGCATCTGAAAGTAGCACAAGGAAAGAATGTTTCATTTTCAGTTTCAGGCAGAGATATTAACATTGGTGCACCAAAGAGAGCAGAGAAAAGTAAACCGTGAAGTTGTGTGGTGGTAGCAAATGCACAATGTAGGTTTCAATATGTCCATAAATAAATGCTGTTGCTTTTCAAGACCAACATTTGAGGCTGTGGTTCATAATTGTCATGGGCTGCAACCTAGGTCTGGTCTGATTAAAAAAAAACAACAACACTTTAGATGAGTCATTTAGAACAATAACTTGTTGAAAATAGAAGGATTACATTATTGAATTAATTAAATTAAAGCAGTGCTATGTAATTATTTGTCTCAAGCGTACCCTAACCATGTCATGTGATATGCTACTTAAGTACACAACTAACAATATTACTGGGACCACTACAGATGAACATTTAATATCCATGAATTATATCATATTATAGACACAACCGCTGACTATCCCTGTAAGAATTTGGCCACAATTAATTTTATTGACCATACACGGTCCAGCCATATACTAGGTTTAACCTAGTCTTGTTTCTTGGTTTCTTCCTTCTTTGACATTTGAGGTAGTAGTCTTGTGTGCTGCTCACTTTATACATATTAATACTCACGAGCTTGCTCAGCTAAACTCTACAGCATCATTTGTGTCATTTATGTTGAGATGTTCACATTAATGCTACTGGATTTATTCACAGATGGATCTACATTCAGTTAATACATTGGATGCATTATATCTCAATGTTCACAAGTGGCAATACAATCATATTTCCATTTGAGTGTTCCACTAAGGCAATTAGTAGACCAAATATCCCTTGTACAAATGACTCTGCTGTGAAATGCATGAATGATGTTTCATATGGCCACGCTGTACCCTTGGTTACTGATTGTAGTTTTATTGTTGTTATCACATTTCCTAACAATTAGTAGTTATTGAGGATTAGAGCCATTACAAAACGGAGAAGCTGAATTGTTTAATGACAATTGGCCATTATTGTTCTCTATATGGCGGGCTCTAGTTGGTATTTTTCAGGTTAACAGTTCTTCACAGGATCGTGTTGCCCCTCAAACTGGAATTAATTACAACATACCCCCCCCTTAATTCCCCTTGATTGCAGTGACCTCCCATAATCAACACGTTTCCTTCTGACAAGTGCTTGTTTGTTCATCTCTGTGCTAATAGTGTGTTGTCAGTATGAGGCTAGTTTTTTGTATTAGTCAGGCTGGCTGTTTTTGGATATGTAATCATATCAGATTGTCCCGTACTAGCTCATCAAAGCTCAATTTCAGCCGAGGCGGGAGCATAAGAAAGATCACTGCCATCCATGAGAAAATCAGTTTATGGAAATTATGATTCTGAATCATCAGTTTGAAATATGATATGTTCTGCAATTACCTATGAAGAAGTACAATAACAACTGATTACTGTACATTTTGCATCTGATTATAGACGCATTTAGAATCTTCCAGCACACCCCAAAACACCCAAATCCACCCCATTAATGGCAGACCTTGAGTCTTTGCGTGATTGGCTCTCTTACGTGCACTAATAAATAACGATAAATACCTGATCTTGAACATTTTTCAACCAAATTTCAATAACAGATCAGAATATTCATGCAATATTTTTCTTCTCTCTTGGCTTCAGTTTTAAGCCCCAGTCATTATGTATACAGTGCATCTCTCCAGCTGTCTCATATAGCTTGAGTCTTAATAATTCAAACCACATGGAATCAAGTGCATCTTCCCCAGCGGACTGTAGACCATGTAGATCCAACCCTGATGCAATTTTGGGGAGATTGGGACTGTGCAACAACTGCACATTGGAACTTTAATGGCTTTATGAAATGGCCTTGAAAATGTCTTGTGAAACAGACACTTAAAAACAGCCACATAGACATACACAAACAGACAAATAGACATTTTTGTAATGGCAAAGTGCAACGATTAGGTTACAAATGCCATGTGTATGAATCTTCACAGTTTAACAGGTTACATTTTTTGGAACGTCCTTGATCTTCGCAATCCTACCTACGGCACCTTTAATGTAGTCTGTCTTTCTAGAGTAGTGTTTTTAGTGCCAACTGTGGAAATAAACTATTTTGTTGTGCTCTGTATAGCCACAAGATGACATGCTGGCTAGTAAAACAATTTTATTTAATCTCCCCAAAAATGAAGCGCTAAAAAATACAAGTGGAGTTGTATCACATTTGGAGGATCTGTTTTGCTGTTTATTTCATGTGCAGTACATTTGATTTATCACCTACTGCATTTCACTAAATTGCCTGTATAGCAGAGGATTATCAAAAAAAGGGCGTCTCTATCATCAGCTGTATCTGAAGCAGGGTATAGCCGCCATATTAAAACAAACAGCAGGCCTTGTCTTGAGTGTGCTGGCTGTGTGCTCACTATGAAAGAAATTTAATAAAACCACAGTGTTACATGGTATTTAAGATTACATATAAAGTATATATAGAGATAATTGTTCCAGACAAATGAAAACAAATTAGATGTGTGTTCAAGTTCAATCTGCACAACTTTTGTTATCGTCTTGTCATCGTCTGGGAAAGGTTTTACGGCTAAATTTCATCAAACATCTTGTCCACCAAATACAGTTGTCTCGTGGGTCCCCGATGGATTTTTTTGGTGAATCACAAAACACGTTATTTCTCTCTCTCTCTCTCTCTCTCTCTCTCTCTCTCTCTCTCTCTCTCTCTCTCTCTCTCTCTCTGTGCCTCTCTCCCTCTCTTTTATTTACTCTACTTTTTATTCTGCTTTGCTGCATTTAAAAAGCTTCTGCTTCCAGTCACAGTACCTTAGTGACCATAATGTGTGAAGACCATGACGGACAGGACATTCACAGAAAAAATATTTATATGTGATTATTTGATAGTATAGATAACATCTCAGGAAAATGAAGCACTATGAAATACTTACTTTAATCATGTTTCACTTTCTTAAGCTTTCCAAATCCCAAGCATAGTTACATATTTATGAAGCCAAAATGTACCTATGAGTCACAGACTCAGGGTACGTATGTTTTAAAGGATTAAAAGTTTTGAAGTCAGCCATGGGCAAATTTGGAAATCATTAGGCATGTGCTCAAAATTGTTCAAAAGTGTACCTCCTTCCCTCCCTCTCCTTGTAAACTATCCCTCTAATCCAATTTCCCCTTAATTGTATGTAAAATAGAACGGAGTGCAAATGGGTGTGATGAGAGAGGTATCAGGTCTGTCACCTTCTGTAATTGGTTAGATGAATCAATTAGAGAAGAGCTATTCCAGAGAACAATTCCAGAGCAAATATGCCTAGACAATAGATGGTAATTTTGTGACAATTTAGCATATTGACAGTCTCTTCTGCTCTTTTATTTTTCTGTGATACTTTAATGAAGAGACTGGGGTTATTTTCCAAGCCTATTGCAAAATCACTGTCAGTGGTGCAGAACTATAGCTTTGTTGAATTTGAGCAAGAATGGCACCCTGAAAAGTATGATAATTAATTATACTACAAATGTGTACACTAGGTTATGTGTTCTTAACATTTCAAAACTTGGTTCTGTATTATAGCATTAATGGTCTCCCGAGGAGCTATTTGATTTATTACATTCAACAAACCAGTGTCTTCGTAAGAGCTTCTTTGGGCAGACCGAATCAAGTAACCCACAGAAAAATTCAATATATGCTCCCTATGCATTCTAATGAGGACGAGGTCTTTTTAATTGCCTACAAGTCTGCTTCAATTTAATGAATGCACCTTTTTTGTTTCGTGGCTCTTCCAGATATTAACGAATGTGAAAGGGACCCATGCAAGAACGGGGGCATTTGCACAGATCTGGTTGCCAACTATTCCTGCGAATGCCCAGGGGAGTACATGGGGCGGAATTGTCAATACAGTAAGTGCTCATGTTTCTTATTTATGTTTTTCTTTTAACTCTTTTACAACTATTAATTCATTCTTAACAGCACACACACCAGATGGTTTGCTGGTTATTCCCATAAAGAACATCTACATTCAACATTCTTCAGTGCATAGTGTGCCGACCTTCGATGAAAACTTTACACAATTTTGTGAATTCTTGAGGGCATTTATTTGCTTTTGGGTGTTTCTTAATATTCATTATTGTTTTTGGTTTACATGTAGCCCACAATTGATCTGATCTTGTTCACAACAGTATTCAGATGTTTTAAGCTTTAGTGCATAACTTTTTGATATTAAAGGTCCAATATGTAATATATTTACTGTAATAAATCCAAAAATGACCCCGATGTGTCATCAGATATTAAGGAAACATGCTAAATTGAAATAATATCTTTTCTGACAACAATGCTAATGCCAGTATTTTCTCCTTTTTGAAATTTCTGTAATTTCTGTTTGTTGTTATCAACTGCCCAGTTTGTCAGCCAGGCCGGGTTGCCAGATATACCTGTAAAACGTGAACCCAGTGCGCTACAGCTGTAAGATTAGTACAGCCATAAAAGCAGCAAACAAACTAACAGGATCAACGGAGATAGATTCTACCCGACAAAAAAAACTGCATGTTTCTAATAGTTGCGTGACCAGAGACGTAACAAACCCGTCTGGGTAAATATTGGAGATGTATTTGAAAGATGGAGACAGCTTAGAGCCCAAAAGGACGCCGAGTTGGTTAATTTCCTCCTGAACAGGTAAGCATTAGCTTCAGGCTAATTTATCACAGCTACTAGGGACGGCCATTTTATGTCATTTCAACATTTGTGTAGCTACTCACATGTAATTTTATAGTACCCGAGTTGGTTACTTGCAAAAACAACTGAGACACAGCCAGTACAGTGATCCCGACCGGTCCTGGCTATCGCCGCCATGCTAACCCTGCTAGCTAACTGCTAACGTTACCGGTGTTACACCGAAAGCTGTGACCCATCAGAAACTGTGACCGCAGAGGGCGCTATTGCACATCGTCTGTTCGTGCGTGCCAGACAATGGAAAGTGAAGAAGAGCGCCTATGCAAACAGCGTAAACATGAATACATTACATCCACGGATGCAAGCTGTATGATTATTCGCGAGGCTTTTCTGACTGTCAATATAGCCAGCATCTAACGTTAGCTACTCCGCTGTGCTGTGGAGTAATGTCTGGCTATGTGAGACAAGCGTCTAGCAACATTGTTGTGGATGCTCCGGTCTCAGCCTGGCAAGCAACGTGAACTTTGAGTCTGGGGAGGAGGGGGCGGGGGAGACGATTCGCTCCAGTATTTCGAATTTGTACTGCAGTAACTATTTTAAACACTAGCTGTCAGTATTACATATTGCACCTTTGATGAACGTCCGTTACATTCAAGCCATTGCAAAATGAGTTCAGCTCCACACAACTCTCGTCTGTATTTCTCAGTATGGCTATGTTCAGAAGACTGTGTCGTCCGGCGACATTCACATGCAGAAACTCAAGTGAAGATAAGTGCGCGATCACGGAATGCTTGTATCATGTGGACGTGCCTACAGTTTTGTTGTCATTACTTAGAATTCCTCATGGGAGCGACAGAAACAACACACTATAGTTTTTAAAAAGTTCATCAGAAAAGTGTACATTACATCATGGCTGCTTACTGTTAGTGAGGGAGTGTAGAAGCCACAATGTGCTCAGGGTGCACCATTGCAGTTAAACAACTGTGTTTCAGTGAAATTAAGGCACAGCAAATAAAAGTAGGTGTTTGCAACATTTGACATGGAAATAAAAATCACACTGGAAGAGCTAGGTTTGTCTGTATGTTAAAATTGTTTTATAATTGTCATTTGAAAGGTGTTCAGGTGTTTAGTCCGTATTCTGTCTCACACCACTTTGGGTGGTGGGAAAGGGTGAGGAAAGGCTGAAAGAGTGTCCGTTAAATAATTCTCTCCTACTAAAAATACATACAGTGGTACAAGTTGATCTTCTGATACTGAACAGGATGGATTGTAGGGAAACTACACACATAAACTGAAATTCCACCCTGTATATTCTGGTATTTCTTTAAAACTTGAATATTTAAGGTCTTCACATTCCACACAATGTTCATGTTTTCTGGATTAAATGCATCATAAGTATATGTATACGCAATGTATACATAGCACATGTATTTACAGGTCATTAACATCATAAAAGTAAATCCACATTTCTCCTTATATTAGTTTAATAAAAAAACATGAATCACTAGAAAAACTGCTAAATTTCTGCTTGTTCAGACAAACACAATAAACCCTCAAGTATAGTAATAATACTGTACATTTGAATGCTGAGAAGTCACGGCTACTTTTTGCTTGCATGCCATCATTTAATTTGCCCAGTGGCTGTGTATAACGAGAGAGAGCTTCCGTCTTATCACTAGTAGCTTTCTTTTTGTAGGACGCCGGAGAGCTTAAAGTGGCCTCATGTGTTGATTATGCTATTGCGGGGATTCTCTCTGCTCACTCTAGGAACATACAGTATTAGGATTAATGTATCAGCAGACTCGGAGCCCTGAGCCACCTCTGCACTGCTACTCACAAATGAATTCATCAGATTTTATATATTAGGTGCATCACAGTTGTTGTTTGGTAACAGACTCAGGAATTTTCAGGAACAAGTCTGCATCGGAAAGAGAGACATTAAGGACGTCACTATGGTTGTGTTTATGAAGTGAATGAAAGAAGGCCGAGGAAAATGTGAATGATGAGGAGTAAAGAGGCACAGCCAGATTGATAAGGTTGGTGTAGTTAGTGAAGAACTCAAGGAGAAAGATTTAGCGTTGCTGATTGAACATATGCTAAGCTCAATTATTTGTATTTATTTAATGATGCACAGCATATTATACAACCATTAATTCAACCAGCCAAAGTTGTAGCGCAGTCTATACGTATTAGGATGGTTTGTTTGGGGTCTTTACTTGAACACATTAGATTTGAAATAAAATTTGCCATGAGGTGAAAGTGCTGACTCTCAGCTTTAATTTGATGGTGTTTACATCCACAACAGATAGCTTTTTAGAAACTGTAGCCCTTTTTATACAAACCCCCGATGGTGAAAAGGGCAATAAGTTCTACACCCAATACACTGTAGATGTAAACAACACCACATACTCAAAGTTTAACATCAGCACTATAACCTTGCTTTGTTTTTTTTTGTTTTATTTGAAATTCAGTGCACTGGAGTATAGCCAAACATACAGCAGTCCTAATACTTTATGACTGCTTTATGTATAAAAATAAACAGCCTGAAATAAGAGACTGGCTTACTAGGTAGTGTTTATTTCGTCAGACAAGACTAAATATGTTCGTCAACAACCTTTTTTTCTATGACTAAGACGAGACGATGACGAGACTGTGCCAGTGTCCAAAAACGCTAAGACTAAATTAACATGCATTATTGTTGAAGAAAAAAGACGAAACTAAATTGTTTTGCATAAAATAAAAACTATGATAAAATCTATCTTCATTTTCGTCTACAATCGTTTCTACTTTTTCATCATGAGATAGAATATTCAGCTGTTACTAGGGTTGGGTACCAAGACCCGGTGCGAATACAGCACCGACCGGTGCCTTAACGACGGTTATCTACCGGACCAAATAGCAACGCGGATTTCAGTGCCACTTAAATGCCTGCGCTTCTCTCTGATGCTCCTAAACGGACGTTAGAGGCAACCGAAACATCGCTGCACGGGACGCTAGTTAACACTACACTTGGCAGCAGGTAACGTTAGCCTACCGTTAGCTAGCAGCTGCATTAAACACGGTAAAAATGCTGACAGCTAAACGGTGTAAAAGTTTGTCTGTATTTCACTGTGTAGGATTCCAACACCGAGACGTACGACAGTGTGCTGCTGCCGTTGTCTGAAAAACAACACATATGTTGCGTTCACTTGAAACTCGCCTCGCCAGCCTTGTGCTGCATTCAAAGTTATTGTAAAATACTCTTTTCCCATCCAGTGGTTGTTTTTGTCATTTAACAGGAACTTACTGGTGAAATAAGGAAGACGCTCAATATTTATTTTATTTATTTTATTTATTTTTATCTTTATTAATACATACTGTGTGTATATGTTTATACTTATATTGTTTATATTCTTTTTATCCTTCTTAAATTTAGAGATGTGTGTGTGACATGCACCAAAACACCATGACAAATTCCTTGTATGTGTAAAAAATGTACTTGGCAATAAACCCCATTCTGATGTATATAACTTTGTATAATTTATTATTTGACTGAAATGGTTATCAGAAATGATCTCAGAAAAAAAATATTTAAAAAAAGACTAAAATGTTTTGACTAAAACTTGACTAAGATATATTGAGTTCTCTTTTAACTAAAACTAGACTAAAATTACGAGACTTTTAGTCAACTAAAGCTTGACGAACAAAAAAAGATATGTGAATGACTAAATATGACTAAAACTAACAAGGACATTTGGCACAAGACTAAGACTAAAATAAAAATAGGTGACAAAATGAAGACTATTACCAGGAACAGAAAATGGTTCATAATCCATCAAAAAATAAAAATAAACATTACAAAGATGAATATTGTGTAAGTGATGCAATTATAGTTGCTCCTCCAACTAATATCAGTGACCATCAACATTTTGAAACCCAAGTTGAAACCTCAATTTCCCATAATGCAACTCATTAGCCTATTTCATTACACCCTCCCTGCTTGGTAAACGCCCACATCTTGTAAACTTAATGTGCTCATTTTGTAATGCAGACTTTCAGCTAAAAATGTGTCGCCAAGCTAAAATAACCCTGATGACATCACTGTGACATAACTTGAGTTATTTTCTCAGCTTCTCCAGAGCCCAAGAGGACAACTTTATCCTCACAAACTGAGTAGTATTACTTGAAATACTTGAAGAAATAAAGTGATATTCATGTGTAAAAGTAGTGAAATGTCCCTTTAAAACCAAAATCAAATGTTTGCCTTTGCTTGCATTTAAATGTATTATTTATTGAATATGTCGCAGCCTTATCATAAGAAGTGCAGTCGGTGGGGTCCTAAATGAATATAGCCTGCATGGTAGAATGCCTGGAACCCTTAATGCTGCAACTCGTCATCTCCTCTGACTTGCTCCTTCAACCCACGTTGTGTGTGTGGGCAAAACCTGCACAAACATTGGCTGTTTCAGATTGAGCAGCTGTACATTTTCTGGTCATACCCAAAATGAGCATGAGAATATTATGTGAAGGCAGTAGTGAGCTTTTGGCCATTGCTTTTCTGTTCACTGATTATCCGATTTTATGGAAATCATTACATTGCCTTCAAAATTGATTCCCCTGATCCAATGGAAAGTGAGAAAAAAAATCATATCTGTCACCTGCCAACATGAATCCAAGTAAAATATACAAGAAGGCATAAAATACAGTGAGATATTACTTGGCACAAGCTGCGTCAGCCTTTCTGTTGAAGCAAATTTAGAATCGCTACTGCTGTATCCATCCAGAGGCATTCACACTTTCAGACACTAATATGGGATGAATGGTCAGTTAAAGATCCAATATTGAGGGAAGGGGAGAGCTGTTCAGCGTTTTCCAAAAGCTTTTGAAGGCTAAAATGATTGTTGAACCCTCCGCCTTGAGCAGAAGCCATTCAAATTCACTACTTATTTCCACCCTGTGGCAAATAAAACCCAATCGTCCTGTATCAGATACACTGCAGTAAGCTGGAAGCTCTGGCTGTCTGCTGCCAATTAGCCTACGATTTCATGACCTCATGACATTAGGTCATCTTGTTGAGGGCTGAAATGTGTCATAGTTTCTTCAAGCTCTTTTTAAAGTGGCAAATCTTTCCATCACCTGTCCTGACAGTAACTATTTCTGACTGATGTGTACCCAGAATACTCACGTGCCAGAAAATGCATAGCGCTACTATGACAACCAGCAACCATGAGCTTTTCACCATTATTAGCTGTGGCATAACTCCATATTAAACAGTTTTTGATGTGGTGAGTTGGACGTTAATGTAAAGGTCCCCCGTTATTTATTTTTTTAAATATGGTGAAAACAAAAAACTGGAAACAATTTGTAATTTTTCACGATCAATCCTATTGGTTATGATATAATTTACTTCCCAACTTATTTCCTGAGAATAAGGAATGCCGCAATATCACCACTCCCCAGTCCAACTGGATTGGGAGTGGTGAAATGCTAGCTCAGATACGTTGTAAACAAACCTCTTAACATTGCACATGCACTAGTTACTTAATTATACAATAGCTCACGACAGGCCGTGGTATGTTGTGATATATTCACAACGGTCATCAAGTATAGCAATATGAAAGTTATAGTCACATTCCAATATAAATACATTTTTATTAATAAATAACAATAAAATAAACCCTCCTTGGCTGGCTGCCGTCACATACCAAGGCGGTTGCTATGGAAGGTAGATAACATCAGCCTACACTAGCAGCTAGCATAGCTTAGGAGTGTATTTTTGTTTGTTCCTGTATATTTTATTAGAGTATAGTTGTATTTTTTAATGACTATATTGATTGCTGTTTTGCACATTTTAAAATGCATAACTGCACATACTGACATACTCTCTCTCTCTCACACACACACACACACACACACACACACACACACACACAATGCATACAGGTGCATTTCATTCTCATTTGTCACCTGTGGAACCCCCATTCAGACTGACGTCTGTTTTGTGTGTGTTATTCTTTTCGTCATCCCCTCTTTCCACCGCATGCTCATTAGAATTGGTGTGCTGGCATTAATTTCAGTGGGGATCTAATTTGTTTAGGCTGTAGGTAGGGCTTGTGGGAGATGGATTCAGCTGTCACATCACGGTAGTGGTGGTGTTAGTGATGTGTGCTGTCGCAGGCCTGATGTATGCTCAGGGGCCAGCAGGCCAAGGCCCGGGGGCTGGCTGCCTCTGCTTCTCTGACGGACGACTGGCAGGCAGCTCGTTAAGAGTGGCCCCTTCATTGCCACGAGGTGAGAAGGACTGCAATATTGCAAACATGTCTTGCCAACATCCACATAGAATTAAGAGAACTTAACATGAGGTACAACATCTGGGCAAATATGATACTGTGGTGACAACATTGCACCTCAGTCCTAACGTCAGGCTGTAATGAGGAAAAATAGATTCCATTTCACTTTGAGGAGTTAAATCAGGTGATATGCCGTCTTGTGCATGTGCCAGAATAGCATGTGTAAATCCACAGGGTCCCTAACAAATTAACAGCCAGCAATCATGAAGAATGTTGTATTGCTTTTGCTATTGATTTGCACCTTCCTCATTCTTTACATATGTTACTGTAACACCCCTTAGATTGCCATTTATAGACATGCTTAATTGCTCAAAGCAAATTCTGTTCATGAGATTATTCATATGTGGGGAATATGATGATATTATTAGCATATGTTGCCCTCTGTGGGTCATCTTTAGACATGTTTTTAGTGGCCCGGCTCTAGGCATGTCAATGTTGGTCTGTCTGCCGGTACATCACTTTGGTCCAGACTGAAATATCTCAACAACTATTTGATAGATTGCTATGACATTGTGTACAGACATACATGGGCCCCAGAGGATGAATCCTAATGACTTTGGTGGCCACCAGCAGGTCCAGTTCGCTGTGCCTAAGTACAGCCTTGCACAGGTATTAGCATGGCTGTCGACCCTTAGTCTTGTTTTTCTTAAATAAGAAAACATATATGCATTGCACCATTTCAGAGGGACACTTGGACATCTCACGTTACCACTTAAAGAGTTCATATTGATTCATTAATTTGAGATCTGAGCCTGCAAACATATCAACATTTGTAATATATATATTTAATATATTTTCATAGTTATGGTAAAAAAATTATATAATGGAAAAAAAAATCAATTTCCAATTTTTCTGTTCATGCAGTTTGAATTTTGAGATATCTTGCTTAAGGACGAATCTCCCCAACACTTGTTTAACTCTATGTTAAGAAGAGACAGCCACTAATATACATAGATATTAATTTTCTCAGAATTAATAGGATTAGACATTGAATACTAAAATGCAACTGTAAGTATCCTGTACATACAACACTCTGATAAGAAGGTCCTCCATCTTTCTGAGCCATGGGTTTAAACTAAGTTACCATGTCTCCAAATGGAAGCGGTTTGGTTTTTTTCTAAGACCTGTTAAAAAGACCAGATGAAGTTCATCCATCAGATGTTGGGAAATCAGATGGTTCTCTGAGCTTCAGCCACGACATCCCACCTACACCATCGTCTCATCAGTCTGGGAGCAATGAGCCACACACAGGGAAGAACTAGTGAAGCAAGAGTTATTTACCACCATTGTGAAATATATAAACACATCTCTGTCAGTACAAACACACACGGATATACTCTTTGCTCTCTCCCAGCCTCCAGTGAATCCCTCTGGACTGTCCTCAGACATTACTCACTGTCTCCTTGGCTTGCTGTTGCCTAGTGCCCCACTGTTTTAGCAGCTGGATAATTCGTGGTAGGGTTGTTTTCATTGTTCCATTCTTCTGACTCTTGGCTTTCTTCTGTGGTGAAAGTCTTCTTACAGCTCTCAACGCTGTGTGTGTGTGTGTGTGTGTGTGTGTGTGTGTGTGTGTGTGTGTGTGTGTGTGTGTGTGTGTGTGTGTGTGTGTGTGTGTGTGTGTGTGTGTGTGTGTGTGTGTGTGTGTGTGTGTGTGTGTGTGTGTGTGCGCTTCGTCTGTCTGTGTGCCAGCGCTAGGTTTGAAATGCGTAGGTGTTTTGCTTAAATGGTAAAGGCATCACAGCCTTCGGGTGACCACTGCTCCAGGCTTGCCCCCAAGGCTGGTTTACACAGACACCTACAGTTCAGCTGGCATGAGCGAGCAGTGCCTCTGGCTGTACTTTGCGCTTGATATGTCCCCGTTCTTTTGGGACACTTCAAAGTTTCCTCAGCTTTTCCCACACTTGTGGTTAAGCTGTTAAAGACAGCTATTTAATCATCTGTGACCAGAGACACGTTAAGAGTAGAAATCAAATGAGTAGATTACATTTTAAGATCCACAACTGTTTACACAAAGAAGTATTACTCTAATCACTTGTATCCCTGTTGTCATTAGAAATAAACACCTGGAGACGAGTAGGAGGAATACCTCCCACGTAATTTCCAAAATAAACTGAAGCAATTGTCTATCAATGAAATTTAAATAACAGCATCAGTAATAGTTAACCATCATTCCATTCAAAAAATAAATTTGAAGAGCAAAATAAAAGGGGCAAATGCACACACTACTACCTTTTAACTATCACATTTAAGTTCTCACTGCTGTCACACAATAAGAAAGGCAGTGAGAAATAAATTACATTTTGCAACACACTTGAGTTTTATGTTCAACCTCATGAACTCTCTTTCAAATCTAATTAGAGTAAATGTCCCAAAATGCAATTTGTCTGTGCAGCACACACTGCCTCGCCATTACACAGGATGTCAAAACATCCAGTAAACTCCTAGTCATGTTGTCTAGACTATTTAGCCACTGTTAGCTATTATTCACTGTATCTTCAGCATACTTTGCAATAGATGTTCATTTTTGAGTTAATGAATTACTGAAATACTGTCAAGCCATTTTTCCTTATACAGTGAAAAATGAGCTGGCTGAGAAGGTGGTAGCTGCAGAATTATACAGTATTCATACAATTGCAAATCATATTCATTAGGAAAGATATTTTAAAACATGAAAAATGCTCGGCTGTAAATCCTTGCATTTATGTCAACTGTATTCTTGACTAATTAAAACTTAAGCGTCTGTCATAACTAACACAGCACACCGTACGTACAGCTGTGATGCTATTTATTTGTAAGAGGCACTGTGGGCTAGAAAAAATGTAATGATGTGGGGGTCTTTGTATTCTGACTGTTTAGCAGAATTCAAACCGACTCTGTCGCCTCTCAGCTGTTTGGTTTTCCTTCAAATTGGAAACAAATTTCTAAGCTTCTCTAAGTGAATAAGTTATAAGTAAACATGTTACAACTCAAGGGTTGAATGATATCCAATTGGGAGACAATCTCTTTTACAATCTCAGTAACACAACTCTGTAACACAATTTATTCAGGCTGAAGGATTCTGAGGACCTGCAGTCACATCTGATTCACTTTTGATGGTGATACGCCACAGCTGTTTGGAACAACAATTCAACCACAGTTGAACTGTTGAGGTTGTTTTCTTGGCACACCTGAGTTCTTAATTATGATGCCGTTCCACAAGCTGAGTTATCTTATGATTAAAGGGAAACTATACCATTTACATGCATATCCCATCCTAATTAAATCCATCCTGAACTAAGTTTTGATAGAAAAGCAGATGTTTCGTGTGTAGATGAACAATTACGAAAATCTCATTTGGGGAGCAGTGTAAACTTTTTTTAGACTTTTGAATGTTTATGCAATAAAATTGTATATGTTGTGTCATCTATTTATCTAACATACCGTATGGATGCATGCCCCCTTTCCATCTGTTTCTTTATTGTGTTTCATTTCTCATGTGTTTTCTATTATTATTTGATTTCCCAATAGCCTTTTTTTTATATAAATTAAAACACAAAGAAGTTGTTGTTTTGCAGCACAGTAAACTGTCTATTGGAGAAACATTGCCAGAACCCATTTCACCACAGGTATGCCGATTAATCTTGATGTTCCTGGATTTACCAATTAGTATTAAGAGGGAAAACAAGTTGCTTAAAGAAGAAAGCACTGTGTTTTTGTCTGAAAGTATTGCTGTCATACTTCTCTACTTTAATACTGCAGCCTGTAGGATGTTTGCTGTAAAGCTGTTACAAAGCGTGTTGACTTTGGGGAAGATGCTGTCCAGAAGTGGTCGCAGCTCCTTGGGAGGAACCCTTAGGGCTCTGTTACTGATGGAAGAGATGAAGGAGCAGCCTGTTGTCAACATGTTTCCCCCCGGATGTGAACAGCATGAAGGCAGAGACAAGACCTCTTGTTGACTGCAGTGACTCAAAAGGATTTTACCTTAATGGAAACATTACAAATTGTCTTGTCAAATCAACATTTATAATGAGAGAGTAATGAGTCAGGGTGGACAGATCTATGATGACCTTAAAGACAAGGTCTCAGTAGGAGGTCATCACAGAGATACAAGTAGAGGAGACTGAGCTTTTTGTCTCTGAGAAGGATATCAACTCTTTTGTGGAGACAGTGAGGAGAAAAAAGAAACCAAATCAAATTTATTTGTCACATACACAATCATACACAGTACAATGTGCAGTTAAATTGATTGTGTACCTGTTCCATTTTAATAAAAACAATAAAAGCCATAAAAATAGTAATATATACAACACAAGAAAATGAGGTGGTGGGTGCGGGGCTAGCCGCAGTTCTCATTGAGCAGACGGACAGCCTGAGGGAAGAAGCTCCTTCTTGAAGGGTGAGTAACAGTGATCCAGGGTTCTCTCTCCTCTGGTGGGGCATGTGATGTGCTGCCGAAGGTCAGGACTGACTCTTCAGGTTAGCACTGTTAAAATCCCCGGCTACAATGACAGCTGCATCCCGATGTTCAGCCTGGTGGTTAATGAGAGCCGCCTCCTCTCGACTTTCTGTACTCTCGTTCTGTCCATGCGGTGAACTGAGCGGTGATCTGCTGGTTGAATTGCATGGTCTGGAATCTAAGGTGTTAGCCTTGTCTCAGTAAGGCAGATGATGTTGCAGTCTTGTAAGTCCCTCTGGTATTTAATTCTGGCTCTGAAGCTCATCCAGCTTGTTTTCAATTGACTGTACGTTAGCTAGCAAGATGCTGGGCACTGGTGTGCAGTGAGCCCTGTTCCTCAGCCTGTTTCTGATGGCTTCCCGTTTACCTCTAGGCCTTCTCCATGACCTGTTGCTAGCGCATCCGTTGTTGTTGTTGCTGTTGTTGTTGTCGGCTCTCGTCATGATCTCGCTGGGCCAGGTTGGATCGGGAGTGAAACTTTCAGGGATACGGCATGAGTCCCGTATATATAAAAGTGTCTTTTTGTCGTATGTAGATGACATAGCTCAGGTTAGATTAGTAGATTTAGTAAAAAAAACAGATAGGTACTACGGCTGCCATACTCACCGGCGCCAAGTGCGACAAGATGTGGAGGACAAAATCACTGACATGACAAAATGCAGTCTTTGTGGTATTGTTTTTTAAATCTATACAGTATGCATTGCATTGACTGAGTGGCACATATTTATGAGTGCTGAAATTACTCAAGTCTCATCTGTCTCTTTCTCCCACTCTACTCAGGATGCTCTGGACCGCTAGGCATGGAGGGCGGTATAATCTCCAACCAACAGATTACAGCCTCTTCCACCCACCGCGCTCTCTTTGGCTTGCAGAAGTGGTACCCGTACTTTGCACGCCTCAACAAGAAGGGCCTGGTCAATGCCTGGACTGCTGCCGAAAATGACAGATGGCCATGGATCCAGGTAAAGCAGTCACAGGACAGGGCACACACAGAGTCGGGACAGGGCCAGACACAAATTAATGAACACACAGTCCAAATTATAGATACACATCATTTTCTTGTTTGTTGTGGCTTAAAATAGTTGTATATAATTCCCCTACCGTATAACGTCACTTGTTTTTAGTTGATGGTTAGAATAAAATCTAAAAATGCAACAGTGTTGACTTTAGAGTTAATTACTCATACTGTTAAAGTGATGTCTCAGTTACTGGTAATAAAGAGCAGTAAAGAAGTGTTAGCTGGGGGCTGAACAGATGCAGGTGTAGTCAAGTGTAAGCAACAATGTGAAAGGGCATAGCTGTTTTTAGCTAATGGCTGTTGCATCTGTTGTGATGGTTTGCTTACCTCTTGTTCTGATGTTTAGTTGTGACATGCTCACAGTTGTAACTGCATAACACTCAACGGTAATATTTAGAGTGAGTTTCCTGTTATCCACAAAAAAATATTGAATTCAGCTTAACAATTAAATTCCTCTTTTTGTCCCTTTGTAAATACCTTAGAACAGGAGTCCTTAAATAAGGACCCCTTAGCTGAAAAAGAGACAGAGCAGGGACCCCCTACTACATATATTGTATAAAATTGAGTTGCATATTAAACTGGGCCTACAATAACGTGTAGGGAGGCCTAAATCCGTTATACATACCTTGTTATGGTGCATACAGTACTAAGCTTTTAAAATAAAAGTTGTTGGCGTATTCATATTTTTATACATAATGTTTTAATGTGCACAGTAACTTAAAGCTTAACTGTATCTGTGGATGGCTATCTTATGGCTACCTTAGCTGTAGGCCATTAAAGCAACACTATGTAACTTTTCCCGCTTCGGTCCCCCTACAGGTTGTAAGCGGAACTGTCCATTACATTACATTACATTATTACATACAACATATTTAAAAAGAAAATTAAAACCATCAAACAATAATTTGGCGACAACCCTGCACCAACTCTGAGGACCTCCTGTTGAAGATCTCTGCTTTAGAATGTTTCTATGACCCACTAGGTTCCTTCATCCAAAACAGCCCTATGGGTTGTGCAATGAAAAGAAAAGCAGCAAAGCATTGATACCTGAAAGTCTCCCATTACTTAGGCTTATTTAAAGGTAACCTTCATGCCGTGCTGTTACTCTGAGCTTAATGTCAAAGAGCTACAGTAGACATATTGAAAAGTTAAATTCCACTGTGGTCCTGAATGCCCATTGCTTTTAATTCATTGGGCCTGTTTTAATGCAGAACAATCAGCCCCAATATGTAATTATAGAATTACAACCCTAGAAACCTATGTTGTATGTCTCATTGCATTTAATCTCTATAAACAGATACAGTGAGGAAAATAAGTATTTGAACACCCTGCTATTTTGCAAGTTCTCCCACTTGGAAATCATGGAGGGGTCTGAAATTGTCATCGTAGGTGCATGTCCACTGTGAGAGACATAATCTAAAAACAAAAATCCAGAAATCACATTGTATGATTTTTTAACTATTTATTTGTATGATACAGCTGCAAATAAGTATTTGAACACCTGTCTATCAGCTAGAATTCTGACCCTCAAAGACCTGTTAGTCTGCCTTTAAAATGTCCACCTCCACTCCATTTATTATCCTAAATTAGATGCACTTGTTTGAGGTCGTTAGCTGCATAAAGACACCTGTCCACCCCATACAATCAGTAAGAATCCAACTACTAACATGGCCAAGACCAAAGAGCTGTCCAAAGACACTAGAGTCAAAATTGTACACCTCCACAAGGCTGGAAAGGGCTACGGAGAAATTGTCAAGCAGCTTGGTGAAAAAAGGTCCACTGTTGGAGCAATCATTAGAAAATGGAAGAAGCTAAACATGACTGTCAATCTCCCTCGGACTGGGGCTCCATGCAAGATCTCACCTCGTGGGGTCTCAATGATCCTAAGAAAGGTGAGAAATCAGCCCAGGACTACACGGGAAGAGCTGGTCAATGACCTGAAAAGAGCTGGGACCACCGTTTCCAAGGTTACTGTTGGTAATACACTAAGACGTCATGGTTTGAAATCATGCATGGCACGGAAGGTTCCCCTGCTTAAACCAGCACATGTCAAGGCCCGTCTTAAGTTTGCCAATGACCATTTGGATGATCCAGAGGAGTCATGGGAGAAAGTCATGTGGTCAGATGAGACCAAAACAGAACTTTTTGGTCATAATTCCACTAACCGTGTTTGGAGGAAGAAGAATGATGAGTACCATCCCAAGAACACCATCCCTACTGTGAAGCATGGGGGTGGTAGCAGTGTGTGCAAACCTGGTGAAAACCTACAGGAAACGTTTGACCTCCGTAATTGCAAACAAAGGCTACTGTACCAAATATTAACATTGATTTTCTCAGGTGTTCAAATACTTATTTGCAGCTGTATCATACAAATAAATAGTTAAAAAATCATACATTGTGATTTCTGGATTTTTTTATTTAGATTATGTCTCTCACAGTGGACATGCACCTACGATGACAATTTCAGACCCCTCCATGATTTCCAAGTGGGAGAACCTGCAAAATAGGGTGTTCAAATACTTATTTTCCTCACTGTATATGCATATAAATGAAGAATCTGTAGGCAAAGGGACAACATTTTGGTATCGGAAGCGTTTCCGTTTTTAGTCCAAGTAGTATTGACCAATCACATTTGAGCAGGCATTGGCCGAAATGCAAGCTCAGAACCCAAAGGCTTTCGTCTGTTTGCTATTTGATTTTAAAATCTGCATTTATATGCTGATATCTGTTCATAGAGACATTTTCTCTCAGCTCCCAACTCAATTCCCGTTTCTGAAGTTACTAATCGGACCTGGCAGCGACACACGGAAGAGGAAGTCTACACCGGAAACCCTAACATATGGAAACCCTGACATATTGTCCGTTGCCTCCTGAGGCTAAATCGTTGTGAGACCAATAGCTAATGGGTTTTGAGATTGCATTGCATTAGGCATTAAGCTGCTGCAGCTCCCTGACCTGAAATGAGCTGGCTCCAGTGTATGACCTATGTACAGTAGAACTGCCTGGATTTATGTTGAGCAAATAGTCATACATCATGACCTGTGATAAAACGGCTGTGGCATATAATACAACTGCCAGGTGATGTATTGCTATGATATATAGAAATGTCCCCCCAAATTGTATCCAGTCCGAAGGCTATGTCCAGACCACATGACACCTTCATCCAACAGATTGCATAGTATTCCAGATAGATAGATAGTGGCAGTAATAATAACTAAATAATAATTTAGGTAGTTAGAGGGCAATGTCTATACTCATAGAATCGGGAGTTACAATACGTAACTATCGTCAATTTGCTATTATATAAATAATGTTTTTTCAGCTTTCTTACATTTATTTTATTCGTGATTCCCTTCTGTGATGACATAAATGCTGACGGCAACCTTTGTAGCGGGCTGTTATCAGATACATGATACACGCACAGTGAACCGTGAACAAAATGTAATAGAAAAACATACTACAGCGTGACAGCATGATGGAGAAAGTGAAGCTGCAACTAACAACAAGAGAAAAGCAACTCGGGGCAAAAATTGATTTGTAAAAAAAAGAAGAAAAAAAAGAAAGAGAGAGCGTCAAAGAAACAGCCGACATGAGTGAGAGAAAAGGAGCCTGGCACATGGAGAGGCTGAGGAGGACGGGACATAAAACATTCAGGCAGTTTGTTTGACTTTAATGATGCCACGTGGGATGTTGTGCAGGATGCTGTAGGCATTGTGTGTTTCTACAGAGGGCATGGATAATTGGGAAGTGAGTACAGAGGTGTACAGTCATGTCAGTGTTTTGGTATTATGCTAAGGAGTGGGTGTTTTCTTTTGTAGTGCAGAGTGATGTGGCGTGGATGCGTTTGCATGTCTGTCATGTGAAACAGGTTATACTGATGATGACAACCCTATCAGGACAGGGATCAGATTTGTCTGGCTATTTGTAAGGCTTTCTCTGGTGCAGTATGTTTCTTTGGATGTCAGCTCTTTCAAATCAAACACAGACCAACGTCCTTTGAATAATACATCATAGAGGTGCAGATGAAATATGCATTCACGTATATGTTTTTCTTTGTTTATGTTGCTTCATGTGTTTGTGAATTGAGCTTGCTACTGTTCACACATCTGTGTGCTGTGTGAATATCTGTTTTCCACAGCCTCACCACGACTAGCTCACACATAAAATTGCATTTGAACACTCAAGGGAAATATGCTGCCGGACTGACCAATATCAGCAAAATATAGCTCCAGCCGGCTGTGTTGGAACAATGAAACAATCCAAATCACTTGTGAAGGATAGGAGGGTACATCATTTAATGGAAGGTAAACTGTTAATGACTTAATGTTCAGATGTAGATCTCCTTTAGCATTTTTGGGGCTTTGCCAATATGTGTATATATGTAACCTGCTTAGACTATAATCATGTACCTGTCCTTTTAATTCCAGTGCAAACCTTTTTGCTAGAACATTCAACTCTACAGTCTGTTATGTGGTTGAGATGTGACGGTTTGTTCTATAATCACAACATTAAAATGTCCTACCAAAACTTATTCTTAGATGAAAAGGAGTCCGGGTTCATGAGCCTAAACTTATTGCAGCACTCTAGCGCTAGAAACACATGTCTGCTATGAGTAATTCAACAGTCTCTAACAGTTATGACCACATCTTCCCAGGTAGAAGGACTTGGAATCACTGACATGTGGTTGGTGGGGCTGCCTATACCTGGTCCTGCCACAGCATCTCAGTGTTGTTTCAGATCTGAGCTGTTTGTTCAGGCTATTTCAAATCCTTTAAATGTTTGCAATGCCCCTATGACTAAACACAATGATAGCATGATTGCATATCGCTGGCTATTACTGTGAGGTTGTGACACGGTCTGGGTTATTTATACGCTCTGCTCTTGGAGGGATATTGGTTGGAGTGGCCATTCTTACAATGAGTCACCAGTATCTCAAATGTATGTATGTATGTACCTAATAAGAAAAAGAGAGCACAATGAGAGAGATAAGGCTCTTTAAATCTGTGCATGTGTTAGTGTGTGCAGTATGTGCTCACATGCATTTTTAACACAGCACTGCCAGTGCCACAGGGCTCTTTGCTACCTTCAAGGACAGTGTAATTGTTACAATACTGCTGCAATTCCCTCAACAGTCTTAATCCCAGTGTGTAATCAACAGAGGACATTTCTTACTTTAAATGCCCCACACCTTTGTATGCATTTGAGATCTTGCTTGTTGGTATGGTTATATTTGGTAATCGTTAGTGGTTTTGGCAATATAAAGACCTATAAGTCCACTGTGTAGTCAGGTACATTTTCACAGCTGTAGCTATTAATAAATATATTTTTGCCTGCTTAAATATGGCTTAATAAGCTCTGGAGAGCATTGCAATGAAAGTATAAAAAGTTATTTGATGCTTTTCATCACTGTGAGGTCTGGGTTTTTCAGAGTCTGATATATTACAGCAGCATAACAGAACTATACATTTTAAAGGAAGAATTGAAGTTTTAGTCATGATAAGGGCCACGACTAATGATCATTTTTTGTATTGAATATATTGCTGATAATTGTATCGATCAATCACTTGACTGTTCTATGAAATGTCCGTAAATAGTGAAAAATGCCTGCTATAATTCCACAGAGCCCAAGATGACCTATTCAAATTGCTTGTTTTGTCAGATGAACAATTAAAAAAAAATAAAAAATCCTCCCATTGGGAACCAGTGAATTTTTGGCAGTTTTCTTTGAAAAATGACAGGAATTATTGATCAATTATTAGATTTTGTTAATTAACTTCAATTAATTAATTTCCTGACAGTCAACTAATCAATATATCGGCTAATCGTTTCAGCTCTAGTTATGATGCATACTTGGATTTCTTATTGCACTGGGCTCTACATCTAGATTAAAACCTAAATCAAAAGAACAAAAACATAGTTTGATCTGGAATTATCTGCACATGTTAACACATCCTGTGACACTGGTTCACTTGTTTATGACCTGCCTTGTTATATATAAGCATGATAAATACATCCCAGTCATTACTGTACTGGGATCTCAAAGGGCTAGAAAATATATTTTTGAATAGGACCATGATCTTATTGATAATTTCTTAAAAGTGACTGTAAAAAAAACAGTCCCAAAGATGTTAAGGATGCTTCACATTTGTGTTTCCTGATGGTAGTGTGTGAATTACTGCTACAGGACATAAACAGATCCAGGATGTTGCCTATGGTTACATGCTGAATATTTTCTCACAGCAGTGAATGTTTTTCAGAGGGGAAATAGGTTGCATCGCACCATCCAAACAAGTGGCTCTTCCTTTGTGTTCGAAAATAACAAGAGAAGATGAACAGAAACGATATGATGTAGAAGTTGTTATAAGGCTCTTGCTTTTACCCAGAGCACTTCATACTGTTTACAAGACACTTCATGTTTTAGGAAAAAGGAAAGGGTGAAATGGTCAGAGGGTAAGAGTTCATTATAAACGTTGTCTTCTACAGTGTTCCTTCTAGCTTCCTGTTGCACTAACTTACAGTAGAGAGTGCATACTAAAAAGACATTTGTGTTCCGCACCTTGATAAAGATCTGCATCAAAATGTAGACAATCGATTTTGGAAAATATTTCATTCATAGTAATGCTATGTCTTGGTATGAGGATAGCGTGTGAAAAATCTGAAGTGATTCAGTGGCATGACCACTGATTAAATGGCATAAGTAAAAATGCTATCACGCTCAGCTTAGAGTTCATTTGCACGTGTCATCGAAATTTGGGTTCAATTGCACAATGCATTCTAGAATTATGGCCATTTTGTCAAATAGTTCTAGTTGCAGGAAAATGGTAAATAAAAAAAGAAACTGACAACTTTTTTAGTTCAAACAAATATGTTGTGTACTAAGCTTGTTGTGGTGTAATCTACAATTCTCAATGTAATATTTGTGTGTACTTTAAGCGTTTTAAGTGAACTGCCTCTCCGACTGCGATATTTTCCTTCTAACTGCCACATATCTGTCAAGATATGTGGCAAGTCTGTAGACAAAGGTCTGCCCATGGAGGATGTTTTCAATGATTCCTCACTCAAACAAATACATTCTTCACTATTAGCCCTGAAGTGACAAACGTATGTTTCTCAGTGGTCATTAAAAATGCGAACGATCACCCCAATTACCCAGGCAGTGGCCTTTTAGTGACAGGGCTTCTAATTAGTGCGAGAAGTATCTATCTCTATGGAGAAAACTGAGAAGAGCGAAGGAATGCTGTGAATGAGAAAGAGTGGGTCATCGCAGCTCAAGAGGCTCTAAGAGGGGTCCTTATGTATAATTGATACGTTGGTGTAAGTATGTAAAAAATGTATGTAATTTGTCTCTACAAATGTAAATTAGAAAGGAAACTATAGCTGCAATATACTTATTATACATTACCCCATTTGTTTAGACAGTTTAGACAAGGTTGGTGAACAGAAACAGTTCTTTTCTTGTGCTGGATCCGTAAGCACCAGTACTACTACTCTAATCTCTAATGTCCTCAGGATACACCGCTAAAAGTTTTTTTCATTAACAAAAAAGGAGAGTATATCTTGGTGGGCTGTTTAAGCTTTCTTTAACTTTATTTTCTCTCAAATATTTTACTTGTAAATTGTCTTATTTCATAGTGATGCTAACATTCCTGAAAAATGAGCTCAAGCCCCCAGAATACCATCCTGAATGTGGTCACATTGTCAGTGAAGTTAGACTGCTATTTCTCGTGGATAAGCTTTAAAATGTTCTTAAATAGAAACTGACTTCAGCTTCACAAACGTAAGCTGAAATATGGTCTTGTTTGTTTGCAACATCACATTAAGTTGTGGATTTTGTTGTCTAGAATGCATGATCTGGTAAGAAGTGGTAAGATAAATGCAACCTCAAGCCATACTAGTCCAATTCATAGAAGTAATTTTAATACTGTTTTAGTCTGCATTTCTTTCTTTAGGTTTGGCCATTTCAGGTTAATGGTCTTTTCCTTAATACTCACTCAGTAATGTATTATTGCTGCCCATCTGTTCTGCAGCTATGGAAGACTAGACAGCTGTGTTTTTATATTTTGTCAGAGGTTGAGCTAGACAAGGCCAAGTGTCTTTGTTCCTGAAAATAAGCTTGTTGTAAATGTAGTGCCAAAATAATTAATGAATAATTGTCATCACTGTTTAATTACTTTACTTACTTACTTTCTTTGTCAGAGACTATTACAAATGTGTTACAGTTTTATGATACTGTATTTCCTTGTGTTATTCTGCCCTTCTTTTTGTATCAATATTAATATTCACTGTATAAAAAGGAAAAAAAAAGATATAGCATCGCTCCTTAGTCACCACAGACTTCTTTATGTAAAGTGAGCTGTTGTCACCTGTCCTCGGGCGTTAAGAAAAATAGCAAAATAACCCCAGAGACCTCTCTAAATTTTTAAACAAGTTCACCAGAATTACAGGAAAAGTGAGGCACTTTTGTAGTCAACCAGAAAAGATGGGTTTAAGACATAGGCTGTAGAAAAACATGCATGTGGCATATACTGTATAACATCGCTCGTACTGTTGGTCTCTGAGGGTGGTTATTCAATTTTGGGCAAAGACATAGGAGCATGGGTGGAGATAAGGAAGCACCAACCACCACTTAATTAGTGTAATATGACTCCTGAGTCCTGACAATCAAACAAGAATGCTTCAAAATATATCATTCTTTAACATGTTTTAATTGCAACCATGATATACGTTATAGAAGATTACAATGACTCATAGTAGAGATGCTGGCCCTGTATGGAGGGAGCAATATTTAACATTAAAGCTGTATATGTGCATTTATAGACCAAACTGCAATTGAAAGTGAAATCTGTAAATTAAGCATTTTGAATATGTCGTGCTATGCTGGCATGTAAACACAAACGCATAACTTAAACATATAGTACACATACAAAAACCTAATTTGTAAGAGGAAAATATTTGAAATAGATCCTATTGTGAAAATGGACTCTATCAAAGTGAAAAACATGTCAAAGCAAACCTTAAACTGGTGTGTAACATGTCTATCATGCTTAGATAATAACGAGCCTGCTTTGTGCACGCTGAGCAGGATCTATGAAAACATTCATCAATTACCTCTTTCTAAGCTCTTTCTTCTCCTCTTGTTTTCTCCAAGCCGTTTTACATTGGCCCCGTATTGACAGTCTGCACAGGGTTGACAGACTGGATCTGAAGCGCGAGGATTGATTAAATGTTCTATTTGATCGCAGACTTTCTGAATAAGATGGATGGCCCTGATGGAAAAGATACAAGGGGGTGACTTGATCCCCATGACTTGCATGTGCACATAGCTTGTGCACATACACAGACACAGATGCACACATTTAAACTGAAATTAAACTATCATTTCTTGATTTTGCCTTTTTTTTTAACTCCACAGATAAACCTGCAGAGGAGAATGAGGGTCACAGGCCTAATTACCCAGGGTGCAAAGCGTATCGGCAGCCCAGAGTACGTCAAGTCTTACAAAGTAGCCTACAGTGATGACGGGAAGACCTGGAGAACATACAAAGTCAAGGGCAAAGCTGATGATATGGTGAGACACACGTGGGCACACAAACACAACGCATACACACCCATTGTCATCTCTCCACTCTTTCCCTTTAGCCTCTCTCTCTGTAATACACAGACAAAGTCACACACACACACACACACACACACACACACACACACACACACTAGCACACGTGCACACACAGCAACTGGAGACTGTTCACTCAGTCAAGGCCAGGGTGGAGGACATGATGAGATGGCTTTTTAATTAGCTAGCACACACCGGGTCCATCTCGCTGCCCCTTACCCCCCTCCACTTTTATGACTTCTAGATTAAATTTTTATACTATTTGGGGATGAACGGCCACCAAATAGGCCACAAAGCGTTCTATCATTCCTGACAGCAAACCACGGCCGTCCTCCATTTTTGGCCAAGCTCCAAATGACCCGACGTTCTTTTCTAAATTTATTACACTGAAAAATGAGTCTGGACTTGAATATTCTGTGATCTCAGTTTTGTGTGTTGTCTGTCTTGTTTTTAAAATTGGGCATACAGAAGGCAGGAATGTGCATGATTGAGTGTAAATTTGTAAACAGTATTTTTGGAGGTAGAAGTGTAACTGTATGTGCAGACTGGGATAAATACCTGCACATTAAGACCTGTCAGTGTGTTTGAGGAAGTTACATGCCCTGATTCTTGATCTAATATAAGTTGGGGGCTTTAGTGCACATTGACCTGTTGCCACACAGTGAAAGCTCCTTTTTCCTGTAACGCCTGAAAACACACTGCTCCGTCTCTCCCTTGCCTTCTCTGTTGCCCTCTCGCTAATCCTCACACATGCAGTACATCAGTCACTTAAATCAGAGAGTTTCTGTCAGACTAGCTCAGGTCATTTGGATAAAACTCTCCAGAAGGTATAGCCATATAATTGGAGCACTAATTTAAAACACACCACTCTTCTTATGAATTACGGGCTCAAATGGTGCAAGAAATTGTCTATTTTTCCCTGTAATTCCAGCTCATTGACCTTGAATGACAGCAATTTGTTGAGTGTGGAGTAGACACTAGAGACCACGGCAGATAGACTGCTACATTACGGCAAAACTGATCTGCTTCACTATCCTCCCTGCCCCCATCTGCTGTTGTTTCATCCCCTGCAACAGATTTTCAGAGGAAATGTCGATAACAACGCTCCATCAGCCAACTCCTTCACCCCTCCCATTGCTGCCCAGTACGTGCGCATTTACCCCCAAGTCTGCAGGAGGCACTGTACCTTACGCATGGAGCTGCTCGGTTGTGAGCTGACAGGTGAGTAAATTGAATTTGAATGTATTGAAAGTATAGCCCCTTGAGATGTAGCATCTCATTTTTGAGGGAGTCTTATATACACAATTACAAAATTATAAAACACATACAAACAAAACAGCATCACATCAGAAACATATACTACAAATACACAGGTACAGACAGCTTGCTCGCCCTCTCTCACCCACACCCCCAGCCCTCAGCTGTTACAAGAAAGTCTAATACAATCACCTGGATAATAAATCAATAACATCAGCATAAAGAGTAATTGAAGCAGTTTGTTTTCAGTACAAATAAAGAGAAGCTTGTAAGTACACACTAATTAAAAGCACAAACAGGTTGTATAAGATGAGAAAATAAAGATGTATTGAAGCAGCGTTAAGTAATAGTAGTTGTGTAATGCTGTATTTTTTCCTATGTGGTAACAGAACTGAAAATATACTTTTTTCGGGGGGTCAGGAAGGTTAGAACAAATCTGTTTGTTTTTGCTGTTGCCAGGCTGCTCTGAACCACTGGGAATGAAGTCAGGCCATATTCAGGACTACCAGGTCACAGCCTCCAGCATCTTCAGGACGCTCAACATGGACATGTTCACTTGGGAGCCTGGAAAGGCCCGGTTGGACAAACAAGGCAAGGTCAATGCTTGGACAGCTGGACACAGTGACCAGTCACAGTGGCTACAGGTAAGATGTTATCTGTAGCTAAATGTGTTATCTGTTGCAGCTATTGTGGAGATTTGATCAATACATTAGCTGGGAAATGAACAACAGACTGCCAGGTTCTTGCAGAAAGCTGGTTCACTCTGCTGAAGGATTAGCACTTACCTCCCTGGCATAGTAATTGATGGTTTGGTAATGCATGCCAATGGATTCAATTATATTTCATAGGGAAATACTTCATTGGTGTGTACAGTGTGAGTTGTGTGGTAAATGATATCTTAAAATCCTCCCTCTATTAGCTAGCTCTCAGTATTATTCTTGGAAACAGTCAGTAATAGGTATTTATTTCTTTTTTTTCATGCCAGTCCTTTTTCATCCAACACCCACACTGCCTCTGTTGGAAGAGTTTATCCCTGTTATCTTTGGCTGCAGCCTAGGCTTTCAATCTCTGTGAAAACACCCAATCCACTTGTTTTCATTTCAGTAACTGATGGCTGAAAATGTCTCCTGAAAGGGACAAGACACGTCTTTAAGTGAACGTTTACACCTCAGTCTTTCTGCTTAACAGTATGTGAGATTGATGGAGGCCTAGGGAGGTTAAGATACATATCAATCAGACTCAATAATGCCCAGCATGCCCTCACATATGATCTCATATATTGGATTTTTATTTTTGTTCTTTTAAGATAAAAGGCAGTAAATGCTGTCTGTTTTTAGAGTAAGAAACCACATATTACTTCAAGCTGTGAAACTGATACCATAGAAGAAATTATGATGTGGCTCACCTTCTCAGGGAATTGAAGATCAGAGTGATTTCTTGGCCTTTGTGCTGCACTCGCTCCATACATACCGCCTCCGTAGCAGTGACACAGTTAGCGCTCTATTAGATTGGCCAGGTCTTAAGTCAGATATGTTTTTTATTACGCTGAAAGCTTTTTGCCCAGGGTGAGGGTATGCAGGGCTCTGAGTTGGAGGAGACAGGTACTTAGGCAGCCCCCATCCAGGCCAGGGAACTCTGCTAAGCAAAATTGATTGCTGTGGGTAAAGGAAAACTTGTGGTCTCATATTACATGCTGTGCCGGCAGGAAAGGAGAGATGCTATACAGACGCAGTGAGAAAATCAATGGCTTCTACTGTCAAGGCCCATTTCTGCGCACGCAGGCATAAACAATATCTGACTTTTGAAAAGTAGACATTTAGAGTTATATAATGTAAAGTGCTTTTTCACATTTATACCGATACAGCTGTTGGAGCGAACTTTTTTATATTTAGTGATGGTCTTATATGCATCTGTTCAACTCCCACAATCAGTGTTGTCTTCATACTGGTTGCCATGGCAAATAATTGATTATCAGTGACATTATTGAATGACTTTAAACTTAATGGAATTAATCAGCCTTAATGACAAATTAAGTATTCCTATTAATCAAGACAACCGCTCTGGTGTGCAGTGGAAGCCGTAGGAAACTCTTTACAGACGTTAAATATCAAACTGGATTTATTGATGCATAGGACTGGACAAGATCTCTTTTCAGTTTTAGTTCTTAAACAGTGGAGTCATGCGCTGACAGATTTTGTCTCTAATGCTACTCTAAGTACTTATTTATCAATATGTATTCCAGCTTTTTAACAAGACATAAATGTAGTAAGCATCCATCCGTCTCGCGAGACGCCTGTCAGAGATATTGACATATTGCAATCCACTTAGGGGTCATGTTAATTATAGAAATACACTCGAAACGCAAACATGCAATTAATAATTTCAGTGGTAATAATTTGATCATCAAGTGGAGACAATAGTTTTCAGCAGATTAAATACTACAGAATAGAAATATTGTGCCACAAAACATTGTAAAAACACAAAGAACGGGACCTGTTTGGGAACTGTCCAAGCTAAAGTTATTGGCCTGGTAGGAGATAAAATTACACAGAGGGAGACGGAACCAGAATATTTCAAGATGTTTTTAAGAGAGGAGCTGAAGCTGTCAGACTGAGCTGCCAAGTGTTCCAGCTGGCATAAGCTGATTAGTTAATTGTGCACATTAACATGTCCACATAGCAAAGCGAAATTGCCAGAGAGACAGTAGCTACTTTTCAATTTCACAGTGTTGTTGCAACACATGCACTGCACATTTTCTGGCAAGTAGTGTTCCAGGACTGTGGAGAGTGTTTTGGTGGATTATGGTAAACATTCCTCAGACAAAAGAATAAGCATGGTTGGAATAGCGTGGTTGTGTCTCTTCATCTCACATCTCCTAACTGCATTGCAGTCAAAAAAAATTCCTTAGCAAGGATTCATTTTCCTGGGTCATGGTGGTCAATTCTGAATCTCATCTCATGGGTAGCACCTAACAGGTTCTATATGTCTTATGTGCTCTGCCCGCTAACAGACTTCGCTATTGGTTTATGTTACTCCCCCGGGAGGAGTGCGAGCGGCGGCTGCACTTCGCCAAGTGTTTTTGTTCCCGCCACGCTAGCCCGGAACCGGTGGCGGAGGGTGCAGCGGCTTGGCCACAATTTTGGGTGAGGTCCACGGCCTTGATGCCAGTGGGAAGCGTTATGTCACTTCTGATGATAATGTCAGCGTATGAGAAATCTCCACCGTTAGTTTGCATGGATCGCGCTGCACCAAAGCCGAAATGAACAACGCAAGCTCCACATCGCCACACTGGAGGGATGTGATGTTCTGAGACTCTTCCAGCAACCTCCACTATGGCTTGCGGCCCCTCATTACGTCCTGGACTTCACGGACGCCTCTCTGACCAGTTGGGGTGGGAACCTCGACTAGGCCAGCATGGGAGACACGTGGTCGAGCACTTTCATCCTGCTGGAGCTCACAGTGGTGCAGAGGGTGCTGCACCACTTTGCCCCCCCCCAGCTGAGCAGGAAGAATGTCATGGTGAGATCAGACAGTACCACAGTGCTGGTCTACCGCAACAGACAGGGGGTTGTCAGATCCCCAGCATTGCACAGGATGGCGGCATCCATCCTGTCTGGGACAGATTGACATCCATGAAAGCCTGCCAGATTCCGGGGTCCCTCAACATGAGGTCAGACAGCATGTATGGGGGAGGGGGGGGTCCACTCGAGGAGGAGTGGAGGACAGTTCGGCCGGCCCTTGGCTGACCTCTTTGTAAGCAAGAAGAACACTGTGTCCTCTTTGTTTCTCCCTGAGGTCAAACCACGCCCCACACCTGCAATTGACTGAAAATGTGGCGTTAGTCAAAGTAAGTTGAAAAAATCACAGGTCTCAAATAACATTCTTCTGAGGAACTTTAAGCATGTTTTCTCACACCCTTATAATTTAAGCCTGCAAAGCAGAAGAAATCAAAAATACGGTCCTTGAGTTTGCTTTGGTCGAGTGCCATATACAAGCTTTGTATACAAGATTAAACAAAATACTAACCCTTTAGTTAAGCTACATACAGTAGAGTGGCTGGTTCCAGTGCCCCCTGAGCTTGTGCTGTGCAGATACTTCTCTACTGAAGAGATGTATCACTAAAAGCACATATCATTACTAGGGGTCCCGATATTGACAAAATAGCTGGATCTGGGATCGGAAAAATTAACAGGTCCACGGGCCGATCCAGTTTTGTTTTTTTCCCTCTGTCACACGTGTGTCTCATGCTGGAAGAGTTGAGTGTACAAATAAATAAGAATTCAATACATTACATCTGTTATTTTGTCTTAGTTAGGAAAGTAATCTTTAGTTAGGAAAGTCTGGTGCCTTTAGTCTCTTCCACATGGTGGAAGGAAGGTATAAGGTGGAAGGTACACAGTGTATTATTAATTCAACAACGGTATCGGGTATCGACAGATACACAAAGCCCAGGCATCGGTATCGGTATCGAGACTGAAAAAGTCGGATCGGTGCATCCCTAATCATTACATATTCTTTCCTAAAATGATATGTTCCACACAGCTGCAGCTCACATCTTTCTTTCACATTACATCATTTTAGCCCCTTTTTTCCTCTCAATTTCTCTAGCAACCACACTGCTATGTAACTCCACTTTTGGCTATTGCCTTCCACTATTTCCACTATTTCCCTAGTTCGCCAGTGCAGTGAAAATGAGTACCCTCGCTAGGCTTCTGCGAACACATTCTTGTATAATCAAAGAAAAAAGTAACATGAACACGTGCAATTTAAATCAGTCCAATAAAATTGCCAACCTAATTTTATAGAGGACATTTTTTGTAACGCATATGTACATCTGTACTATAAATAATGATGCGTTGAAGGTTTTCTTTAAATAGCATTCCAAAATGTAATGTAAACGTGTATTGTGTAAACATTGAAAGTCACTTCATTTGCAACTTGTTTAATTTATTTGTAGCCTGCAAAGGTTACAAAACAAGCTATGAAAGTAATTCCATTCTGGTGATTCATTTGTTATCCCCTGTCTCTGAGGTTTTCACACCCAATTATCTCCTTAAAGTGATAAATATGTGTTGTGTGTGGCTGTGGCACCCTGATAATCACCCCTGCTTCTGATGATGCAGAGTGAGCTCAAACTTGCGTGTGAAAACTTTAAGAAAGCTACAGTAGCCCCTATGCAAATGATTTATTGGTGCTAATGTGAGATTCAGCATACGCATACAGCCATTATCACACATCAGTCATTTACAGTGCCTTGCGAAAGTATTCGGCCCCCTTGAACTTTTCGACCTTTCGCCACATTTCAGGCTTCAAACATAAAGATATAAATCTGTAATTTTTTGTGAAGAATCAACAACAAGTGGGACACAATCATAAAGTGGAACGAAATTTATTGGATATTTCAAACTTTTTTAACAGTTAAAAAACTGAAAAATTGGGCGTGCAAAATTATTCAGCCCCTTTACTTTCAGTGCAGCAAACTCTCTCCAGAAGTTCAGTGAGGATCTCTGAATGATCCAATGTTGACCTAAATGACTAATGATGAAAAATAGAATCCACCTGTGTGTAATCAAGTCTCTATAAATGCACCTGCTCTGTGATAGTCTCAGAGGTCCGTTTAAAGAGCAGAGAGCATCATGAAGAACAAGGAACACACCAGGCAGGTCCCAGATACTGTTGTGGAGAAGTTTAAAGCCGGATTTGGATACAAAAAGATTTCCCAAGCTTTAAACATCCCAAGGAGCACTGTGCAAGCGATAATATTGAAATGGAAGGAGTATCAGACCACTGCAAATCTACGAAGACCCGGCCGTCCCTCTAAACTTTCAGCTCATACAAGGAGAAGACTGATCAGAGATGCAGCCAAGAGGCCCATGATCACTCTGGATGAACTGTAGAGATCTACAGCTGAGGTGGGAGACTCTGTCCATAGGACAACAATCAGTCGTATACTGCACAAATCTGGAAGAGTGGCAAGAAGAAAGCCATTTCTTAAAGATATCCATAAAAAATGTCATTTAAAGTTTGCCACAAGCCACCTGGGAGACGCACCAAACGTGGAAGAAGGTGCTCTGGTCAGATGAAACCAAAATTGAACTTTTTGGCAACAATGCAAAACGTTATGTTTGGCGTAAAAGCAACACAGCTCATCACCCTGAACACACCATCCCCACTGTCAAACATGGTGGTGGCAGCATCATGGTTTGGGCCTGCTTTTCTTCAGCAGGGACAGGGAAGATGGTTAAAATTGATGGGAAGATGGATGGAGCCAAATACAGGACCATTCTGGAAGAAAACCTGATGGAGTCTGCAAAAGACCTGAGACTGGGACGGAGATTTGTCTTCCAACAAGACAATGATCCAAAACATAAAGCAAAATCTACAATGGAATGGTTCACAAATAAACATATCCAGGTGTTAGAATGGCCAAGTCAAAGTCCAGACCTGAATCCAATCGAGAATCTGTGGAAAGAACTGAAAACTGCTGTTCACAAACGCTCTCCATCCAACCTCACTGAGCTCCAGCTGTTTTGCAAGGAGGAATGGGCAAACATTTCAGTCTCTCCATGTGCAAAACTGATAGAGACATACCCCAAGCGACTTACAGCTGTAATCGCAGCAAAAGGTGGCGCTACAAAGTATTAACTTAAGGGGGCTGAATAATTTTGCACGCCCAATTTTTCAGTTTTTTATCTGTTAAAAAAGTTTTGAAATATCCAATAAATTTCGTTCCACTTCATGATTGTGTCCCACTTGTTGTTTTATATCTTTATGTTTGAAGCCTGAAATGTGGCAAAAGGTCGAAAAGTTCAAGGGGGCCGAATACTTTCGCAAGGCACTGTAGGTTCCTGATTAGGTATGGTAAGTCATCACACATAAGTAGATCAAAGGCCTGCATACATGTATTATGTTTTTGCATGCGGTTGCACTTGTGTTATCAGTTTTACTTGTGTTATCCCCTTCTATGGAATGACTAGGTTTCTACACAATTGCCCCTGCAGGGATTAAATAATAACCGTTTTCGTACTTAAGTGAGCAAAGATTGATGTTTATGTGATGATATTGCTGACAATGTTTGGTTTCAAGCAGGGTTGGACCCTAAAGAAAACACGTTGCAGGCAGGATTAGAATTTGGCTTTTTTTTTTTTTTAATCGAAGGCAGAGCAGGAAAATCTCACACATAATAATTATGCAAATGACAACTGCGAGAGTGGAGGTTTGCATAGGCAGATGCTGATGCGGTAAATAGTGGCAGCTTAGTAGCTAAGGCACTGCCTGCACATGGAGGAAAGTGTATCTTTGCTGGAACACACGGGACAAGGGAAAAAGCACAGTAGGAGACTATAAACCCGAGAGACTAAGACAAGTGGAGAGGCTTAAGTGAAGTGACCTATCACAGTCACAGCTGTATAGGGCCTGTTGAGTGTTCCTGCCAGTGGTATTACTCTAGCACTAGTTTAGCTCCATACATTTCTTTATTGCCAATATCATAGTTTATTTCCACTGGCGACAGTTAGTTGCAAAGGAATGGAGTTTCTGAATATTGAGGAAGTGATAGTTCCCTCATTCTGAATGAATACCATGATGGTCAGGGTGGATCAATATACACTGGTATGATGAAATGTTGCCGGAGCTCCATAGACCCACTGTATCACCCTCAGGAGTTTAGGTGAATAATGTGAATAGAGTGTAAGAATAATAAATGACACTGCCACAACAGTGTAGTTTTTATTGGTAGAAGTTGGCAATCTTCACAGCTGTGTGACAGAACAAGGTTGCTGCCATTTATTTCC